>JAFEMH010004820.1:0-190358 GCA_022495995.1 Adenophora triphylla var. japonica | reverse complement strand
AAGGGTCCCACCGACACCGAAAAAGAAAAACATCCTAGAAGTCCAATGGGTAATCGAGTCTTAACGAGTATTTGATGTAAATTACTTTGACAAAGCCGACGTCAAAGTCAAGATCGTGTCCGAGAGCCCCTCATGGGCTCGCAGCAGAGATTTTGGACCGATACAATGTCCGCACCGATCTTGGACTTGTCATCGCTAAGCCGTAATTAGGCATGGAACAACCGTTAATCCTTGATGACTCAAAGGTCATGCCGGGAGCCGTTGTATACTTTGTGCCGCCGTAGCCGAAGTCATGGGCGCCATTGACAATATCTTGGTCAAAGTCTCGCAGTGGAAAGCCTAGATGACTTCGACCGATTAGGGACCCGGAAGAGGAGTTGAGCTCGGTATGCCGACAAAGGCTTGAAAGGAAAGGTTCATACACGTGTGGCCGGTGGCATGACATGACACAGACCAGACTAAAAAAACCAACCGGGTCTCGGACAAAGTGTGTCACTTTGATAAGCGCATGGCCTTCCATTAATGTGACACGCAGGCTCCACGGGATGTTTGGTAGTCCCCGTGCTCATCCGAGGCAGGCGTAATAAGACCAAACGGACCGCGATACAAGCGATTTCCCCGGTTAAGGACGTGGTGCGCAAGGTGTAACGGTCAACGTGGGCGCGTAGTGTGCAAGCAAGTCTATCTTCTTTTTCCGAGTAAAATAAAAAAATTTTATGTGTATGTCTTAAAAGTGCATGATGCATGATTTTTTTTTTTGAAAATTTTCTCTTTTGAAAATCTTTTTTGAAAATCTTTTTGGAAAATTAATGAACACATAAGCACATAAGCACAAAAAATTCACACACACACCCAACAATTAGGGGACATTATTCCGACAGTCAAAAGTTTGACTCTTTTTTTTTCGAGGCGGCCACAAACAAACACGAAAACTGTGCAAAAAATCACACACACAAAAATGATTTTCAAAGCTGGACGGAAGCTTGACCCTCAAAAGCTTTTTTTTTTTTTTTTTTGAAAACGGTGATACCGGTATCTGTGGGATTAGTTAGGACCACAATTTATCCTTTCAGCACTCGTGTTAGGATGGCGATAACGGGAAATTTAGTGGTTTCCACCAATGTGGTCATACTCATTAAATACCATTTTTTAAAAAAAACTTAGTCCCCAAATGGAGTCGCTTTTCATTGTGATGTAATTCCGATTTTTGAAATCAAACGAGAGTCGCTGTAAAAACGCCATTTTTGTTTTAAGGGCCAAAATTTTGAAAGCCTGAGATCAGAGATTTAGGTTCGGAGGTCATGTTACGCGTCGGAAGTGATCGTGCTAGTATAGTGTGCACCTGACGCGCCTCGCAAAACGAAGTCTTCTCTCCAAATATTTGAAATCTCTTTTGTTGTGTGTGTGTGTGTGTGTGTGTGTTTGACCAAAATAATTTGAAACTGGGAGTGCAAGTGAAAATTGGGATCTCTTTTAAGACTCTTAAACTGATCCCATGATTTTTTGGAGAATTTTTGGGTTGAGTCTTGGCACTCAAAAAGATTTTTGGATTTGAAAAGCAATTCTGCCAGAATGAAAGAAGGCAGTTGACCCTTTTGACTTTGAAATGGACTTCAAAGGCTTCAAAACCTCAGAATCTGGGGAAAGTCCGAGAATGAAAAAGTTGCTTAAAACACCCTAAATAGGGTTTCTGCAAAGAAAATTTCCATTTTGGAAGTAATTTTAGGGGGTTTCAAAACCTTCTGGAAATCTCAGATGTGAAATCTGGATTTCCAGGTGCTTGATGAACTGGCCTATAAAAGAAAAAATCTGAAAAAAGGAGTTTTACTTTACTCAAAAAATAAAATAAAAATATGTCTGGAAAGATCTGGATGTTGGCTATAAAAGTGTTTTGTAGTAAAACACCCAATTCCAAGTTTTACTGGGTCCAAGGTAAAATAAGAAAATGGACTGAGGTCTCAGAACAATGCTACTGGACAGCAAGATGTCTCTTTGAGGGAAAATGTGATTTTTGGGGGATTTGCAGATTTCTATGTTCACCCCCATTTTCATCCCTAGACTTGATACCACTACCTTTTGTTGAGTGGTTATCATATTCAAGTCATCCTTGGGGAATTTATGGGGTTGAAACATGTCCTTTGCAAAGGGAAAGGGGGTTTTGTAAAGATGAAACCAAGGAGAAAGAATTGACTAAAGATCTAAAATGTGGACCACTTGAGATGGTCATTCATGAAGATGAACTTCAAGATGACCATCTTAGGTCAAAACTCAAGTTAAACTAGACATAAAATAAGTCAAAGTAAGAAGAACAAGATGATCAAGAGATCAAAAGAGAATTTTAGGGTTTTGAGAAGGAGGGCTTTACCAATGGTGACACCCTATCTTCCTAGGCTTGGAATTTGACTTGAGGAGTATCAAGATTTGGTGTTTGGCTTGAGGAGTATCAAGGTTTGGTGTGTTTGGTATTTGATTGGGAAAGATTCAAGAGAAAATGGTGGCAATCTAAGGATTCCCACTGTTTTCTCTCTATATTTCGCCAGAACTTTGTTGCTGTGAGTGAGTTGTCTTTGTAAACTGAGAGAGGAGGGTTTAATTTATAGGCCCTCTGAAAACTCAAAGATGTCCGCGCCGAGGTCCCTGTAAAACGTGCCTGGTGCATTAAATGCTGCTCCAGGCTTTGAACAGGAAGAATATTTTTCAAAATATCAGCAGAAATTGTTTTTCAACTTGCTGTTTCGGGATTTTCTTAATTCTTTTGCTTTTTTGGATTCCTTTTTTGGTTTAACTTTAAATAGCAAACCCTAACCTACCCTTGCTTGGTTAGAAAGTTTAGAGATTGTTAGAAATGTTA
Organism: Adenophora triphylla var. japonica; assembly: GCA_022495995.1. Lineage (NCBI taxonomy): Eukaryota > Viridiplantae > Streptophyta > Magnoliopsida > Asterales > Campanulaceae > Adenophora > Adenophora triphylla. The sequence goes on along the minus strand of JAFEMH010004820.1, from coordinate 187,507 downwards.
GAAATGTTAAAACTTTCGTTAACTTTCTAACGAAAAAGCTACCAACTCAAATTGGAGCACTTACACCCGGCAGTCAAACGTAAGTCCGATCTCCCTGAGAAAGATAACGAGATCCCGTATCTTTCATCAAAATCATCCAACGGCAGTCAAACGTAAGACCGATTTCCCAGACGAATACGTCTGATTTTCCCCAGCAAAGGCTAACAAAATCCCCAGCAAAGTCAACGGAATCCCAAAAGCCAACGAAATCTCGAGAAGAACTCGAACTACGAAAGGGCTTGATTCCCACTAGGGATACGTAGGTAGCCTATCATTAGGTCCAGCCCCTCGACCAAAACGGTCACCCTATCCTTCGGCAGCAGACAAAGTCCACCGAAAGGCCATTTCAAATTAAGGTCCGAGGCGCCTAAAAAGCCATCATCATCAAGGTTCGAGGCACCCAAAACGCCATCATCAAGGTCCGAGGCACCTAAAAAGCCATCTCCAAGGTCCGAGGCACCTAAAAACGCCATCTCCAAGGTTTGAGGCACCTAAGACGCTATCACTAGGAAAGCGATAAATCGCAGTCATCCCCAGCAGAGACCGAAAATGGTCATCCCTATCCCCAGCAGAGCGGATACCCATCAGACCGAAAATGGTCATCCCCAGCGGAGTTTCTTTCCAGCAAACGACTGTAGAACTCGCTCATCAGGTTCGAGGCACCTAAAACGCCATCATCTCCAGGGTCAAAGACCCGAACTACGACTGGCTTGATTCCCATTCGGGATACGTAGGTAGCCTATCGCTAGGTTCAGCCACCCGATCACTCGATCATCCACTTGAAATATGGAGCCTTACTCTTATCGACGACCCCGCTTCCTTCGAAAGCGCCGTCGCCAGGGGCTCTTGTAAGTGCTCCAATTTGAGCTTGTTAGAATTTTCGTTAGAAAATTAACGAAAGTTATAACATTTCTAACAATTCCTAACAATCCTAACTTTTCTAACAAAGTGAGGGTAAAATGGGCATTGTTATTTAAGGTTAAACCTTAAAAGAATCTTAAAAGAAAAACAAAAGAATAAAACCACAAATAGAAATGCTGGAAACATAATCTGGCTGGTCAATTTGAATTTTGAAAAGAAATATTCCCCTTGTCCAAAGCTGGAGCTGCATTTAATGAACAGTGCACGCTGAGGGATCCCATCCGCGCGGACATGTTTGTAATTTTCAGAGGGCTATAAATTGAGCCCTCCAGTCACAAAAATAAGAGGAAAAACACATTTTGCACCGAACCTCTGGCGAAATATAGAGAGAAAACAGTGAGAATTCACTTGAATTGTCACCATTTTCTCTCCAATCTTTCCCAACTCATACTCATCCACTCACTCTCATATTAAAGCCCTAAACACTCATACACTCAAGCCAAACACTCAAGAACACAAGGAAGATTGGTAAACCCTCCTTCTCCTAACCCTAAATCTCATCCATGCATGCATCTTCAAACTACAAAATGTAGTTCTTTCATCTTCTTGCTCTAGATCTAAGAAGATCACCATGGAAGACCATCTCCATGGATGATCTTCTACAAAGATCAAAATTATTTTCAAGCTCTCTTACTTTCTTGCAAAGAAAACTCATTTTCAAAACCCTAAAAACCATTTTCAAGCATAAAATCTTATTTTCAAAGGATAAAAATCCCCTTCCCAAGCAAATGAAATGCTTAGTCCTAATGTACCCCAAGGATGGTTTGGTATAGTTGATTCACCACTAAAATGTCTAGTGATCACTAACCAAAACCTAGGGAAATGGGGACAAGCATGGATGCAAAACCCCCCTTAAAATCATATTTTCTTTCTTGAGAAGTTGCTGTCCAGTAGCAATTTTCTCAGACCACAGTCCATGGTCTAATTTTTTGGACACAGATGAACTTGGAATTTGGTGTTGACTACAAAACACTTTTTGTAGCCAACATCCAGAGCTTTCCAGAAATATTTTTATGTTATTTTTTGGGTGAGTAAAACTCCTCTTTTCAAATTTTCTTTCAGAGGCTAGTTCATCAGCTTCTGGGAATCCAGATCTCATATCTGAGGTTTCCAGAAGGTTTTGACCCCTCAAATCTTCTCCAAAATGGAAAATTCCTTCGCACAAACCTTATTCAAGGTGTCTAGAACAACTTTCATTCTCTGAGTTTATCCAGATTATGAAGTTTTAAGACCCTTGAATCCCTTTCAAAATCAAAGGTCCACTGCCTTTTTCATTCTGGCAGAAATGGCTCTCAACTTCAAAAGGTCTTTTGAGTACCAAATATCAATATAAAAATCTTCCAAAAATTCATGGGATCAGTTTAAAGTCTTGAAAAGATTTCCCAATTTTTACTTTTCTGAGTTTCAACTTATTTTGGCCAAACCACACACACACACACACACAAATGATTTTCAGCTTGGAAGACTCGTTTTACGAGGCGCGTCGGGTGCACACTAACGTCCTTCCCGACGCGTAACATGACCTCCGAACCTAAATCTCTGATCTCGGGCTTTTTTCAAAGTTTTGGCCCTTCAAAATTAAAATGGCGTGGCGACTCCGTTTTCGTTGATTTTTTCAAACAAAAAATGGGAAAATTTTCGGATACACACATCATCACAGCTGCATGGATCCGGTGGTCTGTGGTTGGGGAGCTGGCTGACCCGAAAATCGAGGAGCATGGGTTCTGGTAGTGGCACCATAGGAGGTGGGTGGCGGCATCCTGGTGTAGTCAGGGCGACTGAGAGTGGGGTTGGCATCCTCGTCTTCTTCCGGTGAAGGTGCCATCCGGATTGAGGCCGGCGGCCGAGACCATGGCTCTTAATAGCCTCCATAAGGCTATTTAGCCGTGCTTCGCCGTAACCTCATCGTTCTGCTAACCGATTCCACTTTGTTGCTCTGTCCGAGGGTCCCGGGAGGCGGGGTGACGTTATCCCCATCATTCTGTGATGCAGAGACATTACGAAACCCGGGGTTGGAACAAACGGCGAAGCCGACGATGCGCTTGACTCTTCCCAACTCGATCAAACGGTGACCGTGCCCGAAACCAAGCTTTGTGCGGAGGTGGGGAAAGGACACGAAGGTTCGGATGTGCAGGGAATGGAAGGAGGGTAGGTGTTTGGGCATTGGGCTCATGCAACATGCGATTATTTGTTCACGTTTACTTAAAACATGCTTTATTAACCTAATCGGTTGGAGAAGATTGCTCTTCTTTTCGCAAACTACTCGGGATCTGGATCGGTGGGCCCCGTCACTACGTCTATAAGCCCTCGTATTCCACCCGTATTTCGACCTCCCGTGGTGGACGGCCCGGGCGAGGTCCTATAGGGGCAAGCGGGTCCCACCGACCAAAAGAAAAACGATCCTAAAAGTCTCATGTAATCGAGTCTTAACGAGCATTCGATGTAAATTACGGACAAGGCGACGTCAAAAGTCAAGATCATGTCCAGGAGCTCGACGAAAAGTCGGCGTGATTTGGACGATAAGCGTCCACAATTGATCTTGACTTGTCGTCGGTTAAGCCGTAATTAGGCATGGAATATTCATTAATCCTTGATGACTCGGTGTCAATCTTTGGGAGTCGATGTATAATTTGTGCCGCCGAGCCGAAGTCAAGGCGCCTGGTCAATATCTTGGTCAAAGTACGCGGCGGAAAACCGGCAACTTCGACGATTAGGGACCAGAAAGATATTGAGTCGGTATGCCGACAAAGGCTTGAAAGGAAAGGTCTATACAGACGGGCATGACACGTGAGACTAAAAAACCAACCGGGTCTCGGACAAAGTGTGTCACGGACAAGTGCATGGTCGACACGAGGCTCCATGGGATGTTTGGGTAGTCCTGTGCTCATCCGAGAGGCGTAATAAGACCAAACGGACCGCGACAAGGATTTCCCCGGGTTAGGGACGTAGTGTGCAGTGTACGGTCACGTGCGCGTAGTGTGCAAGCAGTCTATATTCTTTTTCTGAGTAAAATAGAGATTTTTTTTATGTGTCTTAAAAATATGATGCATGATTTTTTTTTGGAAATTTTCTCTTTTTTTTTTGAAAATCCTTTTTTTTTTTTTGAATTTTTTTTTTTTTTGAAATTTAATGAGCACATAAGCACGAAAATTCCGACAGTTAGGGACATTATTCCGACAGTCAAAATTTTGACTTTCTCCGAGGCGGCCAAAACAACATGAAAACTGTGCAAAAATCAACACACACACAAAAATGATTTTCGAAGCCGGGACGGAAGCTTGACCCTCAAAAGCTTTTTTTTTGGAAAACGGTGATACCGGTACGTGGGATTGTTAGACCACAATTTATCCCCGACTCGTGTTAGGAGGCGATAACGGGAAGTTTAATGGTTTCCACCAATATACCAAATACCATTTTTTTTTTTTAAAAAAAAGCTTAGTCCCCAGCGGAGTCGCCACTGTGATGAATGTGTATCCGAAAATTTTCCCATTTTTATTTGAAAAAATCAACGAAACGGAGTCGACGCCATTTTTATTTTGAGGGCCAAAACTTTGAAAAAAGCCCGAGATCAGAGATTTAGGTTCGGAGGTCATGTTACACGCCGGGAAGGACGTTAGTGTGCACCCGGAATGCCTCGTAAAACGAGTCTTCCAAGCTGAAAATCATTTGTGTGTGTGTGTGTTTTGGCCAAAATAAGTTGAAACTCAGAAAAGTAAAAAATTGGGATATCTTTTTAAGACTTTAAACTGATCCCATGAATTTTTGGAAGATTTTTGGATTGAGATTTGGTACTCAAAAGACCTTTTGAAGTTGAGAGCCATTTCTGCCAGAATGAAAAAGGCAGTGGACCTTTGATTTTGAAATGGATTCAAGGGTCTTAAAACTTCATAATCTGGATAAACTAAGAGAATGAAAGTTGTTCCAGACACCTTAAATAAGATTTGTGAGAAGGAATTTTCCATTTTGGAGAAGATTTTAGGGGTCAAAACCTTCTGGAAACCTCAGATATGAGATCTGGATTCCCAGAAGCTGATGAACTAGCCTCTGAAAGAAAATTTGAAAAGAGGAGTTTTACTCACCCAAAAAATAAAGTAAAAATATGTATGGAAATATCTGGATGTTGGCTACAAAAAGTGTTTTGTAGTCAACACCAAATTCCACATTTATCTGTGCCCAAAAATTAAGATAATGGACTGAGGTCTGGGAAAATTGCTACTGGACAGCAACTTCCCAAGAGAGAAAATATGATTTTAAGGGGGGTTTTGCATCCATGCTTGTCCCCATTTCCCTAGGTTTTGGTTAGTGATCACTAGACATTTTAGTGGTGAATCAACTATACCAAACCATCCTTGGGGTACATTAAGACTAAGCATTTCATTTGCTTGGGAAGGGGATTTTTATCCTTTGAAAATGAGATTTGATGCTTGAAAATGGTTTTTAGGGTTTTGAAAATGAGTTTTCTTTGCAAGAAAGTAAGAGAACTTGAAAATAATGTTGATCTTTGTAGAAGATCATCCATGGAGATGGTCTTCCATGGTGATCTTCTTAGATCTAAAGCAAGAAGATGAAAGAACTACATTTTGTAGTTTGCAAGTGCATGCATGGTTGGAGTTTAGGGTAAGGAGAAGGAGGGTTTACCAATCTTCCTTGTGTTCTTGAGTTTTTGGCTTGAGTGTATGAGTGCTTAAGGCTTGAATATGAGAGTGAGTAGATGAGTGTGAGTTGGGAAAGATTGGAGAGAAAATGGTGACAATTCTTGAAGAATTCTCACTGTTTTCTCTCTATATTTCGCCAGAGGTTCGGTGCAATTGGTGTTGTTCCCCTTATTTTTGTGACTGGAGGGCTCAATTTATAGCCCTCTGGAAATGACATACTTATCCGCGCGGATAGGACCCTTCAGCGTGCACTGTTCATTAAATGCAGCTCCAGCTTTGGACAAGAGGAATATTTCTTTTTGAAATTTCAAATTAACAGCCAGTTTATTGTTCCCAGCCATTTCTATTTGTGGTTTTATTCCTTTTGTTTTACTTTTTGAGATTCTTTTTGAGGTTTAACCTTAAATAATAATGCCCATTTTACCCTCACTTTGTTAGAAAAATTAGAATTGTTAGGAATTGTTAGAAATGTTATAACTTTCGTTAATTTTCTAACGAAAATTCTAACAAGCTCAAATTGGAGCACTTACACTTATGTACAGCTTGCCACAGTCACGACGTTTCTCGTTGTAGGGATAGCCATCTCAGCTGGTGCCATGGCTTTAGAACCGAAGGTTAGTGCGAATGGGGTTTTCCCGGTTGGACCTCAGGTGGTTGTGCGATCTGCCCAAAAGGCTAAAGGAGGTTATTCCAACCATCTACCATCACTCCCCTCAAGGTTCTTGGTTAGTCTTGTAAGCACCAACTTGTTGGCTGCTTGCGCTTATCCGTTGCATTGAGGTCTGCTCACAGATGACTTGATGTGTCGGACTCATAGTCTGTTCAGCTCTGCTGTAAATGCTTTAGAGAATTAGAGACCATGATCTGAGATAATAGTGTGTGGAACCCCAAGACGACACCAAATGAAGTCATGGATAAAGTTGATTGCATTCTCCTCTGTTATTTTGGCTAAGGCCTTTGCCTCTATCCACTTGGAGAAGTAGTCGACTGCCACAATCACATACTTGCAATTACCTCGGGCGGGGGAAAGGGTACGATGATGTCGATTCACCACATGTCAAATGGCCACGTAGGTATTATGAGAGTCTGTTCCACTGCTGGAATTTTAGGAATGTCAGCGTATATCTGGCACTTGTCACACTTTCTTACGCAGGCTTGCACGTCATCTCTCAGGTTTGGCCAGTAATAACCTAGCGTGATGATTTTGTCAGTTAAACTTTTCTCTTTCTTTCTTCCTTTTTTTTTTGCTTAAACTTTTCTCTTTCTCTCTTTTTTTTAAAAGCCTCATGAGACGTTGAGGATTCTTGCTGGATTGTGAGGATTTAAAATCCTTCTTTTGATAACTTGGAAGGCCTCCTGAGAAGTTGAGGATTATCTTTGTCCTTCCTTCACGACTTGAGTATTTTACGCGTCCCTGACTCTCGTAGCTAACTTCCTGGCATTGCTTGGACTTCTCTCAGCAAGGAGCGAAGGTGATGGCTAAAAAGGGTTTCAAAACATGTAGATCTTGAAATGAAAGGGTATTGTTTAGTGAGGGTGAGGTAATGGCTTTCCTATGGGTGAAAGGCTTCAACCGCAATCCTTACCGGATGAACTAAACGAGATTAAGTCTTCATTGCTTGCTTAAGCTTTAAATGAGAAAAGATCTGTGCCAATTCATCGAGCAGCGAGGTGATGAGGATGATGAAAGAGATGTGAGCATATGAGATGCAAGATGGGGAGTTGGTAAGCCCCAATTTGAGAAGGGTATCAATTGATTTTCTCATTCCGATTAATTTAAACATGAGTCATTTCAAAGCATTAGTGGTTGAGCAGCACAAGTGATCATCTAGGATAAAACCATTTCAATTAAATGTAGCATTAGATTTGTGCTAGTGATGTCTCGAGTCTAGCAAGAAGAGAAACAAAGATTTTTATCATTGAAAGAAAAGACTGGTCCATCTTGGACTTGACAGACTCGACGACAACGTAGAGGACACTCTAGAACCTATGACGCTGACTGACTGACTTCTCTGTTTTCAGATGGGAGGAACTCCGGGCTTCTGCCGATATCATAAAAAAGGATTGGTGGCGACACTGGGATAGGGACCCTTCTCAAGCTTCCATTCGTCCACGAGCCCTTGAATGACCACCTTCAAAATTTTGCAGTCATTGGTGGTATGACCAGGATATTGGTGATAGAGGCAAAACTTGCTAGCGTCCCGCTTTGGGTTGCGACGAACAGGGCTATAATTCACCAATGGTTGGACAAGTCCTCCGCTTGCTAAGATTTCAAATAATTCCTCTATAGGCATCCCCACATCATCAAAGCGCTGCTTTTCTCTCTTCTTCTGAATCATCTTTGGTGGCGACTCGGGTGTTGGCACTTTTTGCCGAATGGGGGCCATGGTGGGAATGGAGGACATTTGATTCCAAGGCAGAGTACTAGCATGCATGTAAGGAGCTGACCCCGGATGTTGCATGGATGATGAGCCAAATCCAAAAGCTGAACTCATCAAAGGCTGAGACTGATATCCCTGAGATTGAGGCTGGCTAGTCGGAAACTGCAGAAAACCATCCTGGCTGAACTGATTTCCGGAGTAAGGGTGCTGATTCCGATACTGGGTGTTACCTTGGAAGTGAGGACCATGGGGCTGACCCTGCTGATACTGAGAACTCGGAAGCACCAAACCTTGACTGTTCGAAAGTTGGGACCCAATTTGGCTTAGAGGCAAGGAAGCATTGGGGATTGGTGAGGAGGTCAAATCAAAACTCATCTGAGGGTTTGACTGCACACCAAGACTCGAAACTTGGGTTGGACGAAAAGTTGGAGCAAGGGATGGAAGGGAGACATTCCTGGTCTCGACATCAAACCTATTGGCTTCGGTAATCTCCTCATAAGTCCCATCAGCACGTCGAATCATGGCAATACCACGGCTTCCCATTGTCTCCACCAACGTAGAAAGTGATGCCTCTTCTCTAGCTTTAGCGGCTTGAATGAGTAACTGGGCCTCACGCTCTCTAGCTAGAGCAGCTTCCAAATTAGCCCTCATCTCTTCCATGGACAAATCCTGTATGCCTTGCTGAACCATGGCAGATGAACCCTCAAATTGAGTAGTCATACTCTTTTCCGCACTGGGCATCTCTGAAATTGAAACGGATGTGTGATGTACCCGATTTTTTTTTGAAAATCAAACGGAGTCGCCACGCCATTTTTGTTTTAAGGGCCAAAACTTTGAAAAAAGCCCGAGATCAGAGATTTAGGTTCGGAGGTCATGTTACGCGTCGGGAAGGACGTTAGTGTGCACCCGACGCGCCTCGTAAAACGAGTCTTCCAAACATTTGAAATCCTTTTGTTGTGTGTGTGTGTGTGTGTGTGTTTTGACCAAAATGAGTTGAAACTGAGAAAAACAAAAATGGGGAACTCTTTATAAGACTTTGAAAAATCCCCAAGATTTTTGGTATGATTTTTGGGTCGAGTCTTGGCACTCAAAAGATTTTTGGATTTGAAAAGCCATTCTGCCAGAATGAAAGAAGGCAGTTGACCCTTGACTTTGAAATGGACTTAAAGGCTTCAAAACTTCCGAATCTGGGGAAAGTCCGAGAATGAAAGTTGCTCAAAACACCCTAAATAGGGTTTATGAAAAGGAACTTTCCATTTTGGAAGTAATTTGAGGGGTCAAAACCTTCTGGAAATCTCAGATGTGAAATCTGGATTTCCAGAAGCTGATGAACTGGCCTCTAAAAGAAAAATTGAAAAAAGGAGTTTTACTCACTCAAAAAATAAAATAAAAATAAGTATGGAAAGATCTGGATGTTGGCTACAAAAAGTGTTTTGTAGTCAACATCTAATTCCAAGTTTTACTGGGTCCAAAAAAAAGGAAAATGGACTGAGGTCTCAGAACAATGCTACTGGACAGCAAGATGTTCTTGAGGGAAAATGTGATTTTTGGGGGATTTGAATCTATGTTCACCCCATTTTCATCCCTAGACTTGATACCACTACCTTTTGTTAAGTGGTTATCATATTAAAGTCATCCTTGGGGAATTTATGGGGTTGAAACATGTCCTTTGCAAAGGGAAAGGGGGTTTTGTAAAGATGAAACCAAGGAGAAAGAATTGACTAAAGATCTAAAATGTGGACCACTTGAGATGGTCATTCATGAAGATGAACTTCAAGATGACCATCTTAGGTCAAAACTCAAGTTAAACTAGACATAAAATAAGTCAAAGTAAGAAGAACAAGATGATCAAGAGATCAAAAGAGAGTTTTAGGGTTTTGAGAAGGAGGGCTTTACCAATGGTGACACCCTATCTTCCTAGGCTTGGAATTTGACTTGAGGAGTATCAAGATTTGGTGTTTGGCTTGAGGAGTATCAAGGTTTAGTGTTTGGATTTGTGTTTGGAGTGAGATTGGGAAAGATTCAAGAGAAAATGGTGGCAATCTAGAGATTCCCACTGTTTTCTCTCTATATTTCGCCAGAACTTCGTTGCTGTGATCAAAAAAATGTTGTGTAAACTGAGAGAGGAGGGTTCAATTTATAGGACACTGTGAGAATCAAACGTATCCGCGCGGACAAGGATCGACGCGTGCACTGTTCATCTGCTACAGTGCTGGCTTTTGGACAGGAAGAATAATCTTTTTAAAATTCAAACTGAAGCTGTTTTTCAACTTTCTTAATTCGGATTTTTCTAATTTCTTTTGCTTTTTGAGATTCTTTTCTTGGTTTAACTTAAAGTGGCAATCCCTAATCTACCCTCACTTTGTTAGAAATGTTAGGATTGTTAGGAATTGTTAGAAATGTTATAACTTTCGTTAATTTTCTAACGAAAATTCTAACAAGCTCAAATTGGAGCACTTACAGTAGCCCCTCGGCGACGGCGCTTTCGAAGGAAGCGGGGTCGTCGATAAGAGTAAGGCTCCATATTTGGCAGGATGATCGAGTGATCGGGTGGCTGAACCTAGCGATAGGCTACCTACGTATCCCGAACGGGAATCCTGCCGATCGTAGTTCGGGTCTTTGACCACTGGAGATGATGGCGCTTTAGGTGCCTCGAGCCTCGATGAGCGAGTTCTGATCGATTCTTGGAAAGAAACTCTGGGATAAGAGATGACCATCTTGGTCGATGGCTATCCGCTTCTCGCCGGGGATAGGAATGACCATTTTTGGGTCTCTGCTGGGGATGATTGCGATTTATCGCTTTCCTAGTGATAGCGTCTTAGGTGCCTCAAACCTTGGAGATGGCGTTTTAGGTGCCTCGAACCTTGATGATGATGGCTTTTTAGGCGCCTCGAACCTTGATGATGATGGCTTTTTAGGCGCCTCGGACCTTGATGATGATGGATTTTTAGGCGCCTCGGACCTTAATTTGAAATGGCCTTTCGGTGGACTTCGTCTGCTGCCGAAGGAGAGGGTGACCGTTTTGGTCGAGGGGCTGGACCTAACGATAGGCTACCTACGTATCCCTAGTGGGAATCAAGCCCTTTCGTAGTTCGAGATCTTCTCGAGATTTCGTTGGCTTTTGAGATTCCGTTGACTTTGCTGGGGATTTTGTTAGCCTTTGCTGGGGAAAATCAGACGTATTTGTCAGGGAAATCGGCCTTACGTTTTACTGCCGGGGATGATTTTGATGAAAGATACGGGATTCCGTTATCTTTCTCGGGAGAGATCGGTCTTACGTTTCTTGCGGGACGATTTTGATGAAAGAAACGGGATTCCGTTATCTTTCTCCTACGATTTTGATAGAACGACTTACGTTTAGCTTAACCTGCCGGACGATTTTGATGAAAGAAACAGGATTCCGTTATCTTTCTCGGGGCACTCGGTCTTACGTTTAACTGCCGGGAATTTCTTGTGAGAGGGTATGAACCCAAATGGGAACTTAGTTCAGGAGTATGAACCTAAGTTGAGGTTCGGTTCAGGAGTATGAACCTAAATGGAGACTTAGTTCAGGAGTATGAACCTAAGTTGAGATTTGGTTCAGGAGTATGAACCTAAATGGGAGCTTAGTTCAGGAGTATGAACCTAAGTTGAGGTCTTGTTCAGGAGTATGAACCTAAATGGAGACTTAGTTCAGGAGTATGAACCTAAGTTGAGATTTGGTTCAGGAGTATGAACCTAAATGGGAACTTAGTTCAGGAGTATGAACCTAAGTTGAGGTCTTGTTCAGGGGTATGAACCTAAATGGAGACTTAGTTCAGGAGTATGATCCTAAGTCGGGACTTGGTTCAGGAGTATGAACCTGAGCTGAGGTTTCGTACCTGATGGAGGCTATTTGAAGGTGTTCTTGCTGGGGAAGACTCGGGCTTACGAGAACCATCGGGAAGAAAGGTGATCAATGTCGGTCAAGTGGATGGACCTATGGTAGGCTACATGGTTTGTCACCCAAGGATTGACTGTATCAGGGGGTCACCCGAGGATTGACTATTTTAGGGAAGTCGTCCTAGAGATTGACTGTATTTGGGAGTCACCCGAGGGATTGACTATTTTAGGGAAGTCGCCCTATGGTTTAACTATTTTTGGGAAGTCACCCTATGATCTGACTATTTTGGGAAGTCGCCCTATGATCTGACTATTTTTGGGAAGTCACCCTATGGTTTGACTGTTTTTGGGAAGTCGCCCTATGGTCTGACTATTTTTGGGAAGTCACCCTATGGTTTGACTATTTTTGGGAAGTCGCCCTATGATCTGACTATTTTTGGGAAGTCGACCTATGATCTGACTACTTTTGGGAAGTCGCCCTATGGTTTGACTATTTTTGGGAAGTCACCCTATGATCTGACTATTTTTGGGAAGTCGCCCTATGGTCTGACTATTTTTGGGAAGTCACCCTATGGTTTGACTATTTTTGGGAAGTCGCCCTATGGTCTGACTACCCTATGGTTTGACTATTTTTGGGAAGTCGCCCTATAGTTTGACTATTTTTGGGAAGTCACCCTATGATCTGACTATTTTGGGAAGTCGCCCTATGATCTGACTATTTTTGGGAAGTCACCCTATGGTTTGGCTTGTTTTTGGGAAGTCGCCCATACGGTCGACTATTTTTGGGAAGTCACCCTACGGTTTGACTATTTTGGGAAGTCGCGTGGTTTGACTATCTCTGGGGGAAGTCGCCCTAAGATTTGATGATAATGTTCTTTTAGAAAAGTAGTTGACTAAGATATGCTTTCATACCTGTCTTTGTGCTTACTGTAGTTGCTTAGGAAGCTGTCCGAGGCTACGACCCGACGTTGATGAAGAGTTGAAGTTGCCGTCGTGACGGTCCTCGCCGACGATTTGGCAGTCTTTCGGGAAGCATTTTGACCTGAAGGAGGAGTTTGGTTAGAGTCCGCATCTTGTTGGTGATCGTCAACCTTGTAGAGGTGGTCGAGCTTGTATTCACATCGGGACTTCTTGCTTTTGAGAACTTGGTGTCTCGACCGCATCAGATTTGAGAACTCGCGTCCCTGACCGATTCACATTTTGAGAACTTGGCGTCCTTGATCGATTTGTATTGGAGAGCTTGGCGTCTCTCGACCTTCTTGCCTTGGAGAACTTGGCGTCTCGACCGATTTGTATTTGAGAGCTCGCGTCCCCGACCGATTTGTTTTGGAGAACTTGGCGTCTCTCGACCGATTCAGGCATGTGAGGACTTGGCGTCCTTGGATCGATTCAGTATTGGAGAGCTCGGCGTCTCGACCAATTTGTATGTGAGAACTTGGCGTCCTCGACCGACCGGCATTTTCGAGAACTTGGCGTCTCCGACCGAACCTGTATTTGAGAACTTGGCGTCTCTCGACTCGAACCGTATTTGAGAACTTGGCGTCTTCACCGAATTGTAGACACTTGGAGGTGGTCTTCATTGGGGCCGTTTTCATCCATTTGTGGACATTGGAGGTGGTCTTCTTTGGTGAAGATCATCCTTGCCGAAAAAGGGGATTTGATTTCACGTTTGAATTCTGCATTCGTTAGTGAAGAGGAAGATGCATATATGGCATTCATGATGACAGATGCATGCATGGAACCAAAAATGATTATGGGATGATGCATTTACTTGCTTTCGAGGATGCACTTAGCCTAAGCTTCGGGAAAATTATGATTTATGATCTTCGATGATTTAGGATTATTCCTATTGACTCAAGTTTTGTGCATGCTACATGAGCCCTTGGGAGATTTTTAGTGGGGATGCATGGGTATGGAGACCGCTTGGAGTACAGATTTTGATCAAGTGGGGGATGAGAACCCTTGATCGCGATTTAAACAGCCGGTTGTTGGTGAGGTTTTGTCGCAATATCACATGGACCTCAATCTTGATGAGATTGGATTCGGATCCGGGTCTTGATTGAAACTTTCCCTCTCATTCTTGGTCATTTGCCGATGGCCGATGACTTTAGGGCCAACGTTGATACGAGTGAAGCTTCTTTCATTTGGATGAAATTTGTGACCTTGGCCGAAACCTTGTCCGGAGGATGATTTGATGGAATTGCTAATGCGGGAGAAACCCCGATCTTGAATTCCGATGCTACGGGAAGGCTGCCGTGTACCAAGTTACGAAGTGAAATTCTTTCTTGCGACTTGATAAAATTCGGGTCCAAAGACCATCTTGACAAAGCCCCGGATCTGAGTAGGCAAAGTCCAGATTTTGAAGAAGCGATTTGGCGAGTCTATCTCGTGGTGAAGAACCCAACGTGGACCCAAAGATGACTATATAAGCCCCGGCTTGAAGAGGCTGCTACGGGAGAACACAGGAGAACCGCTTAGCAAGCCCCGACATGAAGAAATTCGAGAGTAGTCTTACAGAGGGGAACCCGTCTTTTCAAACCTTAGTCAACCGATTCTTGGACAAGACTCGTAAATGTTTACGTGCGGGGGCATATCTTTTGAAAGATGGGAATGTCTCCCGAATTTGTGTATGACACTCTCGCTTTTGGTTTGACTCTTTTGAGAGAGTATAAGCATCACAAGGTGTGGAAAAGTGTATGGAAGCCCCTGCAGAAAGACGGTGTTTGTCTCTATTTCCCTATGATGGAGAGAGAGAGAAGACTTGTCGAGACACTTGAAAACTTGTCTTATTCATGATGATCACAAGGTGCTTAAAACCTTTTGTTAATGTTCGGGTTATTCAATCCCTAAATACGATATGAACAAATATTTTGATTAATCACAAGGAGAAAACCAACCGATATCGAAAATCAAGCTTGGAAGGGCGGAAAGTGTATAGGGACGATCCTTGATGAGACCGGATTTTTTTTTTTTTTTTTGAGATTTGTTTGTGATTTCGACCAGGACCATTTCGGTTGCCTACGTTCCCTTCATTATGAAGAGCTCGGGTCGCCGTAGTTCGGGCCTATCCCGAATGAAAAGAGAATGAATGTTGAAATTCGAGGGTCCGAGGACCTTTGGGGATTTTGAGGATTTGGAGGATTGAATAACATATCCCCTTAGAGTGTCCATGAAAGACACGGATGTGAAGCCCCGATGGGACATCCACGGCAAGTGTTTGTGAGGAGAAATGAAATATGCTCACATGAAGGGAAGGGTTGAATTTGCACAATCTTTGATTGGTAATTTTGAACCAAAATGGATTAGATTCCAATTTAAGCAAGCAATGAAGCATTAATTTGATCTGACATCGAGGATATTAGAATGAAAGCGCTATCCGTAGGGACTGTAGTTGGGTTTCCGGGCTTCGATCGGCTATCGGGTGATTTGGGAGATTATGACCTCTTGAGATGAGAGGTCGGCTAGGCCTTTTACCGATCGAACCTCTAAAGATGAGAGGTTGGCTCGCGGGGATGTGTTTGGGAAATCTATGGCGAGGAAGATTGATTGCCTCCAAGAATGAGAGGTCGGATTTTGACTTGGCCAAGGGCAAGGGTAATGGTGATGGGAGTATCCTCTAAAATTGAGAGGATGGCTTGGGATTGGTTTAAGGTAATGATAAGAGGAAGTCAGAGCTACCGACAACTTTTTGCGATCTTGCGAGAATTCGAGGCTCCTTTTTGATCATTGGAGAGCTTCTTGAGATGTCGGGGACTTTTGAGTTCTTCTTCTTTTTTTTTGGAAGGCTTTCCGAGGAGCTTGGAATTATATCCGAGATTGTGAGGATTTTAAAATCCTTCTTTTTTTGTTTCTTTTTTTTTTTTTTTTTGTTTTTTTTTTTTTTTTGTTTTTTTGTTTTTTTTTTTTTTGACTTGGAAAGCTTCTGAGGAGTTGAGGATTATCTTTGTCCTTCCTTCATGGCTTGAGATAATTTGCGCATCGCCGATTCTCGAAACTAACTTCTCGGGCTCGCTTGGACTTTCTCTCGATATGGAGCAAAAATGATGGCTAAAACCCAGGGTTTCAAAACACGCCGATCTTGAAATGAGAGGGTAGTGTTTAGTAAGGGTGAGGTAATGGCTTTCCTATGGGTGAAAGGTTTCAACCGCAATCCCTCTTGGATGACCTAAACGAGATTAAGTCTTCATTGCTTGCTTAAGCTTTATATGAGAAAAGATCCATGCAAATTCATCGAGCAACGAGATGATGATAATGAAAGGGATGTGAGCATATGAGATGCAAGATGGGGAGTTGGTAAGCCCCAATTTGGGAAGGATATCAATTGATTTTCTCACTCCGATTAGTTTAAATATTAATCATTTTCGAAGAATTAGTGGTTGAGCAGCACAAGTGATCATTTTGGATAAAACCATTTCAATTAAGTGTAACGTGGGTGCGCAAGTGATGTCTCGAGTCTAGCAAGAAAAGAAAAAAGACTTATATTAAAAATTAGACACTTAACCACTATGTCCAAAATGGACTACAACGACAAATGTCCGGGGAAGGACTTAGGTGAAAGAAAAGTACTAGAACCTACGAAGGTTGACTCAAAAGACTATTTTAAAGATAGGTAGCCCCCAGATCTAGCCGCTCTTTCTTTGTTGAACCATGCATCTATTCTTCGGCCGGAGACGGGAGCTATTGCGAGACCTTTCCATCGGGATTTCCTTGGCAACTTTTTGCTCAATCCAACCATCTTCATTGCTGCGATGGTGGTTCATTGACCTTGCAAAGGGGCGAGTCAAACTCCATTGTGCCCACAAGGCTTGAACCACCAAACTCGATCATGTTGACACTCATGTTGTTAGGGAGCGGGTTATTGATAGTATTAGGTCCTTCGGGCATCTCTAACCTCCCTTGCTCAATCAACCCTTGGATGGCCTTTTTCGGGGACGCAATCATCCGTCGGTGCCCATGGTGCTGATGAAAGGCACAATGCTTGGAGGTATCCAAAGGAGCGTTGGGGTTTCTAGGTGATAATTTTCCAAAGGCCGGAGCAAACCTTCTCTCACCAAACCTGCGAAGATATCACTCAAAGGCATCCCAAAGTTTCTCAAGTCTTGGAGCGGGATCTGGATGCATCGAGGCTTCTTGGGAACAAAGGAAGTGGCATTATTCTGATCTTTGTCCCGCGTAGCCGATCGCCTCTTTGCCTTTAGCGAAAGTGAGAGTAGTTTTGGAGGAGGAGCCCCGATATCAGTAGGCGGAGTGCGGCCGATCGAGTGCTGCGATTGTAAGCCTTTTCAAACTTAGCCGGAATTAACCATTGCACGCAAGTCGGCGTAGGGGAAGTGGGCGAGGAAGCTCTCAAATGCGGCTTCAAGCATGGCGAAAGATGTCTAAGCTTGCTCCTCGTCGGAGGGAGGAATGGCCATTTCACTGAGCTTTAAGTTCCATCTCTTATAGAAATCCCCAATATTCTCATTAGGCATTTGCATCGTTGTTTGCGGAGTCAACTCTGTTTGTCTCCCACTCCAAGTTGGCTTTATACTTATACGTGAAAATGCGGTAATTTGTTCCCAAGTAGCCCTAGCTTCGGTGCAATCGGAAAAACCATTTCAAAGCCCACGACTTCAAAGAGAGACTAAAGTAATCGGCCAATTCCGGTTTGTGCATCCCTTAGCCTTCATTGCCAAAGTATAGGTGTCCAAGTGAGTTTTAGGGCATGCACTCCCGTCAAACAATTCAGTGGGCATCACAAACTTGTGAGCGGGGGACAATCAGTCGGGATACGTAGGCCGAAGAGCGAGTGTTCTTTTTGGCGGTCAATTCGGCAATCTGTGCTTTCATTTCCTTGTGTTGCTCCATAAACCAAGCCAATTGGGGATCCAAAGGCGGAGCGGGAATTCTGAGGCGATATTTGAGCTAGGAAGAGGACTAGGCTGTTGGTGGTGCATTGGTGGAAGGAATACCATATCCGGAGCATAGGTGAAAACTGTCCTTGGCCCAAATTACCACAGGGAGTGTAGGTAGGAGGCTGGGGCAAAAGGATAGAACCCGGCGACTTCTTTGTTGGCTTCAATCGCGAGAAGATGGAGGCGGATGCGAGGTAGCCATATGGCTTGGATTTTCGGAGTGAGGCCCATAAGTAGGCTTAAGTGCGGAAATTTCTTGTCCACCTGTTGTTGAATTGCATGGCTGGTTGTGGCGAGGATGCATAGCGAGAGGATACGTGGTCTGGTGATTCGGATGAAACCGGGATGAAGGCTTGATAACCCATAGAAGTACGAGTGAATGGATTTGTGAAAGGCGTGTGAGGAGCAGGCGAACCAGTACCATTACGAGAGGGGCTCTGACGTGGCCCCGAGAACCAGTTGTGGCGGCATTCCAAATTGTGGTGTTGATGTGAAGGTCTGGATTGATCGGTTCCGAACCGAGGTGGGATTCCAATCTGCTTTGTGGCATTAGAGGTATCCCCAACCATGAGAGGACATTCCGTCTTGACTTTGCCCCAGCGAGGAGGCTGTGAACCGATTCGTCCCATCGAGTGCATGGATCCGGTGGTCGACCCGGAGATCGAGGAACATGTGTTACAGTAGCACCGAAGGAGGTTGGTGGTGGCATCCTGGAGTAATCGGGCGACCGAGATTGGGATTGGGGTCATCCTCTTCTTCCACGGTGAAGGTGCCATCGGGATTGAGGTGGCGGCCAAACCATGGCTCTTAATAGCCTCGATAAGGCTATTCGGTGTGCTTCTGTCGCATTCTCATACGTTACGCTAGCCGATTCCATTCTTTGTTGTATGCGAGGAGTCCGGGAGGCGGAGTGACGTTGTCCCCCTCGTTACCGGCTGATGCGAGACATTCTGAAACCCGGAGTTGAAACAAACGGCGAAGGCGATGAGGCACTTGACTCTTCCCAGCCGATTAAACGGTGACCCGGTGCCCGAAACCAAGCTTTACGCGGAGAGCTGCGGGGGAAAGACACGAGGGTTCGAGATGGCGGGAATTGAAGGAGGGTAGGTGTTTGGGCTCTTAGGCTCATGCAACATGCGATTATTTGTTCATGTTTACTTAAAACACGTTTTATTAACCTAATCGGTTGGAAAAGATTGCTCTTCTTTTTTTTTGAACTACTGCGATTCTGGATCGGTGGGCTCGTCACTACGTCTATAAGCCCCTCGTATTCCACGTATTTCGACCTCCCGGGGTGGGACGGCCCGGGCGAGGTCCTATAGGGCAAGCGGGTCCCACCGACCGAAAGAAAACGATCCTAAAAGTACGGCGCGTAATCGAGTCTTAACGAGCATTCGATGTAAATTACGGACAAAGCCGACGTCAAAAGTCAAGATCATGTGAGGAGCTCGACGAAAAGTCGGCATGATTTGGAGCGATAAGCGTCCACAATTGATCTTGACTTGTCGTCAGTTAAGCCGTAATTAGGCATGGAATAATCATTAATCCTTGATGACTCGGTGTCAATGCTGGGAGTCAGTGTATAATTTGTGCCGGTCAGAGCCGAAGTCAAGGCGCCGGTCAATATCTTGGTCAAAGTCTGCGGCGAAAAACCGGCGGGAACTTCGGCGATTAGGGTCCCGAAAGATATTGAGTCGGTATGCCGACAAAGGCTTGAAAGGAAAGGTCTATACACGAGACGGGGCATGACACAGACCCGGACTAAAAACCAACCGGGTCTCGGACAAAGTGTGTCACGGACAAGTGCATGGTCGACACGAGGCTCCATGGGATGTTTGGGTAGTCCTGTGCTCATCTGAGAGGCGTAATAAGACCAAACGGACCGCGACAAGGATTTCCCCGGCTTAGGGACGTAGTGTGCGGTGTAAGGTCACGTGCGCGTAGTGTGCAAGTGATCTATCTTCTTTTACGAGAAAAATAGAAATTTTTTATGTGTCTTAAAAAGGCATGATGCATGATTTTTTTGAATTTTTTTTTTTGAAAATTTTTTTTTTGAAAATTTTATGAACACATAAGCACATAAACACAAAAATTCCGACAGTTAGGGACATTATTCCGACAGTCAAAATTTTGACTTTTCCGAGGCGGCCAAAAACAAACACGAAAATTGTGCAAAAATCAACACACACAAAGCAAAGGATTTTCAAATGTTGAGACGGAAGCTTGACCCTCAAAAGCTTTTCCTTTTTTTTTTTGAAAACGGTGATACCGGTACGTGGGATTGTTAGACCACAATTTATTCCCGACTCGTGTTAGGAGGCGATAACGGGAAGTTTAATGGTTTCCACCAATATACCAAATATCATTTTTTTTTAGAAGAAGCTTATAGTCCCCAGCGGAGTCGCCACTGTGATGTACCCGATTTTTTTTTGAAAATCAAACGGAGTCGCCACGCCATTTTTGTTTTAAGGGCCAAAACTTTGAAAAAAGCCCGAGATCAGAGATTTAGGTTCGGAGGTCATGTTACGCGTCGGGAAGGACGTTAGTGTGCACCCGACGCGCCTCGTAAAACGAGTCTTCCAAACATTTGAAATCCTTTTGTTGTGTGTGTGTGTGTGTTTTGACCAAAATGAGTTGAAACTGAGAAAAACAAAAATGGGGAACTCTTTATAAGACTTTGAAAAATCCCCAAGATTTTTGGTATGATTTTTGGGTCGAGTCTTGGCACTCAAAAGATTTTTGGATTTGAAAAGCCATTCTGCCAGAATGAAAGAAGGCAGTTGACCCTTGACTTTGAAATGGACTTAAAGGCTTCAAAACTTCAGAATCTGGGGAAAGTCCGAGAATGAAAGTTGCTCAAAACACCCTAAATAGGGTTTATGAAAAGGAACTTTCCATTTTGGAAGTAATTTGAGGGGTCAAAACCTTCTGGAAATCTCAGATGTGAAATCTGGATTTCCAGAAGCTGATGAACTGGCCTCTAAAAGAAAAATTGAAAAAAGGAGTTTTACTCACTCAAAAAATAAAATAAAAATATGTCTGGAAAGCTATGGATGTTGGCTACAAAAATGTTTTGTAGTCAACATCTAATTCCAAGTTTTACTGGGTCAAAAAAATAGGAAAATGGACTGAGGTCTCAGAACAATGCTACTGGACAGCAAGATGTTCTTGAGGGAAAATGTGATTTTTGGGGGATTTGCATCTATGTTCACCCCATTTTCATCCCTAGACTTGATACCACTACCTTTTTTTAAGTGTTTATCATATTAAAGTCATCCTTGGGGAATTTATGGGGTTGAAACATGTCCTTTGCAAAGGGAAAGGGGGTTTTGTAAAGATGAAACCAAGGAGAAAGAATTGACTAAAGATCTAAAATGTGGACCACTTGAGATGGTCATTCATGAAGATGAACTTCAAGATGACCATCTTAGGTCAAAACTCAAGTTAAACTAGACATAAAATAAGTCAAAGTAAGAAGAACAAGATGATCAAGAGATCAAAAGAGAGTTTTAGGGTTTTGAGAAGGAGGGCTTTACCAATGGTGACACCCTATCTTCCTAGGCTTGGAATTTGACTTGAGGAGTATCAAGATTTGGTGTTTGGCTTGAGGAGTATCAAGGTTTGGTGTTTGGATTTGTGTTTGGAGTGAGATTGGGAAAGATTCAAGAGAAAATGGTGGCAATCTAGAGATTCCCACTGTTTTCTCTCTATATTTCGCCAGAACTTCGTTGCTGTGATCAAAAAAATGTTGTGTAAACTGAGAGAGGAGGGTTCAATTTATAGGACACTGTGAGAATCAAACGTATCCGCGCGGACAAGGATCGACGCGTACACTGTTCATCTGCTACAGTGCTGGCTTTTGGACAGGAAGAATAATCTTTTTAAAATTCAAACTGAAGCTGTTTTTCAACTTTCTTAATTCGGATTTTTCTAATTTCTTTTGCTTTTTGAGATTCTTTTCTTGGTTTAACTTAAAGTGGCAATCCCTAATCTACCCTCACTTTGTTAGAAATGTTAGGATTGTTAGGAATTGTTAGAAATGTTATAACTTTCGTTAATTTTCTAACGAAAATTCTAACAAGCTCAAATTGGAGCACTTACAGGATGCAAACTCTGCTGACACTGCAACTGCCTCAAGACGCGAACTAAACGAGCACCGGGAATCGGATCGCGCACCCAACTTGCCTTGACTATGAGAGGAGAGAGCGAATATAAGGCGGAGGATAGACTTTGAGATGGTATGGGAGAGGGAGGAGTACGGAAGGAGATGAACTCATGCAACATGCAGTTATTTATTCTCGTTTACTTAAAACGTGTTTTCTTAAACCCTAAGCGGTTGGAAAAGATTGCTCTTCTTTTTCGCAAACTACTCTGAGTCCTGGATCAGTGGGGCCCATCACTACGTCTATAAGCCCCTCGTATTCCACCTGTATTTCGACTTCTCAGGGCGGACAGCCCCGGACGAGGGTCCTATAGGGCAAGCGGGTCCCACCGACCGAAAATGAAAACGATCCTAAAGTCTGGCGGGTAATCTAGTCTTAACGAGCATTCGATGTAAATTACGGACAAAGCTGACGTCAAAATCAAGATCATGTCAGAGGGCTCAACAAAAAGTCGGCATGGTTTGGACTGATAAGCGTCCACAATTGATCTTGACTTGTCGTCAGTTAGGCCGTAATTAGGCATGGAATAATCATTAATCCTTGATGACTCGGTGTCCGGGAGTCGTGTATAATTTGTGCCGTCGAGCCAAAGTCAAGGCGCCAATCAATATCCGGTCAAAGCCCGTGACGGAAAAACCAAGCAGACTTCGACTGATTAGGGTCCCGAAAGATATTGACTTGGTATGCCGACTAAGGCTCGAAAGGAAAGGTCTATACACGTACAAGGCATGACACGCACCGAGACTAAAAACCAACCGGGCCTCGGACAAAGTGTGTCACTGACAAGCGCATGGTCAACACGAGGCTCCACGGGATGTCTGGGTAGTCCCGTGCTTGCACCGAGAGGCGTAATAAGATCAAACGGGCCGCTGGCAGGATTTCCTGTTAGGACGTAGTGTGCGGTGTAAGGCCAAGTGCGCGTAGTGTACGGCAGTCTTCATCTCTCTTCTTTTTTTTTCTTTTTTTTTCTTTTTTTCCTTTTTTTCTTTTTTTTTTCTTTTATTTTTATTTTTCTTTTTCTTTTTTTCTTTTTTTTTCTTTTATTTTTCTTTTTCTTTTTACTTTTTTTTTTCTTTTTTCTTTCTTTCTCTTTTTTTTTTTTACTTCTTTTCACTTTTACTTTTACTTTTACTTTTACTTTTACTTTTACTTTTACTTTTACTCTTTTTCTTTTTTACTTTTTTACTTTTTTACTTTTTTACTTTTTGCTTTTTTACTTTTTTGCTTTTTTACTTTTTTTTTTTTTTTTTAAAAAACAATCATACCGGCACGTGACTTCGTTAGACCATAATTCATCCCAAGCCTCGGGTTAGGAAGCGATACAGGAAGCTTAATGGTTTCCACCTATATACCAAATACCATTTTTTATTATTATTTTTTTAAAAGATAAAGCACCAAATGCTTTTGCTCACATATAATGTCACCAACAAATGCACACACAAATGAATGAGAATGATGTTGAACACGAACGAAAGTTTGACCCACTTTTTTGAAAAACAAGTTTCAAAATCCTCCCCAGCGGAGTCGCCAGTGTTTGTACGCTCGCCTAAATTTTTTTAGAAAAAATTAGGAGTCGCCACGCCGTTTTAAAGGAAAACATTGAAAACCTTTTGAAATTGAGAAAATGGGCTCGGGGGTCAGATTACGTGTTGGGAAGAGCGTTTGGCGTTCACCCAACACGCCTCGTCCGTAGACGAGTCTTTCTATGTTCAACATTCAATTTATTCATAAGTGTGTGCGATTGTGTGAGACAAAATGTGATAAAATGCATTTTGATGCTTTATTGATAAACTGCGAGGGATACAACTTGTGAGCCACTTATTTTGGGGGGCCACGTCCCGATTACAACGAGATTGCACATTGAACATTATAATTGCAACGAGTCAATATTATCACCATATGGATAAACACATGAAAGAGAATGAATATGAAGAATTCATCCTCTATTTGGTGTCTAGACAAACCAATATCAAACCGATGCTTAAACACTCAGATCACAATGAACTAGGAACAAACATGAAATTATGACAATACCTATTTCAATCAGTTCTAGCATGAAGAACAAATGCCAACATCAAACAAATACCCAGCATACGTATCAAAAGCAATACGGGAACAGGCATAAGACTATGGCAATACCCATTTTAACCAGTTCTAGCCTGAATATCCATGCCAAACACGGCAATACCCATGAACAATTGAGAAATCAACCCATTGTATAGATAAAGCATATGAACTAAAACAGGACTGGCATGAATGTAATCCCAAGGCCAAGCAGATCTACCCACAGGTTAACGGATTACGCATGAATACAACATTCAGACACTTAAAATAAAATGTATTCAACCAAGTCCCAAATCAAACCATTGTATATGTAAAACATACGGAATCAGAACAGGACTAACTCAAGTATACATCAAGGCAGATCAACTCGAATCCCAGATTAACAGATCGCAGATGAAGAACAGGGAAATAGCATGGAATTAATAAGCAGAAGAGATGAAGAGTTTAGGGATTAGAGATTACCCTCGTAGTGTCCACGATCCCTACATCCAGTTCGGTGTAGAGAGCTTCCAATCAGCTTCGTAAAGGGAGAGATCGAGCTCAGCTTCAAGGCTGCACTTGAGAAATCGTGAAGGAGGATTGAAACTTGACGGCGGCGGTGGATTCAGGATCTGGAAACAGAGAAGAAGGCTTCGACTGATTTGGGTAAAATTGAGAGGAGCAGTGATGGCTGTGATTGGAGAAACAGGGGTGCTGCTTTGGGGAGAACAGAGAGAACTGATAGAAACGATTGAGGGGTGAATCGGTTTAGATGTTGAAGTGTTCTAGGTCGAGAGAGGGAGCGATGGTGAGGAAGAGCGAATGTCTTTGCTCGGCGTTGTTGTGGCGGCG
The DNA here is from genome assembly GCA_022495995.1 of Adenophora triphylla var. japonica. Classification (NCBI taxonomy): domain Eukaryota; kingdom Viridiplantae; phylum Streptophyta; class Magnoliopsida; order Asterales; family Campanulaceae; genus Adenophora; species Adenophora triphylla. The sequence continues at coordinate 162,698 of JAFEMH010004820.1, read as the reverse complement.
GCGGTGATTGGGTTTAGAGAGGGAGTAAGGTTGTGGTTTGGGTAGAGAGAGAGAGCTTGTGAGGAAGATAGAGGGAATGAGTTGGGTTGTTGTTTCGGTGTAGAAAAACAGAGAGCTCGGTGAGGAGTGGAATCGGTTTTGGGGGAAGAAAGGGGAAGGCGATTTTGGTTGTAGAGCGAGGGAAAGAGAGAGACGATTTACTGGTCTAGAGAGGGAGCGATGGTGAGGACGGTCTAGGTTGAAAGAGAGAGAATGGTGAGGGAGGCCGCCATTAACGATTAGAGAGAGAGAGAGCGAGCTTCTCTCTAAAACCGCTTAGAGAGAGAGTGGAATCTGAGAGTGAGAGTCTGAGCCGTGTCTGTTTTGAGAAAGAAAGTGGGTGTTTAGCTTTGGCCGGAATTCAGTGGTGAGGTCGACGAATTGGGAACGCCATTTGCGTCTAGAGAGAGAAAGCTTTGCTTCTGTTGTTGAGAAGAAGGGGTTTTTGTTCTTGTTTCTTTGAGGAAGAATAACGATTGGGGAGGGAGTCTCTCTGTTCTTGCGTATAGAGAGAGAGTGAAGTGAGAGAGAGTGAAGTGAGAAAGAAACTGAGTTTCTTTATTTTCGTTTGTGCCTCCCCTCTCCTTTGTAAATGGGATAAAATCCCTTATTTATAATTGTTTTTGGAATTAATTCCTTCTAGAAATGTGCTAGAAATGTGCCAAGTGGCAAAATCTGGACCCTTCCTTAAAGGTCCAAATTGAATAATTCTTTCTAGGTCCTTCTGTAGCGAGAGACTTATAAAAAGTTCCCGAAAGCCTCGGAATGAACCGGAAATTTACCAAAACGCTCCCTAGCGCACTTTTGTTGAGTAAAAGACACTTTCATTGGGTCGCGAGTTCGGATCGGGGTACTCACAGAGAGAGACGATCGAAAGAAAGAGAATTGCGTGAGGTGAGATAGCACATAAGAAGAATTTAGATTTGAGGGTATGGACAGTTTTGCCATTTAAATTGTTAAAAATAGGGTCAGGGACTCTACGTTCATTTTGATATAAACTCTTGGATCATAAAGTATAATTCAAAATATGCTGTTTTTCTTGGTAAATTCCACCTTATCTAAAGGGTTTATTGGTAAAAATCCTTATGAAGATTATCAATAACAATTTTTAATGTTCATTATTATGTTAATTAAATCAATATAAAATTATTGCTCAAAATAATTTTATATTAATAACAATAAAAAAGTAAGAATATTATTGGAGTTTTAACAAAAAACTCACTGAAAAAGTCGGGATTTACAAAAAAAAAACTTGTAACTTGCGTTTATACAAAATACTACTCAACTAACTATGGAATTTACAAAAAACTGCACTCTTTTACCTCGGAAGGGATTATAACTTTCTGTAATTCCTCTCAGGTCCTCCTTTATAATTAGAACAAGGTTGACATAACAAATAGAGTCAATAGTCTGACAACATCTTCAACATCCACTTTCATGACATTCACACATAGATCAGCTAACAACTCCTTAACACTATTGACAGTTTTTGAAATATCCTTGAATCTTCTTTGCACTAAATCAAAATTTTCCGCTACACACCCTTTATTTTTAAAAATCAATGGTTTTTCCCCAGACTTAATGCCAAATATGACCCTGACATCATTGGCAGTCAACTCTACATATTTTTTCCCATGCTTAAACTTATCTTTCTCAGGATCATAGCACCTAATTATGTCACGGCTGGTCATATCAGACTTCCTAATAGTCATGTCATTGTTAATTATTAGGGCATTTAAGATATTGTAGAAGGGAGATTTCTTCAACATCTGCATCTGATTATCCCTTAACTCTAACTTCTTTATTAGCTTAAGTGTACCTTGAATGTTTGATCGATACACAAGGTTTTTCCCAGATCTCTTTTTCTTAGTTTTCTTCTTCCCTTTAACATTGCTCTTCAAAACCTATTTCGTATCCATCTAAATGATAAATAACATTTATTAGTTTTATATTTCACAAGTATGAGAACAAAAAAACTTAATCAAATAAGTTATATTCGCTGTTATCAGTTGTACTTTTCACAACATGTTACATAAATGCACATGAAAAACAACTTATAGAAGTGACTATTAGCTGTTTATTTCACAAATTCTAAAACAAAAATACTTAATCAAACAAGTGATATTCGATGTTGTCAGTTGTACTTTTCACAACATGTTACACAAATGCATATGCAAACAACTGATAGAAGTGACTATCAGCTGTTTATTTCACAAATTCTAAAATTCAAACAAATGATATTCGTTGTTATCAGTTGTACTTTTCACAACATGTTACACAAATGCATATGCAAAATAACTGATAGAAGTGACTATCAGTTGTTTATTTCATAAATTCTAAAACAAAAACACTTAATCAAACATCTGATATTCACTGTTATCATTTGTACTTTCATAACATGTTACACAAATGAATATGCACAATAACTGTTATGAGTGACTATCAGTTGTTTATTTCACAAATTCTAAAAAAAAAACACTTAATCAAACATCTGATATTCACTGTTATCAGTTGTACTTTCATAACATGTTACACAAATGAATATGCACAACAACTGATAAGAGTGACTATCAGTTGTTTATTTCACAAATTCTAAAACAAAAACACTTAATCAAACAGCTGATATTCACTCTTATCAGTTGTACTTTTTACAACATGTTACACAAATGCACATGTAAAACAACTGATAGAAGTGAATATACAAACAACTGATATTCACTTCTATCAGTTGATAAAAGGAGTACAGTTGTTCACGTCAAAATGAATTATCACTTGTTCATGTCAAAAATTTGCATGTAAACAGCTCAAAACAACTGATATTCACTCTTATCAGTTGTACTTTTATAACATGTTACACAAATGCTTATGCAAAACAATTGATAAGAGTGACTATTAGTTGTTTATTTCACAAATATGAGAACAAAAATACTTAATCAAACAGCTGATATTCACTCTATCAGATGTACTTTTCACAACATGTTACACAAATGCACATGCAAAACAACTGATAGAAGTGTTTCATATAAACAACTGATATTCACTTCTATCAGTTGATAAAAGGAATTATCAGTTGTTCATGTCAAAATGAATTATCAGTTGTTCATGTCAAAAATTTGCATGTAAACAGTTCAAAACAACTGATAATTACATATATCAGTTGTTTATATGAAACTTTTTGCAAAATGTGCAAAAAATATAACTGATAAAGTGAAATACGAACAAAACCTAGGTCAAAAATCGAAACACAAACAACAGAAATTGAACAAAATAATTGATAAATTCATATGCGTAGAATATATCTATCAGATGTTTGTAGAAATCGAAACACAATCAATCGAACATTTACACAAATCTAGGTCAAAATCATTTCAAACGAATGAATAGTTAAGAAATTTCAAAAAAAAAACTCAAAAATCACAGTTATCAGTTGAAAATAGAAGCATTACCTTAGATTTTGTTGGAGTACTCTTAGATTTTTTTCGGCGATTTCATCCGGAGTTATCGTCGTGAAAAATGGCGATGGAGAGTGGGAGAGAGAGAAATTTCTTTTGGCCGTTATTTTGATGGAGTCTGTGCGTGGTGTGAGTTGTGCGTTTTGAGGAGGGAGTGATTAAAGGCAGTTCTAGACCAGAAAGGATTTAATAGTAAAAACGAAAATAAGAGTGAAGTTTAAGGAAAATAAGCAGTAGTTTTTTGTAAAATTAAACTTATATGTTTTTTTTTTTGTAATATTGAACTTATAAAAGTAGTTTTTTTGTAAATGGCTCAATATTATTTCGTTATAAAGACTGATTGATAGGGTATTAATATAGGAGAAGAGAACAAAGGAATTGGTTGTGATATCAACATCTATAACTATCTATATTGAGAGGATAAGAGACTGCATGGCGCTTGAGAATAGTAGGAAAACGTGACGCGGAATTGATTGCAATGGAATCTTATTTTGGCTGGGGTGGTTGTAATGTTTAATCATCCGAATTGTATATTAAGATCAGGTATAGTTATTTGACTATATATCGTAAAGTAACAGGTCCTTCCTAGGGTTTTGTGTGTTCGAGATATTGTTAAAAGATAAAATCCCTAATGTATTGAATAAAATATATGTCAAAACTGATACTTTTATTGCTTACGAAATACAAATTTTTATTGATTCGAAAAACAAAACACATTTTTTCCCGAAGGGCATTTACTCTAAAGTGCGTCTTACGAAAAATGTGTTTTTACTAAGAGTTATGAAAAACATGTTTTTAAATCGGCTAAACCATGTCTGAAAACAAAACACGTTATTCCATTACTTAAGAAAAACATCGGTTGTATCAAAATTTTGTGTTTGTTCTATCGATATCCGAATAATCTATACAAGATGCTTCTGTACATGAGAGATACAGGATTCGACACCTCCCCAGTTCGAAATGCCAAAAACTTATAAAAAAAAGCGTTTTTTTTAAGTTAACAAAAAAACGTGTTTTTCCGGCCCTCTCTCTCCTCTCTCTCTCTCTATACGCAGAAGCGTAATTCATTGCCAAAAGCTCCCCACCTTCTTCTCCGACCAAGCCCAACCACCATTGCCGGCCCCAATCTCCTCCCTAACCAAGCTCTTCCACCGGAAATCAAACCCAATCTCAATCCCCAATCAACCGGCGACCTCCAATCACCCTTCAATCTCCATCACCGCGCCATCTCCCTCTCCACCCAGAAACACCGTTCTACCTCCTTCTTCCTCAACCTAGCCTCTCCGGCCAAACTCAACAACAATCGCTCTCTCTCTCAACCTAACCCAAACCTCTCTCAATCGCTACCCAAATTCAAAGATTCAAAGATTGAACTAAAACAAGGGGGGGGGGAGAGAAACCTGTATTGATTAAAATCGGAATTAATGGCGGAGACGGCAGCATCTTTGATATGGGGAGGTGCCGGAAAATCAGGGAAACCTTCGGCAAGGTTGATGGCGTTACATCTTGGATTGGACGAAGGGTTAAAATTGCAATTGCCGTCTTCTTTCCCTCTGTTCCAGATCGCCGTTCAACCGAGTTTGAGAATTTGATTTGAGTATAAAATGAACCAGTATTCCATATAAATGTACCAGATTGTATATTATTGAATGCCAGTTTACAAGTATTTGAGTACCAGTTTGAGAATTTGATGCATTGGTGGACTGGGTAATTAGATGCCAGTGTATGTGTTTTGAAGTGCCAGTCCATGTATTTTGGAGTGCCAGTTAGTGTATAATAGAGTGCCAGTAAGTGTGTAACTGAGTGTCAATGTATTTTTTGAATGCCAGTTCTTGTAATTTTGAATGCCAGTCCATGTTTTTTTGAATGCCAGTTCTTGTTTTTTTGAATATCAGCAAAAATAATTATCAGTGTTTTTGAGTGCCAGTATATGCATTTTTGAGTGCCAGTAAATGTGTTTTCAAATGCCAGTCCATGTATTTTTGAATGCCAGTGCTTGTATTTTTGAGAGCCAGCAAAAATATTAGTGTAACAAAGTGCCAGTGTTAGTGTAACAGAGTGCCAGTGTGAAGAGTGCCAGTTCATGTATATAAAAGTGCCCGTGTAAAAAGTGCCAGTTTCAGTTTAACAAAGTGCCGGTACCGGTTTACTGCGGCACTTTGTTAAACTGGTGCTGTCACTTTTTTTGCTGGCACTTTGTTACATATGCACTGACACTTTGTCACACTGGCAGTTTGTTAAACAGGCACTGGCATAAACGGGGGAATCATTAATTACGAAAATGCCACCGTTTATTTTGAACATGGTTGCCAGTAATTACAAAATTGCCACCGTTTATTTTGAAAACACGTTTTTTCTTATCTTAAGAAAAAACTAGTTTTTTATAAGACCAACTCGTTCGAAATATACATACTTTTATTAGCAAATGCAACTTATGTACAAACTTGTATAATAATTGGTAATTTTGTTTAAAAAATATATATTTTAATAGTCGTACATAATTTTTTTATTTATTAAATATTTCTAATTGACCAACTATTTTTAACTTAACAATATTTTTATTATTTAATATACTGGTTTTCTCATTTCAGCGATAAACTTATATACATATGTATAATTGGTAACTTTTTTAAATGTTATAAAAATATCACTAAAAGAACATGTGTTGTAAATATGAGGCCTCTAATCAAAATATGACGAAAAAAATGAGAACGCAAATAAATAATTACGTCAAAATCAAAATAAGAAAAAGACAAACATGAAACTCCTAAATTAAATTATTGAGTATACATGAGAAGACTTATGATTATGATGAAGAAAGAGAAATAGAAACAAATACCCCTTAAATATGAAGCTAAGAAGAATTGTACCCAAGTCCAATGTCAAATAGTTGCAAACTTTAAAATACTGATTTGGGGATTGGCTGGGTCAAAGTATAAAAAAACTTAGTTTTAACTTGTGGGCTGCTGAATTGAAATAACACAAATATAATATATTTTTTTGGTTTCACCGCAAACTACACACTTTATTTATAAGGCGTCACATTACAAGCTACACATTTGTAAAACTTCTTAAAATAGAAATGTTTATTACTTTTATATTAATAAGAGCCAGATAAGTTGCACGAAAGAAAGAAGGAGAGCGACAATAAGGAATGTTCTGATCAATGTGCGTTCGAACGACCGTGCATTGGGATGCACACAGTGGTGCATTTTGGAGTTCAGTGAACATCAGGTTCGACGTTGTTTGCACGGGCGTGTCAGTGATTGCGCACGACCATGCACATCAAACAAAATATCGCTGGGACGAAATTCTGGTGCACATTTGGTTTCCCAATTTGTCGTAGACTTCTTTGGGCAACGAAATTTTTTTATTGGGCAGGAAGTAGTTTACTTCTTGAAAAAATAATTAGAATTCTTTATGGTTAAGATTTGTTTTTCCTATAAAAACAAGTGATGATCTATAATATTGGGTTGCTAGTGTGATCAAATTAGTTGTCGATCGCTAATTTGTGTTACTCAAAGAGAATCTATTAAATCAACAAAGAGAGCAAAAACAGTGGTGGGTCTTTTGGTGCCCTTAGCGGCATTTCATAAGTGGCCTAATTAGTAGATGTATATGGTTTATTTATGTGAGGGTGTGTTTATGATTCAGAGACTCTGTTTATTGTCGTAAACATGAGTGAATATTGTAACACAACAGATTCAATGATATTAAATGATATCCTGGCTTGATAGTACCCTTAGATGTAGTCCTTTCTATGGGTGAACTGTGTGAACAAATTACATGTTTTCTTCTTTTATTGCTTTTCATATAGATGTTGTATGCATATTATCTCTTCCTTGTACACTGTATGTGAAAAGTACTGAACACGTGCAGTCCCAAATTCATTAGGATTTATAAAACCTTGATCCTATTGGTCTAAGTAACATAAAATCAAAAGCATTTATGCAGCCTCTAATTTTGATTCATGTTTCTGTAGCCCACATCCAATCAATTTTTACAGTCACGATCTTCAAACCGGAGCTCTGATACCATTTTTGTAAGAAGGTTGGTGTTCGTTTCGATTGTGGTCAGAAGAATTGAAAGGAGCTAACTTGGTAGTTTGAAGGCAATGTGATTGTACACCACATACAATGATTCTTTGGGGGAAATAAGGCATATTCGAATAACAAATGGCGGAGGGGGGGGGAAGGGGAAAGGGGATGCGAGATCGCCATGGTGGGAGAAATTCCATGAACGTTGTGTTGGTAGAAATTTGGTTGTGAAGGCTACCACTAGCGGAAACAACTTGGCGAACATTAGCGTTATTCAGAACTAAGTTGCGGTGGTTACCTTGGGACACCGACATGACCAAGACTGTGAAGGCATGTGGTTCACATAAGGATTTGTGAATTGAAACAAGGGACAGACGAGTGAAGATGTTTTCACAGAGGATCACTTTGGAAGTGAAGACTCGGGGCAATAGATTTCGGCAGCTATGTTGAATATTTACGCTTCGCTTCAACTCGTTTGTGTGGGCTTTGTCGAGCCTAATGATTTTGACTTTTGGTAGAAGTCAAATGTAACGGTCACAATATGTGTAAGTCATTCTCGGATAGGAGTTTGATGGTGGAAGTCACTTGTGGTTTGTATCTAGACGGGTGATTGTTGGGATTGGATATAAAATGTGGTTAGAGGATTGAAGTTGCACGAAATAAAGAAGGAGAGAGACAAAAAGGGGATGTTCTGGTAGATGTGCGTTTGCACAATCGTTGCACATGGTTGTGCATATTGGAGTTCAACGAATAGCAGGTTCGACAATGTTTGCACGAGCGTGCCAGTGTGTGCACATAAGACAAAACATCGTCTGGGACAAAATTCTGTTGTAGATTTGGTTTCCTAATTTGGCTTAGACTTATTTTGACAACGAAAATATTTTCTTGGACAACAAGCAGTTTACTTATTGTAGAAGGAATTAAAATTCTTTAGGGTTTAGGTTTGTTGTTTGTATAAAAACAAGTAATGACCTATAATATTGGGTTGATAGTGTGATCAAATTAGTTTCACTAATTTATGTTAGCAGAGAGAATCTGTAAAATCAACATAAAGAGCCAAGACAGTGTGTTAGGGGCATGCCATAAATGGCATAACTAGGAGATATATAGGTTTTATCTATGGAATGGAGTGAGTTTCTATTATATTGTATATAATAAAGTCTAAAAAAAATTGAGGCCTCTTTCCATTGTGCCCCCGTGGGTTGACCCTGTATAGTAATATGTATTTTACCTTATAGTTATTTAAGTTACATTTTATTATTGTGATATAGGAGTATGACATGTATTGTATTATGAACTATATTTTAGAGTATTATAAAATATAAATTACATAGTAAGATAAGTTATATTTTATTTAAATTGTAAATACTCGGATACTTCTTAAAAAATGGAATTTTTTTTATTAATAAATATTTTAAGCTATTACAAAATTGACATTTGAAGTGTATTGGGTTATACCGCCTAATTTATTAAAACAAGTCAGGAATACAACTTGATTCTATGGGGCTTGTAGGTTTCGAACCCGGGACCTCCCCAGGGGAAGGCCTTATCAGGAATTCGAATACCGTTTGACACTTACCCTTATGAGGCTTGTAGGTTATTAAGGATATCACGGCTGAAGTCATTGCAGGTGAGGCGCCAGTCTCAGCCCAAGCCAGGCGGCCGCCTCACCAAGATCCAACAAAGGCAGCAGCTACTGCATGTGAGGCGCCAGCCTCGGCCCAAGCCAGGCGGCCGCCTCACTGACACACTCATCCGGCCATTGCTACTGCCTGTGAGGCACCAGCCTCGGCCAAAGCCAGGCGGCCGCCTCACAGCTCGGCAGTTTCCTAGTCTGTTACTCCTTCTAAATTGTTCTTGGTATATATTCAAATGTAAATAGATTAGGTAACTCAATATTCTATTGTATTTAGATTAGGCAACTCAAATCTTTGTATTAGAGTAGGACTCTACATCTTGTACTATATATTGTTATGTTTGTAAATAAAGAAAATAAGTTTTTCCCAAATCTTATATGGTATCAGAGCAGTAAAAATCCAAAATCCTAAAACCCTCAAAATTTCGACAGCCTCCCCTAAAAACTTCCCATGGCCGGCTCGCTACTTCCTGTGAGGCGCAGCCTCAGCCCAAGCCAGGCGGCCGCCTCACAGCCCGACAGTTTTCTTGTCTGTTACTCCTTTTAGATTATTCTTGGTGTATATTCAAATGTATATAGATTAGGTAACTTAATATTCTATTGTATTTAGATTAAGCAACTCAAATATTTGTATTAGAGTAGGATTCTACATCTTGTATTATATTTCATTCGTTCCTAAAAGATTGTCCTGTTGTACATTTTGCAATTATTAAGGAAGAGCTTCACTTTCTTGTACCTTAGTAGATTTGCACTAACATTCATGCCTAACTTTAGAAATGGAACATATTTTTTGGGACAAGTCAAAATGATAAATGGGACGATCTTTCAGGAACGGAGGGAGTATATTGTTATATTTGTGAATAAAGAAAATAAGTTTTTCCTAAATCTTATTTATATAGGTTTCGAACGCATGATTTCCCCTATGAAAAGCCTTTATCAAAACTCTAGGTACCAATTGATCACAAGGTATTTGGTACATATGATATGTTAGTAGATAAGTTACATTTTATTCAAATGACAATATTCCAATCCATCTTTGTCCTTCATGCACACGGATTGGATTAGCTCATAAGTTGATTTTGACACGTGATAGAGACCAAGTGATATACTCCCGACCCATTTTAAGATTCAATAAATGGGTTAGGTACAATAATTAAGGAAAATATGAAAAAATGGCATTTTATGAGGGTAGATAGTTCGGTATAAAAGTAGGGATCACAAATTACGGAGTTTAGGTTAGAAACCGTTGGTTTCGGTTTTGAAAAAGGAAAAATCGGAATCGAACCGTGAACTTAGATTCACGGTTTCGGTTCGAACCGGTGATTCAAAGGTTTTTTTTTAATAGAAAAAATTGTTTTAGAATTTTTTATTAATGAAAATATTTGCAAAAAGTTATATAAAAAAATATAGAAAAAAAACTTAACAAATGAAAGTATATAAAAGAAAAGAGGACGGACTATCCTTTATTATTTTTTTTTCTTAATATTTTAGACTTTTTTTATTACTAATATTTTTTACAAAACGGAATATAGAAAAAGATTTAAAAAAAACTAAAAAAATGAAAGCATATAAAAGAAAAGAGAGACGGACTACCCTTTATTTATTTTTAATTTTTAATTTTTTATTGACTAGGAAATAATATTTTAAACTTTTTTTATTACTGATTTTTTTTTACAAAAAGGTATAAAAAATATTAAAAAAAAATAAAGAAATAAAAGTATATAAAAGAAAAGAGGGACGGACTACCCTTTATTTATTTATTTTTATTTTTTTACCTTTTCATTGACTAGGAAATAATATTTTAGACTTTTTTTATTAGTAATTTTGTTTATAAAAAGGTATATAAAAAATTATAGAAAAAAACTAAACAAATGTAAGTATATAAAAGAAAAGAGGGACGTACTACCCTTTATTTTTTTTATATATTTTTATTGACTATGAAATAATATTTTAGACTTGTTTTATTAATATACAAAAAAGGTATATAAAAATGTTAGAAAATTTAAACAAAAGAAAGTATATAAAATAAAAACTAAATCATAAATCTCATACATTAAACTAAATCATATAAATAAATCTCGTATATACCCTATACCCTTAACATTAAATCTAAATCTAAATCATATACTACATACCCCATATCCTAATTTATCTACCTATATCTCATGTGTGTCATATAACCTAAAACTTAAATATAATTTATGTACGTTATACCATGAACCCTAATTTATCTATCTTAACCATATATCATGAACCTTAAATCTAAATAATATACTCCATACCCCAAATTTTAATTCATATATTTAAATCTCATATATACCATATATCCTAAAACTTAAATCTAAATCATACACTTCATACCCTAAACCATAAACCCTAATTTATCTACATTAATCTCACATATACCTATACCCTAATACTTAAGAGTTGGTCTGGTGAAAAACGCGTTTCTCCATCTTTGTATGGAGAAACGGGTTTTTTAATATATTCAAAAACCGGGAACCGTTTGAATTAAACCGGTTCTATTGTCCAAAAACCTACACACACAGACACACTACAACGAAAAACGCGTTTCTCCATCTCTCGCTTCACGGGCGGTTCAATGAAATTGAATATCAAGAAACAATACAGAAATCGATATTGATTAAATCAGGTAATATGAACCAAATCAACAACTACTGTTTTTAATTTTAATCAACGTTTATTTTACTAAGGTCGATTGTTATTGTACATTTCCAGAGATTGTTCTACGAAATTTTGGGGATCTATCCATCAATAGCATAAATGGAAGCTCAATTACATGACAGATATTCAGAAATATCACAAATCGATATTCTCCAGGCTACACAAATCGATATTCTACAGGCTACAGGTTTGATCTCAATATAACTTATTTTTTAATTTTAAATTGACAATGTTCTAGGCAATCGGATATGGCCATGTGATATCCAGAAGTACCTAAAATGTATATCCAGAAATGTGTTATGTACATATCCAGAAATTTATATAAATGATATCCAGATTACCAAAAATGTATATCCAGAAATGTGTTAGGTACATATCCAGAAACCTTCAAAATGAATATCCAGAAACATTCATTATATAGGTTGAGTACTTGAATCCAGTCAAAAAAGTTACTCAATGAATTCAATGCACTTACATTTATTACTCTTTGAATTCAATGAATTCAATGCACTTACCAACTGAACACATTTATTACTCTTTGAATTGTTTCCAAGGTATATGCACTATAAATAGGAAGGGGCTAGACACTTGCACTATACAACACATGAACTGGAAATTTCAAAATTACATCTCTTCTTTCATTAAAATCAGTTCAGTTCTCTAATAATTTCAAGCAATATGTCCTCAAATGATGAGTATGACTCTGATGAGAAAGAGTTTAGGAGTGCCTTTCGTGAAATGACAAAGAAACTCCACTTTGGTCATCTTCGTATCCCTCGGGCATTTGGACATCTCCAGTTAAGTTGTATGTATGCCCTCTACAGCCTTGTGCAGGGCGTATGATACGTGAAAGGAACCAAACTGCAATGCTTCAGCATGCCTTTGATTCTTGTGCACCCACTTCCTCTTTCTCCAATGTTGCCAAAGCTGAGCACAAGGCTTTGGCAAAATACCTTAAGGAGTATTTGGAGTTGTTTGGACCTGTGGAAATTCCTTCTTGCAAGAAGGACAAGGTCAAGAAGAAGCCCTTTGATAAAGGTGATGGAGGATGTGATGGAGTTTCTGGTGTCAAGCCTTATGGGGGTTATGGGAAGGGAAAAAATGTAATTTAAATTTTTTTCAATTTAGTAAATTATTTATATAAATGATATCCGTAAGTATACGAATTTATATCCCGAAATGTGTTAGATACATATCCAGAAATTGCTTATGGCTTTGGTCAATTCTATGTCCCGAAACATACAAAATGATATCCGAAGCGTTCAAAATGAATATCCGTAAATTACCAAATTGAATATCGAGAACTACCAAATTGAATATCCAAAAACACACTATTGACCATGTCCAGAAACAATAAAATGTATATCCGTAATGTACCTAATTCAATATCCAGAAACTTTAAATTGACAATGTACTAGGCAAAGGGACATGGCCATGTCCTTGGCCAAGGCCAATGCTATATCCGAAACTACAAAAATGAATATCCGAAACATTCAAAATGTAATGTATATCCAAAACTTCCAAATTGAATATCATAAACACACTATTGACCATGTCCGTAAACAATAAAATGTATATCCGTAATGTACCTAATTCAATATCCGAAACTTTAAATTGACAATGTACTAGGCAAGGGATATGGCCATGTCTTTGGCCAAGGCCAATGCTATATCGAAAACATTCAAAATGAGTATCCAGAAACTTTCAAATTGAATATCCAGAACTACCACATTGGATATCCAGAAACACACAATTGACCATATCCGAAACAATAAAATTTATATCCAGAAAGTACCAAGTTGAATATCCAGTAAACTTTAAGCGGCAATGTACTAGGCCAAGGAATATCCGAAACCTTCAAAATGAATATCCGAAACTAACTAACTATTGCCTTTTCTTGCGAGAATCATATTCTCCAATTGATTTAGAATCTCAAATTCAACAACCTACAGATCACGAACTGGGCTACAAATAGGTTTTCTCTCTTAACTTTATTGACATATTGATTTAGAATTACCGATTTCATATGACATTATTCTTTTTAATATATTTTGTGTGTGCAGATAGCTTCTGAGGACCCTAATATTGATATAAGCAAAAATTTCTGGGAACAAAAGCAAAGACATGGGAGGAATTGTACAAGCTGTATAAACTTCATGCAAATGCACTAGGATTTAGTATTAAGTTGTCAACAAATCATGTTTCAAAAAAGACTTCAAGGATATTAGACAAGCTATTCCGTTGCTCGTGTGAAGGAGTTACCGAGATCAACCCAAGAGGTTAACATCGGTGTTCCATCACCGGTTGATGTTAATGAAGTTCAAATTCCTTCACCCGGTTGAACAACTCGATGTTACCAAAAAACAACAAAAGAGAAGGAGAAATTACATAAAGAGGACTAAATGTAAGGCTCTTTTGAGGGCGAAATTGATAAAAGAGGAAGATATGTATATTGTTGACCGCCATGTTACGAGCACAATCATCCAATGACAAGGACGGTGGAACCATTTGAAGCGTAGTGAAAGGTGTATCTCGAGAAGATCGGGGTGATATAATTGAAATAATGGAAGAAGGCTGGTATAAGACCAGTGATGGATATAGTCTTTTGGTAAAACGTAGGTGGAGAGGAACATGTTGGTCACACAAAGAAAGATCATGTCAATTTTGTTCGAAACTTAGAATGGAAAAAATTGAAAATGGTGATGCTCGGAATGTTGTTGATAGGCTTTTTGAAATTTATTGGAAGATCGAGGGTTCTATTTTAAAATCAAATTTGATGATGAAGGAAGACTTGGGGCTATATTTTGGAGAGATAGCATGATGAAGGAAGATTACAAGCTCTCTGGAGATCTGGTTATATTTGACACAACTTATACTACAAACAGACACAATCTTCTTTGTGTCCCAATAGTTGGCATTAATAATCATTGGAACCTTGTCATGTTTGGTTGTGCTTTCATAGCAAATGAAAAAAAGAAACATTTGTATGGTTGCTTAAGCAGTTTAGAAAATCAATGGGAGGCAAAGAACCAAAAACAATATTTACAGACCAAGACCAAGCAATGTCAAATGCAATTGAAGAGGTATGATTATAAAATTCCATAACCGGTTCTTTTATAATATTTCTTATCTAGTATTTTATTTGTGCTATATAGTTCTTACGGTTATTGAATTTGTAGTTTACGGATATTCTTTTGGTAGTTTACGGATATTCAATTGTTAGTTTCTGTACATGACAAAAAATTGGTCAATGAAAATTTATTGTATGTTAATATCCAGAAGCATATAATGTTAATATCCAGAAACTTTATTATAATACAGGTATTTGAAGGGCGGACGAGGCATAGGCTATGTTTATGGCACATCCAACAAAATGCTGTATCCCACTTTGGACAATTGAAGACAAATGAAGATTTTAAAAAAGAATTTGATCATTGTTTAATGGGATGTACCAGTGAGGATGAATTTGAAAGATGTTGGGAGTCAATGCTCGTGAAATACAATCTCGTTGAAAATTCCTGGTTCAAGCGTCTATATGGACTACGGGAGAAATGGTGCACGGCTTTAAGCACAAATTTCTTCTCAGCTGGAATATTGTCATCCCAAAGAAGCGAGAGCACAAATCATGCCCTTTGTTTCAAAGCAAACAGAAACACATCCCTCACTCAGTTCTTTGACATATTCAATGAGACGGTTAAACGTTGGAGGAATGCTGAACGGGAGAAGGAATTTCAAGCATCAATCTCGGTCCCTCAACCGAGACATGTATGGTGGTATCATAAAACAAGCGGCTCGGTATACACACCACGAGATATTCAAGTTCTTTGAGATTGAGGTAAAACGAGCTTTTCTGCTTTGTATATAAATTTGGAGATGAAAGTGATGAAGACTTGCAGATTCATACATGTTGCTCATGAGAAGTACCCAGATAAATATGAGAGTGTACTCTTTGTTAGGAGTGATGAAAGTGTAACAGTTGTATGCGAGGTGCAATCGGTTTACTACGATCGGTTGGTTGTGCTTTCATTGCATAAAAGCGAATTTGTCAAATGTCACAAGGATACCGAGATATCTACATTGAAAAAAGGTGGACAAAGATGGCAAAAAAGATGTAATGGGACAAAGTCTATCAAGGAAAAGATAATACATCAACGAGAGAAAAGTGAATTCATTCCTGGAAACAAAAGATGGCAATGAAATACCACAATCTGATGATGGCTTGTCAAGAAAACAGGAGTTGCAAAAGATACTTTGGAAGATGGGTTCAATAGAGACTCACTTCTTATACAACAATTGTTGTCGGAAAATCAACAGAATGTAGATCTACGACAAGTGTTAATGATAGCTTTGGTTCGGAAAGTATAACAAGTGCTCAGTGTGATGGATCCAATTCGTGCAAATACAAAGGGCGAGAAAACGAAAACTAAAGACAAAGTTTGATAGAAGAAAGCCAATCAGCCGATGAGTTTGGTTCAAAAACACCAAATGAACATTTGATTTAATAGTTTTATAGAATTGATAGTTTACGGTTATAGAGTTGATAGTTTACGGTTATACTCATTGATAGTTTACGGATATACTTATTGATATTTTTACGGATATATAATTTATAATTTACGGTTATACATTTTGATAGTTTTACGGATATAGAATTGATAGTTTCGGATATACTTTAATGGTCAAAAAAGCATTCAAAATTACTATTGAATTCAAAGAGTAATAAATGTGTCCAGTTGGTAAGTGCATTGATATCCAGAAGTCCAAGGCCAAGGCCATGGTCAAGGCCAAGGCCATGGTCAAGGCCAAGGCCATGGTCAAGGCCAAAGGCTAAGTTCAAGGCCAATTAAAGATTCTGGTTATTCATATTGAAGTTTCTGGTTATATATTTTTATAGTTTCTGGATATTCAAATTAATAGTTTCTGGTTATACATTTTGTCATTGGCCTTGGCCATGGCCAAGTCCAAGGCCATTGCCAATTATATATCCAGAAGTATGTGAATATATATCCAGAAATGTGGTAGGTGCATATCCGGAAATTTTGTCATTGGCCTTGCCGTGGCCAAGCCTTGGACTTGGCCTCGCCTTAGCCTAGGCCTTCGCCTTGGCCTTGGCCAAGCCTTGAACTTGGCCTTGGCCTTGGCCAAGCCTTGAACTTGGCCTTGGCCTTAGCCTAGGCCAAGTCCTTGAACTTGTCATGGCATAGGCCTTGGCCTTGGCCTAGGCCTTGGTCATGGATATATCAAGAAATACCATAAAGTGTATCCAGAAATATCATTTATTATATCCAGAAATTACTATGGCCATGGCATACCATAAATACCATTTATTATATCCAGAAATTACCTAGGCCTTGGTCATGGATATAACCAGAAATAACATAAAGTATATCCAGAAATACCATAAAGTATATCCAGAAATATATCCATGGCAGTTAATTGATGATAGTTTCTGGATATACTTTTTGATAGTTTCTGGATATAGAATTGATAGTTTCTGGATATAGAATTGATAGTTTCTGGATATGGAATTGATAGTTTCTGGATATACTTTAATGATCAAAAAAGCATTCAAACTTACTATTAAATTCAAAGGGTAATAAATGTGTACAGTTGGCAAGTGCATTGAATTCATTGACCAACTTTTTTGACTGGTTTCAAGTACTCAGCCTATATAAATCTGTCCAAAGGCAAGCATATACATCAAGTTCAAGAAAAATTCTACCTTTAATAATTTTTCTAGTGATGAACAAAGGCAAGGGAAATTCTGGGGAGCCAACTTTGGGTGATTCAAATGATGACAAAAGTTGGAAAATATACATGGTTTGCTACCAAAAATTCCTCAATGGTCATCTTGTTGTTTTGCAGCCTTCTTCTGCAAATGGAACTCCCTCATTTCGTTGTCCATTGCAGCCATGTAATGGACACAATTGTAGGGATAAGGATTATGTGGGGATAGTCAAACATGCTCATGAGTTTGGCAACGCTCACAACATTGATGAAGCTGCTAGGATTCACCACAAGGCTTTGGAAATGTATTTGGAATATATTTTGAATGAATATGATCCAAAAAACAAATTGAATGACAATGTAGATGATGATGGAGCAGGTGGTAGTGGTAGTGTTTAATGGTTACTAAATTCTGTTTTTAATATTTTTGTGTTTGATGTATTTTTGTTTAATGGTTACTAAATTGTTTAATGAATATGTTTTTGTTTGAAATTTGGCACTATTGAATCCATGATTTGTTTTTGTTTGATATGTAGTTAACTTTGAAAAGACATGACTTACTATTGAATTCAAAGAGTAATAAATGATATCTGAAAATATCCACAAATGAATAACTAGAAACAATTGAATATCCAAAACAAACAATTGAATATCCAAAAACTTTCAAAATGATATCCACGAAAATATCCACAAATAATTAAAAAGGTTCTTCTATTATTTAAGAAAAAGTAATGAGTAAAACATAAATATCCGTAACCCTTTGAAAGGATATCCGAAGCTTTTGAAAGGATATCCGAACCTTTTGAAATGTTATCGAACCTTTTGAAAATATATAGCCAAAACCCTTTGAAAGGATATCGAGAACCTTTTGAATTCATATCCGAAGCTTTTTAATTTATAACCGTAACCTTTTGAAATGTACTAAAACACATTTTTAATTGATATCAAGAAACTTTAAATGGCCTTTGTCATGGATATATCCACAAATACCATAAAGCATATCAAAAATGTATATCCGAAACTATCTATATGCATATCCGAAACTTTCAATATGAATATCCGTAAACTATAAATTCACTAACTTGGAACAAAATGACTGTTTTTTGTTTGAAATATAGTTAACTATTGAATCCGTATCGTTTTTGTTTGAAATTTGGCACTATTGCTTATGGACAAAATGAAGAAGTTTGTACTAGTTGGGATAACTATTGAATCCGTGATTGTTTTTGTTTTTTTATTACTCCGCTTGGAACACCTAACTTGGAACACTTGTCCAAAATCAAGGTCAAGGCCAATTTAAGATTACGGGTATTCAATATAGTAGTTTCGGATATTAAAATTAATAGTTTACGGATATAAAATTGATAGTTTACGGATATTCAAATTAGAGTTTCTGGATATAAAATTGATAGTTTCTGGATATACATTTGATTGTTTTCTGGTTATTCATTTGTATATCCAGAAACCATTAAAGTTTGCAAAGGACATTTTGTTTTGAAATGTGGTTAACTATTGAATCCGTGACTGGATAAGTTTCCTTGTCTTTAATGGTCAAAAAAGCATTCAAACTTATTATTGAATTCATTGAATTCAAAGAGTAATAAATGTGTTCAGTTGGTAAGTGCATTGAATTCATTGAATTCAAAAGAGTAATGAATGTAAGTGCATTAAATTCATTGAGAAACTTTTTGACTGGATTCAAGTACTCAGCCTATATAAATACAATACAACACCACTCCTACCATCACAACAAAAAAAAAAAAAATCAAATTTATCAAAATGAATAACAACAACAACAACCAAGCTCAGCAGGGCGAAAGTTCTGATTCTGATGTAGGGTTTCAGCCTGAGGAGGTTGAATATGAGGATGTTCCGCCTAGTGTTCCTCCTAGGGTTACAAGAGAATGGACCCTGGAGCAAAAAATTGCAAGTCACAAGCGATCAATCCAAAATGGGCGTTTTCCCCTCTATAATGGGGAAAATAAATTGCAATGCCCATTCTGCCACCCTCTGAGACTTCCAACAAGAACCTTGACTTGGGACATACTCTTTGCGCATGCTATTCATTTTGGATCTATTTCTTCGTATGGAGAAATTTCCATGGAACAGCACATCGCACTAGAGCAGCATATGACAGAAGTCAATGATGGGAATTAGGGGATGTTGATGTTTGTTCTTGTTGCTGTTGTTGTTCTTGCTTCTCCCCTTGTTGCGGCTTGTTCTTTTTTTTTTTTTTTTTTTTTTTTTGTAATTATATTTAAAATAATTTACTTAGTTTGTTTTCTTTATACATTACGATACTTCTATCAATTCTATAACCCGAGAAACTCTCAATTCTATAACCAAAACTAATAATAAGTATATCCGAAACTATCAAAATGTACATCCGTAACTACCAAATTGAATATCCGAAACTATCAATTCAATAACCAGAAACTCTTAAATTGAATAACCGTAAACAATCAATTCTATATCCAGAAACAACCATATTGAATACCCAGAAACTTTACAATGTACATTAATTACATCACTAAACCAGATTCCTAATTACATAATTACATTCATCTATGAATCTTGTTCATTACTTTGTTCTTCTGTTCTTTTTGTTTTTTTCTCTTTTTCAAAAGTGTTTGCTTCAATCATTAACCTATGCTTATCTTTGTTCAATTGACTAAGCAAAAGTGTTGAAAGAATTTCAGCTCGTAGACGGATCCTTTGTTTATCCTACAAATTAAAAAAAAAAAAAAAATTGTTAAAACATATATATACAAACTCATATAATATAAATATGAATAAAAAAAACTTTAATAGTACCTGACATAACTCGTGGCATGAGTACATTGATCCTTGAAAATCATTCATCTCGTAAATCACATAAACTCCACAATCATGGTTAGCTTTATTTTCTTCAAGAACCCAATCACATTTCATGTATTCAAATTTATATGTTTTTTTGCCTTCAAAATCTTTAAAACATCGATGACCAATCTTTTGCAAAAAGCTTTCATAGGCACATCTTGAAAAAAAAATTTAAATATAAAATATTAGATAACCAATAAAAACAAAAATGAAAAATATAAAAGCGCTTTCGTGAGTTTCAAAACATATACCAATGCTTTCGTAAGTTTCACAACTTGACTACTTTTTGCATCATTCATTGCAAGGTTGTCAAAATATTGAATCTTTTTGAAGCCATGTTATACACATATAGTGTAAAGTGCCCACCTTCTTGCTTCCCTTAAAGTATGGGATAAAAAGCGCAAAAAATATATTAGGTGACTATCCGTAAATAAAATAAAGTATATCCAGAAATACCATAAAGTATATCCAGAAATACCATTTATTATATCCAGAAATTACTATGGCCATGGCATAGGCCTTGGCCTTGGCCTAGGCCTTGGTCATGGATATAACCAGAAATAACATAAAGTATATCCAGATATACCATAAAGTATATCCAGAAATTACTTTGGCCATGTCATAGGCCTTGGCCTTGGCCTATATATTGGACATGGATATATCCAGAAATACCATAAAGTGTATCCAGAAATACAATTTATTATATCCAGAAATTACTATGGCCATGGCATAGGCCTTGGCCTTGGCCTAGGCCTTTGTCATGGATATAACCAGAAATAACATAAAGTATATCCAGAAATAACATAAAGTATATCCAGAAATACCATAAAGTATATCCAGAAATTACTTTGGCCATGGCATAGGCCTTGGCCTTGGCCTAGGCCTTGATTATGGATATATCCAGAAATACAATAAAGTATATCCAGAAATACCATAAAGGTATATCCAGAAATTTTCAATATGATATCCAGAAATGTTTTGACAAATGAAAATACATACCAGATCTACTTCATTCAGTTCCATTAGATTCCCATCGACATTAACATCATTTTTCCAATACCAAAGAGCTTGAGCCATTTCTCTAAAATTATTACGAGCATTTTGAGAACGTATCTCCCAAGTAGCCTGTTAATATAAATGATAACAATATCTTAAAGAAAATTCATGGATATATACCCTGCAATCAATATCAAATATATACTTATAAGTTGTTGAAAAAAGTAAACTTACAGAATGGTCAACACCAAACATAAATCTCTTCATTACACCCTTTTTATGCTCCAACTTGTTCAAAAACAATGCCCAAGCATTCACAATAACACCTGTGATATCCGTGTTTTCTCTCATACTCGAGAATATCATCTCTTCTACCCAAGGGCATCATTAAGCGAAAATAAACACCGAAAAAAAAAATAATATTAGAATTTGAATACCATAATAAATTTCAACCGTAATAAAAATGGGATATTACTTTTTGACTCTGGAAGAATCAATTTTGAGAAGCAATAATCAACCACTTCCATCTTCACTTTGGCATACCAATCATTACGTCCTTATTCTTCACCATAAATTCAGATGAAAGAATAATCTCACCATTCACAGGTTCCAAATGCACATCATCTAACATCTTGTCAAACTTCTCACCATTAACACCATGTTGAATAATTTTATCAACCAAACTATCAATATGACCCAAAATTTGTGTAGAATATTCTTCTTCCACCTCAGAAACTTCCTTGATAATGACATAGGCTCAATGGTCGGTTGTTTAAACAGATGGGAATCGCAACTTGATCCTCTGTATTAAGCCTAGCAAATTGATCAGTTCTGGAGGTGGAATCAGTAACTTGATGCTCTGCAAATTGATCTTCAGTTGGTTGATCAACATTAACTTGATTCTCTGTAACATCTTGATCCTCATAATGCTCATGCACATATCTATCATCAAAACTCTGAAATTTTTCAACATTTTCATCGGGCACTGTATGCTCGGATTCTTGACTCTGTGAAAGAATCTTAAATGTTGGCAAAGGTCCAACCTTCCCTTTCTCCTTCAGCTCATCTTTTGATGTTTTCAACTTATCAATAATATCATCAATGTAATCAAAAACCTGACTTCCCCAAGGTTCACTATCACCAACCAAATCCTCCTCTTCAGCAGATCCTTTCTCAACATCATCTTTATTAACTTTTTCTTTCCCCTTCTCAATATTAGAAACCCTTGCAATGTGAGCATTGATAGCAACTTTAATATCATTTTGAAATATTTCCAGTGACTCTTTAACAAAATCCAAAACTTCTGGAACATTCTCACTTGCAGTATTTTTGTACGATGACTTACATCCTCAACAAAAGGAGTACTTCAATCAGCAATCCAATTTGTCCTTCATCTAAATCATCCTCATATCTCGAAATCGGATAAACATTATCCAAATAAAGAACTACCCCAACCAATCTTAGCTTCATTCCCAAACGACGTAAATTTTCTCTTGAGTCCAATGTTGAATCAAAGGACGTGCAGTTGGTTCATGTTTACTCAAATATGGAAATCTATGAAAGTAAGCTACTAAAAGAATTGCCACACAACCACCGCAACACCCGACTTTACCGCCGTAAGAAGCCTTAAACTTCCTAACACCATCGATAACTTATTCAATACAAACCGGCACCAATCAAACTTTTTGATTTGAGTAACATCCTCAACCAATGCCAACAAAGAACAGCCAATAGCCTTTGTTACTACGGGTGCAAGAAAGAAACCCACAAAGAAACAAGACATAGAGGCGTTTAAACTCATCACCTCCATCGGGTAGTTGTTTGATGCGTTCACCAAGCAGACGGCCGGAATACCATCTTTAACTTTCCCAAAAGTATTTTTGTGTCGGACGCTCAACGTTTTGTCAATCCCTATTGAACTATTTATCTTCTCTTTTTTTAAGTTCCTAGGAAGACCAAGAATATCAAAAACATCATTTGTATTTATGTAATACTTGTTATTTTTGATTCTCTGAATAAAACTTCCCGAATCAAATCTTTCCACGAGATATTCCACAATTCCACCTGTTGGCAATCTATTCATCTTAAGTTCTAATAGTCCACCAAAACCTATAGATTTAACATCTTCTTCCGAGAATCGGTTAAGTTAAGATCAATAAGCCTTTCTGGGACACAACAATGTTCAAATGCCCGTTTCTTACCACTTTCAACCACATCCCCTGTTGATTTCTTATTTGAGTTCTTCTTTTGTTTCTTAATACCTTCACCTTTATTTAAATCTGCAGCTACAAAACATTAAAAAAAAAAAAAATAAATAAATAATAAAAAAAAAAAAAAATCAAGAGGATATCCAGAAATAAATGAAATGAATATCCGTAATAATAAAGAAAGGATATCCGTAGAAACAAACAATTGAATATACGTAAACAAACAATTGCATATCCGTAAACAAACAATTGCATATCCGTAAACAAGTAAATGAATATCCGTAAAATATCCACAAATTGATATCTAGAAACAATTGAATATCGAAACAAACAATTGAATATCCAAAAACTTTCAAAAGGATATTCAAAAAATATCTACAAATAATTAAAAAGCTTCGGATATTCTTTCAAAAGGTTATGGATATCAATTAAAAAGCTTCGGATATCAATTAATTTTGAAAGGATATCCTATCAAAAGCTTCGGATATCCTTTCAAAAGCTTCTGGATATCCTTTCAAAAGGTTCTCGGATATCAATTAAAAAGCTTCGGATATCAATTAATTTTGAAAGGATATCGAGAACCTTTTGAAAGGATATCCAGAAACTATTTAATTGATATCCGTAACCTTTTTAATTATGAATTAAAAGCCAATAGACAGAAACAAACAATTGCATATCCAGAAACAAACAATTGCATATCCGAGAAACAAGTAAATGAATATCCGTAAAATATCCACAAATTGATATCTAGAAACAATTGAATATCCAGAAACAAACAATTGAATATCCAAAAACTTTCAAAAGGATATTCAAAAATATCTACAAATAATTAAAAAGCTTCGGATATTCTTTCAAAAGGTTCTCGGATATCAATTAAAAAGCTTCGGATATCAATTAATTTTGAATGGATATCCTATCAAAAGCTTCTGGATATCCTTTCAAAAGCTTACTGGATATCCTTTCAAAAGGTTACGGATATCAATTAAAAAGCTTCGGATATCAATTAATTTTGAAAGGATATCCGTAACCTTTTGAAAGGATATCCGTAAGCTATTTAATTGATATCCGTAACCTTTTTAATTATGAATTAAAAGCCAATAGACAATACTAAAACACATTGTTAAACATGACGAAAATTATGAATTAAAAGCCAAGAAACGACAATACTAAGTAGAATAGTAAATCGTTAAACATAAAACACAAAATCGATACACAAATTGAAAATTTCAAACTAAAACACATTGTTAAATTCATATACAGATGAGTATGCTTAATATATCCAGAAATTTATGAAAATGCGAACCAAAACAATAATAACATGTGAACTCACAATCGGATTTTCGCTTGGACCCGATTTCTTCACTGGTCGATTGCTCATGATTTCATCAACCGGATTTCCCATAATACCTTCGATTGCTACCGATTTCGCTTGCTACCGATTTCGAATATAGTTTCGGATATTCAAGCTGGGGTTCCGCACTTGCTTGATATCGTATTGGTATTAAACTTAGGGCAAACATGTTTTAATTAAACCGGTTAAGAAACCGGTTCGTTTAACGTTCAATTAAAACAGTTAATAAACCGGTTAAGAAACACGTTTCTCCTTAGCGCTAAGGAGAAACGCGTTTCTCCTTAGATTTTACCAATACTTAAATCTAAATCATATACTCTATACACTAAACCCTAATTCATCTAAATTATTCTCATATATATCCTATACCCTAAACCTTAAATCACAACTATATATTACATATAGGGCTGTAAACGAGTTGAGTTCGAACGAGTTTTATGTGTTCGAGCTCGAGCTCGTTTGATAGTTATCGAGTTCGAGTTTTTCTCGAGTTCGAATTCGAGTTCAATCGGTGGTTCGAACTTGATCTCAATCGAGTTCGAGTTGTTCGCGAGCTACTCGCGAGCTTCTCGAGTCGATCTCGATTTCGAGCTTAAACGATCCGAGTTCGAGTTTGAGCTTTTTTTGGAAACAAATTTTCAAGCTTAACGAGTTTATTTCGAGTTCGAGTTGTTATCGAACTCGAGTTCAAACGAGTCAAACTCGAGTTTTGGTCCTTTTTTACATAATATACTTTAATTTGTTTAGTTTTTTTCTAACTTTTTTATATAACTTTTTGAAAAAACTTTTCCAACTAAAAAAAGTCCAAAACAGTTTTCTTTATCAAAAAAAAAAAAAATAAAAAAAAAAAAAATATATATATATATATATATATATATATATATATATATATATATATATATATATATATATATATATATATATATATATATATATATATATATATATATATATATATATACAATGTATAAAATAAAAAATCAAGTTACTGTCGAGTTTCACGAGTCGAGGTCGAGTTCGAGCTGATCACAAACAATGAAAAATTTGAGCTTTTATCGAGTTTATCGAGTCGAGCTCGAGTCGAGTCGAGTTCGAAACG
Source organism: Adenophora triphylla var. japonica (assembly GCA_022495995.1). Taxonomy (NCBI): domain Eukaryota; kingdom Viridiplantae; phylum Streptophyta; class Magnoliopsida; order Asterales; family Campanulaceae; genus Adenophora; species Adenophora triphylla. The sequence goes on along the minus strand of JAFEMH010004820.1, from coordinate 136,610 downwards.
AGTTTTGTCGAGCTCACGAGTCGAGTCTGTTAGACTCGAAAATTTCACAAATTAAAATTCTTGTTCGAGCTCGAGCTTCAACTCGAGCTCATTCGAGTCGAGTTTTTTCGAGTCGAGCTCGAGCTGCTCGGTTCGCATAACAGCCCTAATTACATACCATAAACCCTAATTCATATACCTTAAACATATACCCCATACTCTAACCCCATGAAAGTTTCGTGTAGCTAGGAAGCTTCAATCACGCAACAGACAACGGATGTGGGTACAAATGTGTCTCACAACTGTTCACACATCCACAGATAATGCAGCGGAATAAAACAAATTAAAAGAAATAACGCAAGAGTTATATACGCTTACTGATCTTGAGATCAGCAAACTAGGCTTACGCCCAAAAACTTTTCACTATTAAAACTTTGATGCTTACAAAAATAAGAATAAGTGAAAAACTAAAAGACGAAAATACTAAACAAGTTCTAATCACCTTCTACGATAAGAACAGACTCCCTTTCCCAAGTAGACTCTATTCCAATCAGAAGTAAAACAAAGAGCTTGACAAAAACGTAAATGTGAGTTACGGATGTATGTCACAACCTTCACTCACAACCTAAAACAACAATGTTGAACCGTGAATAAGAAAAGTATTATTCTCTCAAATAAATCTCTAAAGCTCTGTCTTCTCTTTGTGCTGATACCTTGTATTTATAGGCACCTTTGAGAAGATCTTCACGAATCCAAACTCTTCCATATGTGAGAATCCAATTCCTACAAGGAAACATAAAGCACACTCACAAAGGAATAGATTGTTAGTAGGTTAGTCCTAATATAAAACTATGTACATAAATAAAAGATATTTACTTTATTTACAAAGTCCTTTTCAAAGTAGGATACTTATGAATCTTTCCATGATAGCATAAAATCAACTTACCAAAAATTCCTCTTTGATTCGAAATAGGAAACTTATTTCCTAGAATAAAATCCTTTTCACAATAGGACAATATAAATCTTTCCATGAAAGCTCCAAAATCAACTTAACAAATATGTGATATTGATTCGAATAAGGAAACACATTGTTTCCTAAAAAGCACACGCTTTCAATCTTCCCCTATTTTAGACTTTCTGGTCAAAACTAAAAATTTATGATTTGATTACTATGACCAACATTTTCAGATTCGAAAACTTCCCCTGAATGGATGTGTGTGCAGATTTGTCAACACATCCACACAAAAACTGCATAGAACAAGTTAGTACTAAAAGTTGCAGTTCAACAAATGTAAACTAAAGCACCCATTCAGCAAATGTATTAGGGATTACAGATCAAGACTAAAACTAACAAACAACTAAAACAAATATTTAAAAGCAAACTAATAAATATTAAAAGCAAACCTGTTGATGTTTCATTCACAAGAAGGATCAAACAGTAAAACTCCCCCTCAGTTTAAATATCCCAACTGAAACATCAGCAGTAGCAGCAAAGACAACATCAGAATCATTCTCATCCTTTTTCTTCTTCTCCCCCTTTTTGACTAGAAAGTGAAGTCACCCATTTCTGGAGATCCACCTTCAAAACCTTCAGGTTTTTGGCATGTGTCTGGGAGGTAATCATTTGAGCATTGAGAGCAGCAGCTGCAACAATTTCTACATCAAAGGCTTCCACGATTGCATCAAAAGAATCTGCAGATGTGTGACAAGATGTGGCCACATCCTGACGCACATCCACAGCATCAGCTCCATTGATTCTGCAGATTGATTAGACAGACAGAGAGAGAGAGAAATATATGGTGCGTGTGTGAGAGAGAGGAATTACGAGGACAGGAGGGAGAGAACATTACAGAAGGTATAAGACGATGTGACAAGGGTTGTGCCACAAAAATACTCACAACTCCCCCTATCCTACTCAAACAAGGATACCTTCCTCAACTAGGAATCAGGCAAAGCAAAAAACAGAAAGAGCCCACAACGGCTATAAAGCCCTTTTGAAATTTCCACACACACAGCGAATCACAGAAACAAGACGGATTAAAATAAATCAAAATTTTGCCAACGTTTTATGGTAACAAAAAATCACTTCAGCCATATCTTTTTCAACAGATTCCCTTTCAAAATTATCCAACCTTTTTTAAATAAGGATTGATACACACCTTTTTCTTTCATGGGAGATATTGGAGATCAAAAACCTATAAAATCAAAGAATGAATTAAGAAAGAAAATTAATTAATTAGTATATTTACAAAGCTCCTATATGTCCTAAAAATACAGTATGCCTAGCATGATGCAAACACACAGGTGATGGAAATATTCTCAGCTTATGGATGTGGTATAGGATGTGAGTCACATTTGGGGACACATTTAGATCACAAAAAGTCAATGAGCAATAATCCAATCTGCACAGCCTCTAGGATGCATCCACCATTTTTTTTTGTTGTGGATTTTTGCATTGTGAGTAGCTTTCACTTTACTTGATCCCAAAGATAGTCCTTTTTCCCAATGATCTTATCAAGTTTGATTTCAAGATTTCTTATGAGAATCACTTGATCACAATGGTATGGCTTCATACTAAGGGTGAAGCAGCTGTTTCTCACATATATTTTTCTTTTATAGCACCCACTGTGAGATACCTAGGAAGGTTATATCAAGTTACCAAAAGGTGACATGAACAGGAAGTGCTCACAATTAAGTGATCAAGAATAATGTCAAAGATGAAGACTCACAAGTGACCACACTGAGAAATTTCGTGCTAATGCATGATATTTTTTTATTTTTATTTATATATATATATTTTTTTTATTATTTTTTTTTCAGTTAATCTAATATACAGATGTGTTAGAGGATGTGAGACACATTTGGTCTCACAACCTTAGATATCACACAAGCCAAGAGACTTCCTCAAGGAGGAAAATCTCTCCAAATCTAATGCCTTTGTAAATATATCAGCCAATTGATTTTCAGTCCCAACAAATTCCAGACACACAGTTTTTTGTTCTACAAGATTTCTAATGAAATGATGTCTAATATCAATGTGCTTTGTTCTAGAATGTTGGACAAGATTTTTAGATATGTCCAAGGCAATTTTGTTATCACAAAAAGCAGTCAAAACTTTGCTATTCAATCCATAATCTTTCAACATTTGATTCATCCAAAGCAGTTGTGTGCAGAAACTTGCAAGGGCAACATATTTAGCTATGAACATGGAGACATAACTTTTTCTCCTTCTATACCAGGAATAAAGGATGTTACCAAGGTAGGAACATCGAACACAGTTGTTTTTATCATCAAAATTGTTTGCCCAATCTAAGTCACAGTATACCACTATGTTAGACACAAAGCAGTAACAACATACCTTGAAGTATAAGGATGTATGACTCCATAAAGCATCCAAATAACTATTATTTACCTTCTCATTCCTTCTGGTTTGCCTTTGATCATGCATTTCACCAACCACTTGAGAAGTGGGGTGATCTTTCTGAATTCTGGACAAAATGTCATTTGATCTATCAACAGACCCAACATGGTCTTTTTCAGAAATAGCTTCTCCTACTGAATCTGAAGAACTTTCTACAGACTCAGTTCTTTGTGTGGATGTGTGTTCAGATGTGGGAACAGTTGTGTTCACATCTGCAGATACATCCTTCTGCACATCTGGACACACATCTGCCTGTTTTTCCTTTGCAGTGCTTTCCGTATCTCCAGCACCTATATCAGCAGATTTCCACTCCAGTTGATAACCTGAAACATCATCCTTGGCAGTTTTGAGGTTAAAATCAAGTGTATCATCAAATACAACATCAGAAAAGCTTAAACAAGACAAATTGTCACAAAACTTGTAACAATTGTCAGATGATCTTAGACCAGTGAGGACACATGTGTTAGACTCATCAAACACCTCACATGTCTTCTTATCAAACTTCACATATAAGTCATCATCACATAACTGACTTATACTAATGAGATTAGTCCTAAGACCTTTCACATGATACACATTGTGAAGTTTTGGGAATCCCTTCACATCTAGGGTACCTTTCCCAATGATTTTGCCTTGAGCACCACCACCAAAATTCACCTTTCCCCCATTGATTAACTCATAGTCTACTAGAAAAACTTGATTCCCATTCATGTGCCTAGAGCACCCACTATCAAAATATCAAGAATTAGAGACAATACTCTTGAGGGAAGAGTAAACAATATTGCAGGTAGCACTTGGTTTGGCCACCCACTGTTTTTCAGCTTTCTTTTTGTGGTGCAGAGGTCTCAGTTTACCTGGATGTGTGTCCGGATGAGTATACATCTTTTCACACATCTGAGACTGATTGTAACCAGATTTCTTATCAGCCTTAAATTTGTGACAGAAGGGTCTAATGTGCCCAGGAGTAAAGCAATAATGACAGATGTAGTGCCTTCTCCTTGGCCTTTTCTCACTCAAAAAGGTTTTTTCTCTCAAAATTGATTTTTCCACACTTTTTGAAGTAGAAGTCTCACATCCTTCCTTTACAAACTTTGTTTTCTCAAAACCAATGCCAGTTTTTCCAGTTTTACCAATAACAATAGCTTCATCATGTTTCATTTTCCCAGTATTTAACTTGGTTACTATACTTTCAGCTTTTTCAAAATCAGTTTTGAATTTTTCGAATTCAACTTCTCTCTTGGTTATTAGATTTTCAAGTTTGGAAATGATATCTTTTTGATCATCATTCTCTTTTGAAAGTATGGCTTTTTCATCTTCACAAACAGCTAAATTATCAGACAAGGATTTATTTACCTTAGCAAGCACCTCAATTTCTTTTGAAAGTTTGGTTTTCTCATCTTCACAAACAACTAATTTATCAGAAAGAGATTTATTTACCTTAGTAAATACCTCAATTTTGTCCAACCCCTTTATCCAATCAGTATGCACCTTTCTGTAGGTTGCAAAAAGTTCCTCATAGGGAATGTCCCTATCTTCATCATCAGAATATCTTTTTACAGTGAAGCAATTGAAAATCAGATCAGATGTGTCAACGGATGTGTTCACATCTGGGACCACATCCAAATATTCCTCAGGAACTCCTTCACCAATTTCTGCAAAATGAGCATTAAACACAGAATGGCAGTTTATCACAGGCGTGTTAGCATCTTCCTCATCCTCACTATCACTTAGAGAGGCAGTTAAGCTCATTCCCCTTTTCTTAAGTGTGTTAGCACACTCATTAGCAAAGTGACCAAAGCCACGACATGCTCTACATTGCACAGAATCAGAGGATTTCTTGTTATCAAAACTTTTCTTTTTGAACCCCTCATCAGGATTATCTTCTTGTTTCTCTAAATCCTGAGAGTTCCTTTTAGGAAACTTGTTTCTCCTTTTGTTTTTCAAAATAGAATTGAACTTCTTGGTGATTACATCCACATCATCTTCCTCAAGATTAGATTCATTAATTTCAGAGAAAAGGTCAGCTATTTCCTTTGGAATAGCTGCAGAACTCTTAAGGGCAATACTTATTGCCTTGTTATTTTGTTGAGCTTCAAGATTGAGTTCAAAAACAGTTAAAATACCAACAATTTTTTCTAATTCTATTGTGTTAGTGTCACTCGTCTCTTCAATGACTGCAACCTTGATATTAAACCTTTCAGGCAGAGTTCTTAAGATTTTGCTTACTAATCTAGCATTCGAAATTGACTCTCCTAGGCTAGTGCATTCATTGGAGATTTCATGGATTTTTGCAGCATAAGAAACTATGTCCTCAGACTCTTCCATTCGAAGTAACTCAAACCTATCCATTAAAATTCTAAGCCTCGTAGCTTTAACACTTGGAGCTCCCTCACATTGAGTTTGCAAAATATCCCAAGCAGTTTTGGCTACACTCTCATTAGTGATAAGCTTGTACATATTCCCAGAAACATGGCTGGAAATAGCACCCATAGCTTTCGAATTATAATTTGCAGCCTGAATTTCTTCAAGAGTCCATTGCTCTTCAGGTTTTCTCTCGAAAATAGACTCACCAACACCAGAGGGAGGCTTCTTCTCCACAGTAGGAGGTTGCCATGCAACAAGGATACACATCCAAGCCCTTTCATCAATACTTTTGATGTAATTACGAATTTTAGACTTCCAAAGAGAATAGTTCGTACCATCCAAGACAGGAGGCCTGTTTTGGTGATTTTGGCATTCCATAATGACTACACTTTCTGGATCAACACTCAGTAATATATCGAGAGTTGGCTCTGATACCAATTGAAAGTTTCGTGAAGCTAGGAAGCTTCAATCACGCAACAGACAACGGATGTGGGTACAGATGTGTCTCACAACTGTCCACAATTCCACAGATAATGCAGCGGAATAAAACAAATTAAAAGCAATAACGCAAGAGTTATATACGCTTATTGATCTTGAGATCAGCAAACTAGGCTTACGCCCAAAAATTTTTCACTATTAAAACTTTGATGCTTACAAAAATAAGAATAAGTGAAAAACTAAAAGACGAAAATACTAAACAAGTTCTAATCACCTTCTACGATAAGAACAGACTCCCTTTCCCAAGTAGACTCTATTCCAATCAGAAGTAAAACAAAGAGCTTGACAAAAACGTAGATGTGAGTTACGGATGTATGTCACAACCTTCACTCACAACCTAAAACAACAATGTTGAACCGTGAATAAGAAAAGTATTATTCTCTGAAATAAATCTCTAAAGCTCTGTCTTCTCTTTGTGCTGATCCCTTGTATTTATAGGCACCTTTGAGAAGATCTTCACGAATCAAAACTCTTCCATATGTGAGAATCCAATTCCTACAAGGAAACATAAAGCACACTCACAAAGGAATAGATTGTTAGTAGGTTAGTCCTAATATAAAACTATGTACATAAATAAAAGATATTTACTTTATTTACAAAATCCTTTTCAAAGTAGGATACTTATGAATCTTTCCATGATAGCATAAAATCAACTTACCAAAAATTCCTCTTTGATTCGAAATAGGAAACTTATTTCCTAGAATAAAATCCTTTTCACAATAGGACAATATAAATCTTTCCATGAAAGCTCCAAAATCAACTTAACAAATGTGTGATATTGATTCGAATAAGGAAACACATTGTTTCCTAAAAAGCACACGCTTTCACCCCATAAATCATATACCTAAATCCCATATATACCTTTAAACCGAACCACTCAATCTTATACATATACCCCTTACATACATTTTACCCTAAAACTAGAACAAATGAGAGTTTGTTTATGATTTGAGCTTGAAAATCAAATAAATTAACGAAATTCGTTAAAGAAAGTTAATAGAGAGTTAAGGGAGTTTGTGTGAAAAATTGTGAGGGGAGGGGGGTGATATTTATAGTTGAGAAAATATGTTAGGAAAATAAAAATATTTTGTATTTAACCACATATCTCGTACTATAACGGCTATATTGTGACAAATCTAACGAAATTTTTGACGAATTTAACGGTTTTGACAACGGTTCAACGGTTCTGATTCCGGTTCCGGTTCAGGCGGTTCGAAACCGCCGTTTCACGATCTTTCAAAAGTAGAAACCGGACCGCCAAACCGTCGGTTGCGATTTCAAACAGTTTCGGTTTGAGATGTTTTCGGTTCCGGTTCAATGATTCCGGGCTGGTTCCGGTTCCGATTTGGTCATCCCTATTTAAGAGAGAAAGTGAGGTAGTAAATAGTTAGTGTATAATTGTTGTAAGTATGACATGTGAAACTCACAACTAAATAAGTAACAAAAAATTTCTATTTTTGATGTTGCCAGGAATTTCCTCAAGCAGCAACTCACCGTTGTAGTCCAAATTTGATATCTCCGGCTCCTTCTTCTCCAGTCAATCTGCACACACTCAAACGTTAACTAAGCCGGGGGCGGCTCCGGCGTAAGCCCCTCCGGCGTGAGGATAAGAATTTGCTTGACAAAGGGGAAAACCAACAGTAAGGAAGGTGTCTGTGTGTGTAAATGGACGTACCTTTGGAATGAAGCCTTCCTCTCATACTTATACCCCCTACCCTCGTGCCTTGCATGTGATATCCTCACGTTCCATGCCTCCTGCCACGTGTCGCCACTCCATTGGTCTTTTATAAAAGTAAACCCTTAACACGTGATCATCAATCCCAATGCATAACCGTCTAATGGGCCCCACTTCGTAGATATTTATATGCCGCCTCTGGTCAATAACATCAATTTGGGATCCCTTTATCGCCGGATAAGGTTACCTTTGGCCTGTCTCGCCTTACCACAATATCTCGCATTTTGCCTTTATCGTTATCTCGCCGGTTTACCTCATAATGTCTCGCTATTATTGCTTTGGTCTTCCCCCCCTTTACTAATTCCTAGCGGGATATTTCCTATCTCGCCTTCTTATGATCCTCCTTGGGCCGCTTCCATTCTCGTCTTCTTCTTCGGCTTTGTCTCATTTTGGGCCCATTTGCTACTCTCTCGCCATCGGACTTGGATTTGACCCAACCATTATTTTAAGGCAGCATCAGAAGCCCCTAAGTTTATGGCGAGATTCATTTATGGTCTCGCCAAAAACTTGACGTTCATTTCTTTGCCATCTTGCGACATATAGTTCCTTCTCCAAGAAGCCTGAAAGTTAACAATCTATGCTCATACACGTGTCCACTCCCTGGTGATCCCCTTAAAATTTTAATGCGCCGTCATTTGGGAATCGTGCCAAATTGTTTAGGGGGAAATTTAAAATTTTTATCCCAAACGTCACGTCAATCAGTTCCCTAAAAACCCTCTCTCATATAAATACCACACTTACATCCCATATCTCTCTTCTTACTCTTCTTCATTCCTGTTCAAAATCCCCAAATTCCGGCGAACCCTGGCCTTGATCTCAACCATTCTTTCTCAATTTTACACCGTTCTTTCGTGTTTTTGACCATAATCTTGTGTTCCAAATACCATTTTGCTCAACATCTGTTACTTAAAATCACTTTTGGAGCCCTTTTCCCTTGATTTCTCGAAGTTCCGTTCAATTTTCTCCGGTGTTCTTTCATCTTCTCCGACCGACCTTCGTATTTGCCAGGTAATTCTTCTCAAACCCTTCGTATTCCTTAAACCCTTAATTTTGATTTCCATTTTTCTCCCAATTACTTGAATCTTGTTATTCTTTTTGCCTCATAAATTTTTTCCCAAACTACCCTTCATGGCTAGATATAAAAATTGTGCTAGGCGGGTTAGGTACGGTATATGCCAGGTTTCAGGCGGTCTATATAGACGCCTGCGAACCACTTGGGCGAGATTGCCCAAGGCCGACATAATTAGGCTACTTGTTGAGAATTGGGTGGATCCTTCGATAATCGACTCTCTCGAAATCCAAGGCCGCTTCTTTCTTTCACCTTCAGCCCCTATGTCCCGTATTTTTACTTCACATACAGAATTAGTACGATTTATCAAGGACAAATATGAACCCAATTTAAGCGACTCATCTGAATCCCATTGTGTCGCTGATCCTTTTTCCAAGCGTAGGATGCATTATAAATCAGTCCTTTATTCTTCTTCTTCCAGTGAATCCCGCGAGATGACTGATCAAGCGGCTTCTTCTCCCGCGGCGGCCTCCAGCAATCCCTCTTCCACCAGAGTTCAAAATCTCCGCTTGACTGAAGGTACCATCTTCACCAATCCCGCCCATGCTGAGGCGGGATCTTCACTTGCACCAGATAAAAGTTCCCTCATTCCCAACCCCATTACAGATTGGCATAGACTATACCACATAGATAGTTCAATTTACCAAATTTCTGAATATCAAGGCGACACATCTCTCGCCCATTTAAGAGAGATGCGTGATGGGATAGTAGTTTTCCCTTCCCAGCTTAAAGCAGGACTTAGAATTCCTCTTGACCCCTTCCTTTGTGAAATCTTATTCAAAGCCCAAGCCCTGATCACCGAGATTCATCCCAATGCCCTTAGAATTATTACCGCCTTCATTGTCATTTGTCGCTCCCTTCGCAAAGAACCCTCTACTTCTGCCTTACTCACATTATTCAAAGGCTACAAACAAACCAGCCAACTTGAAGATGAGGTAGTAGAAACCCGTCTTTCCTTACAATACCAAAGAGGTCCCAAGGTCCTTACTCCCCTTCCTACAAAAGTTCATGACTGGATGGATGATCCACTTTTTATTGTTTCCCGTGTGGGGTGGTCTCATCCCGCCGACCTTTACCCTATAAACCCTCAAATTGAATCGAAAGCTGCATCCGTTGTTGGAGACAATGCCCTTATTGCCGCCATTCGTGCCTTGGTCGCTCTTCCTGAAAATTCTCCTGATGGCACACCCCAACCTCTCATTTCTTGGAGAGGCATTTTACGAGATAGAGGGTTGCTCAACCAAGTGGGAATTGCTGACAACTTACCCCGTGTCCAACCGCGAGTTCCCATAAGCCACGTTCACTTTGATGGGTGGGAGCGACATACAGAAAATAAATATGCTTATGAGTGCCAGTCATGCAAGGGTACTCGTCACTGTTCCGTCATGAATACTGTTCTTTGTATGTTCCTTCTTGAACTTGGCTCTTTTTCAACTTTAATTTATACTGTCATTTTTCTAACTCTTAACCTCCTTTTTCTTTGTTTCTAGATCATAGAGCGAAATCAATGGAAAGTCGCCAAGCCGCCAACCTTGAGACTGACAACAGACGAAAGAGACTTGCGAGTGCTCGCGACGTTGCTCTTGCCGCTCTTCCTGCAAATCTTCCACTGCCCCTATCCCGCGATGGCAAAGATACAGAAGAGATGGCTTTGGAAAAGTCGCAAGGCTCATCCAAAGCCAGGGCCAAACCCACTAATCCAGACACTCGCTCTAAGCGACAGAAACGAATTGCATCTGTTTCGACAAAGGTCGCCCCATCTTCACAAGAAGTCATCCCGCCTAATCCTGCCACCGTTTCAATTTCTCCATCCAATGAAGCTGTTATCCCGCCAGTCTCTACATCAACAACAACTGATAGCAATATCGCACCAAATGTCATCCCGCCAACTAATATCGCCCCTGAGCCAGAAAATGTTGAGGTTTTCCCTTCTGACCCTGTTCCATCTAATTCTCCCACTTTGGAAGTAAACGTTGTTGAACCCAATCAAACTGAAGTTCCTCCTTCCATCAACATGGAAATTTGCGACCTTACCAATGTCTCTAATTTTCCTTCAACTCCTCGCGACCCAAATACTTCAACCGCTCTTCCTCCTCCCAGTTGGCTTCAAGAAAATTTTTCTAAGCCCCTTGACTTTGAAGGGCTTTATGAACTTAGTAAAGAAATCGCCAAAGTTCCCCGTATGAAGGGCCTGATTGAAGAGACTCGCAGTGCGGAAGAATGCATGTTGGGTAGCGCAGCCTTGATTAGAGCCAGTGATCAGCTCCAAGTTCAACGTGTCGCCCAAATGGAACCTAATCATGCCGCCTGTCAAGCTGGGCTTTACTTTTCACTGGTACATCATTTTTTCTTTCCTTGACTAATCTTAACTTAGTTTTTTGTTACTTTCTTTAACTTTCAATTTTCGCCTTTCCCCAGCTAGGTGCTTCCATCATGGGTATGAGCGATCAAAATACTCGCTTTGACAATGAGTGTGCTAACTTGAAAGCCACTAATCAAATCCTGAGGCGCGACAAAGATACCCTCAAAGGTAGAGTCACTCGGCGGGATGCTACGATCACCAACCTGGAAAAAGAGCGGGACAAGCTGAAGACTGACTTGACTACTTCCCAAAATCAACTTGATCGCACTCTTACCAATCTCAATGCCGCCAAAGCTAATCTCACCATTGTTACCACTGAACTTGATTCAGCCAAGGAGAAAACTGCCAAACTTGCTGGCGAGCATGAGATTTTGAAGAAAACTCATGCCGCCGACATTCAACTATTTCAAGGCGAGATTACTAAGTTGAAGGAAGAACTGACAGGGAAAATCGCAGAAAATACTTCTCTCCACGCCGACATAGCTAAATTAAAAGACGACATTGTGGATATTGGCGATCAAACTTCTCTCCAAGTTATGCGAGCTGCAGCGGCCGATGCCCACGAGATTCCTGCCATTACCCTTGAAAGGCTTGCCCATTGGGGTTCAGAGCCAATTTTTTGTGAGAACTGTCGCCGCGGCCATCCCTTGGTTCCTTATTCTCCCGGGGAACTTGCTGATCTCGCTGAAGAAGACGCGTTATTAGGTAAGTCACCCTGGAACCCTCCTTGTGCCAAAGATCCCAATGCTGTTGCTTTGTGGGGTGATTTACTTGACCAGAAACATAAACTGTTGGATGATGCCAAAGCTCTTACCCTTGCGACCTCCAGCTCTACCCAAGCCGCTCCACCAAATGAACCCAATGTCTGACTTGTGTCTTCTTTGACACTTAGTTTATTTTGAACAATTTGTAACTTGCCTTGGTGGCTGAACAACTTACTCTCTTTTCTTTTGGGGCCTGCGTGCCTTTAAACAATGTACATTCGCGGCCTTTGTGCTTGCCCTTTTACTTTTATGCTTTACTTTTGCTTGTTTCATCGTTTATATCTCACCCTTATTACTTTGTTTTGATAATTCATCAAAATTCTCCTTTTTCATGACAGGTACACCATACACATATACTCCCATCGAAAAAGTGAAGTCGTCTTTAGGCGACTTTACTTACAATGCCTATTATGCGACTCATCTTGTCGCTGACTTTAATTCTTTTTTGATCTTTCTCTGCTTCTCATTTAGAATAATTTCCTTCTTTTTTCCTCACATCTTTCCTTAAAAACCCTCTTTTCCTGTCCTTCAAGCGAGATAAAAATCTCTTTCATAGTGACTTATGTTCATGCCCTTAAGGCGAGATGGAACTTTTCCTCATTTATAGTCCGGCGACTTTCATTTTTATAGTCCATAGACTCTCGTATATTTATAGTTCGTAACCTGACTCGCATCTTTTATAGTCCGTAGACTGACTCGCATCTTTTATAGTCCATAGACTGACTCGCATCTTTTGTAGTCCGTAGACTGACTCGCATCTTTTATAGTCCGTAGACTGACTCGCATCTTTTATAGTCCGTAGACTGACTCGCATCTTTTGTAGTCCGTAGACTGACTCGCATCTTTTATAGTCCGTAGACTGACTCGCATCTTTTATAGTCCAAAGACTTTCTTTCACATGATATTTTACGACTTACCTTGACTCACATCTTTTATAGTCCGTAGACTTTCTTTCACATGATATTTTACGACTTACCTTGACTCACATCTTTTATTCATCCACCTGTTTTCATAATTCATCCAATATTGTTTTGATAATTCATCAAAAACTCTTTACCTTCTTTCCTTTGGCGAGATACCACCATACTGTGATGATGTGTATCCGAAAATTTTCCCATTTTTTGTGTTTGAAAAAATCAACGAAAAACGGAGTCGCCACGCCATTTTAATTTTGAAGGCCAAAACTTTGAAAAAAGCCCGAGATCAGAGATTTAGGTTCGGAGGTCATGTTACGCGTCGGGAAGGACGTTAGTGTGCACCCGACGCGCCTCGTAAAACGAGTCTTCCAAGCTGAAAATCATTTGTGTGTGTGTGTGTGTGTGTGTGTGTTTTGGCCAAAATAAGTTGAAACTCAGAAAAGTAAAAATTGGGATATCTTTTTAAGACTTTAAACTGATCCCATGATTTTTTGGAAGATTTTTGGATTGAGATTTGGTACTCAAAAGACCTTTTGAAGTTGAGAGCCATTTCTGCCAAAATGAAAAAGGCAGTGGACCTTTGATTTTGAAAGGGATTCAAGGGTCTTAAAACTTCATAATCTGGATAAACTCAGAGAATGAAAGTTGTTCTAGACACCTTAAATAAAGTTTGTGCGAAGGAATTTTCCATTTTGGATAATATTTGAGGGGTCAAAACCTTCTGGAAACCTCAGATATGAGATCTGGATTCCCAGAAGCTGATGAACTAGCCTCTGAAAGAAAACTTTAAAAGAGGAGTTTTACTCACCCAAAAAATAAGGTAAAAATATGTCTGGAAAGCTCTGGATGTTGGCTACAAAAAGTATTTTGTAGTCAACACCAAATTCCAAGTTCATCTGTGTCCAAAAATTAAGACCATGGACTGAGGTCTGAGAAAATTGCTACTGGACAGCAACTTCTCAAGAAAGAAAATATGATTTTAAAGGGGGTTTTGCATCCATGCTTGTCCCCATTTCCCTAGGTTTTGGTTAGTGATCACTAGACATTTTAGTGGTGAATCAACTATACCAAACCATCCTTGGGGTACATTAGGACTAAGCATTTCATTTGCTTGGGAAGGGGATTTTTATCCTTTGAAAATGAGATTTTATGCTTGAAAATGGTTTTTAGGGTTTTGAAAATGAATTTTTTTTGCAAGAAAGTAAGAAAACTTGAAAGTAATTTTGATCTTTGTAGAAGATCATCCATGGAGATGGTCTTCCATGGTGATCTTCTTAGATCTAGAGCAAGAAGATGAAAGAACTACATTTTGTAGTTTGAAGATGCATGCATGGATGAGATTTAGGGTTAGGAAGAGGAGGGTTTACCAATCTTCCTTGTGTTCTTGAGTGTTTGGCTTGAGTGTATGAGTGTTTAGGGCTTTAATATGAGAGTGAGTGGATGAGTATGAGTTGGGAAAGATTGGAGAGAAAATGGTGACAATTCAAGTGAATTCTCACTGTTTTCTCTCTATATTTCGCCAGAGGTTCGGTGCAAAATGTGTTCTTCCTCCTTATTTTTGTGACTCGGAGGGCTCAATTTATAGCCCTCTGAAATTACAAACATATCCGCACGGATGGATCCCCTCGGCGTGCACTTTGTTCATTAAATGCAGCTTCACTTTGGACAAGAGGAATAATCTTTTTGAAATTTCAAATTAACAAATGAGTTTGTGTCTCCAGCCATTGCTATTTGTGGTTTTATTCCTTTTGTTTTTCTTTTTAAGATTCTTTTTAAGGTTTAACCTTAAATAACAATGCCCATTTTACCCTCACTTTGTTAGGAAAGTTAGGATAGTTAGGAATTGTTAGAAATGTTATAACTTCCGTTAATTTTCTAACGAAAATTCTAACAAGCTCAAATTGGAGCACTTACAGTAGCCCCTCGGCGACGGCGCTTTCGGAGGAAGCGGGGTCGTCGATAAGAGTAAGGCTCCATATTTGGCGGGATGATCGAGTGATCGGGTGGCTGAACCTAGCGATAGGTTACCTACGTATCCCGGGTGGGAATCAAGCCAGTCGTAGTTTGGGTGCTTGACCCTGGAGATGATGGCGTTTTAGGTGCCTCGAACCTGATGAGCGAGTTCTGCAGTCGGTTGCTGGAAAGAAACTCTGCTAGGGATAAGAGATGACCATTTTCGGTCTGATGGCTATCCGCTCTGCTGGGGATAGGAATGACCATTTTTGGTCTGACGTGTATCCGCTCTGCTGGGGATTTTTGTGATTTATCGTTTTTCTAGTGATAGCGTCTTAGGTGCCTCAAACCTTGGAGATGGCGTTTTAGGTGCCTCGGACCTTGGAGATGGCGTTTTAGGTGCCTCGAACCTTGGAGATGGCGTTTTAGGTGCCTCGAACCTTGAAGATGGTTTTTTAGGCGCCTCGGACCTTGATGATGATGGCTTTTTAGGCGCCTCGGACCTTAATTTGAAATGGCCTTTCGGTGGACTTCGTCTGCTGCCGAAGGAGAGGGTGACCGTTTTGGTCGAGGGGCTGGACCTAATGATAGGCTACCTACGTATCCCTAGTGGGAATCAAGCCCTTTCGTAGTTCGAGTACTACTCGAGATTCCGTTGGCTTTTGGGATTCCGTTAACTTTGCTGGGGATTTCGTTAGCCTTTCTTGGGAAAATCAGACGTATTGTCCGGGAAATCGGTCTTACGTTTGGCTGCCGTTGGATGATTTTGATGAAAGATACGGGATCTCGTTATCTTTCTCGGGAAATCGGTCTTACGTTTTACGGCCGGGGAAGATTTTGATGAAAGATACGGGATCCGTTATCTTTCTCGGGTCACTGGTCTTACGTTTGATCAGGAGAACGATTTTGATGAAAGATACGGGATCTCGTTATCTTTCTCGAGGCACTCGGTCTTACGTTTGGCTAGGGAAGGATTTTGATGAAAGATACGAGATTTCGTTATCTTTCTCGGGGCATTCGGTCTTACATTTGACCGGGTAAATTTTGATGAAAGATACGGGATCTCGTTATCTTTCTGGGGCACTCCTGGTCTTACGTTTCGACCGCTGGGGTAATTTTGATGAAAGATACGGGATCTCGTTATCTTTCTCGGGCACTCGGTCTTACGTTTGACTGCCGGGGTAATTTTGATGAAAGATACGGATCTCGTTATCTTTCTCGGCACTGGTCTTACGTTTGACTGCCGGGGGTAATTTTGATGAAAGATACGGGATCCGTTATCTTTCTCGGGGAAATCGGTCTTACGTTTTACTGCCGGGGAAGATTTTGATGAAAGATACGGGATCTCGTTATCTTTCTCGGGGCACTCGGTCTTACGTTTGACTGCCGGAGGTGATTTTGATGAAAGATACGGGATCCGTTATCTTTCTCGAGGAGATCGGTCTTACGTTTGACTGCCGGGGAAGATTTTGATGAAAGATACGGGATCCGTTATCTTTCTCGGGGCACTCGGTCTTACGTTTGACTGCCGGGGAAGATTTTGATGAAAGATACGGGATCCGTTATCTTTCTCGAGGAGATCGGTCTTACGTTTGACTGCCGGGGAAGATTTTGATGAAAGATACGGGATCCGTTATCTTTCTCGGGGCACTCGGTCTTACGTTTGACTGCCGGGGATGGTTTTCTTGAAAGGGGGTTGACTTTGTCAAGTTGGGGACTGAACTGCAGAGTCCTGAAATTTTAAGGGGCAAAAGGGTCATTTTGACCCTTGCAATCCTGTCCGCGCGGAGAGGACCTGAAAATCAGGGGTATTAATTAGGGGCCGCCCCCTTTTCTTCTTCCCCATTCAGTTTTTGAAACAGACGAGAGAGAGAGAGAGAAAAAACCGAGGAGAAGCCATTGTTGGCCAAGAAAAGCTTCAAAAATCTTCCGATTTCTTCGATTTTTTGAGCAATGGAATACGGGGAAGGCGCTTTTCAAGGCCAAGGACGTGGCCCGGTAGCGGAGAGGCGATTGGAGCTCGTCCGAATGAGGAGGCATTACAATCTTTCGCAATCGATTGCGGAAGAGCCCTACCCCGATGCTTGGCAACATTGGGCTTCGGATTCGAATCTCCGAACGGTATACTTTGAAACCCCTTGATCCTCTTATCGTTTTCTTGTTTGACATTGATTTTTGGGTGATTTGATTTTTTTTTTTTTTTGATAATTTCGAAAATGACCATGTTCTTGGCCTTGGATTTTGATTTTAATGCTATGCATGTTGTAATGAGCATATGGGTAACTCAAAATGTGCATTTTGCTTGAGAAAAGAATTGACATTTTTGCCACATTTTTTTTTTAATTCGAAAATTGCATGTGAAAATTCGAAAATTGTGAATTGTGACTTTGATTTTTTTTTTTGAAATTTGAATCTTGCATGTTGATG
Source organism: Adenophora triphylla var. japonica (assembly GCA_022495995.1). NCBI lineage: Eukaryota > Viridiplantae > Streptophyta > Magnoliopsida > Asterales > Campanulaceae > Adenophora > Adenophora triphylla. The sequence continues at coordinate 119,121 of JAFEMH010004820.1, read as the reverse complement.
ATGATTTTTTTTTCGAAATTGAATATTGATATTGATGAATGATGCAATGCATGCATTTTGTTTGGAAAGAATGGGCATTTTGCCAATATGAGATGTATGTATGTTTAGGATTTTTTTTTGAAAAGTGGGACGGATTTTTCCTCCCGTTGCATGTAAGATGGATGATATGCATGTATGCATTTTTTTCTTTTTTGAAAATGGGACGGAGTTTTATTTCCGTCAACTTCTTGTAGGATATGCATCTTTTTTTTTTGATGAATGCATTGGGATTTGCTGAAAACTGTTTTCTTTGTGAGAAAAATGGGGCTATGCTCATTGTATGCTGTTATGCTGTCGAAATTTTTTTTTTTTTTTAATGTATGTGTATGTTTTTTTTTTTTTTTTGTGTAAATGCAAATGCAAATTTTTTTTTGACATTTTCTCTCTCTTTTTTTTTTGCAGGGCGGAAACCGTTTTGTGACGGAGCAGCTGAACAAAATGAAGACTCGAGGATCGGTGGAGTCCGTGATTGACTTGTGGGACTGGCTTCCGAATGCGGGCCGAGGAGCTTTGCCGAGTCCGAGACAGATCGTTGTCGAGACGGGGCTTTGGGAGTTCGTTGAGTGTTTGAGGGGGCTGGTCAAGTTCCCTATGAGCAAGGGCTTGATGTTTGCTCGGCGCGGCATTGGTGGACGCGACCCACACCTTTCCACTTCTTCCGGGGCGAGGCTACGGTTACGCCCTCCGATTACGCTGCGATTACGGGCTGTCCTTTAATGGACGCAAAGCATTGAGTGGCGGGACGGCTACGGCGATGCCGACCGTCTGTGCTCTTCTCGGGATTTTCCCTATTCCCAAAAAGGGGATGGGGATGGAGTATGCCGTGGTCTACGGCACTATTGTGGAGACCATAGCGAGCTATGAGGCTGGGGAGGAGAGGATAGGCGCCGATCAGATTGCCAGGGCCTTCTTGTGGTTTGCCTTTTCGAGCACCCTCTTTGGGGCATCTTGAGGGGACGGCAGCCTTTGCCTTGTTGAGGTCCTTGGAGGATATGGAGACGGCCGGAGATGTCTCGTGGGAGAGGCGGCCTGGCAGAGCTTTACTTTGCTCTTGATAGGTACAGTCGGAAGGCTGTGAGCTCCTTGTACTGCTTTGAGTTTGCCCTGGAGGTATAAGCTCTCTTTTCGCTTTCCCCCTCTCTTTTTTTTTGAGCACGCACTTTTCTTTTGCACTGGATTAATTGGATTTTTACCTTTCGCAGGTATGGGCGTTGGAGTTTTTCCACGTCACGGTGTGGCTACAGCCGGCGGAGTACGTCGGGGCGTATCCGGCCATGCAGTCTTGGTCCAAGCATGCCCGGGAGAAGATAAGCTCCAGGGGGCGTACGACTCTCAGGTACGCGGATTGCTTTCCTTTGACGGAGGCCGAGACGGATGAGGGGATGATATTCTTCCCCCGGGATCGCTTTGAGGTGGCGCATTGAAGGGCGCCGAGATCCGGGCTGTGCGGCGGAGGATTTTGAGGGGTCGACTCGCGATGCATATTATCTCGGGAGAGAGGGTGACGCGCCGGCATGGCGTGAACTCGCCTTTGAGGACACCGGTGGAGCCTCCCGCCGATATGATGCACTCCGAGCGATCGGTCCGTGACTGGGATGATTACCGAGCCGGCCAAAGACTTCTCGGATTTCGTGGCGATTGAGCCATATGCGACATTCGTCTTGAGGAGGCCGAGGATGCCTCAGGTGCTGGATAGGAGGGGCTTGGGATCCCGCGGTACCCTCGGACGGATTTTTCCTATATCCAGGATGGGGTCCGATTGAGGGTGCGGATCCTCGCCCGAGCGACTTCCACGAGCTTTCCGACCTCGTCCGGGTATGAAGGTATGGCTTCACCTTTTCCCCTTCTTTTCTTTCTTTGGTTTCATCATCTTTAGCATCACCTCTTTTTTTTTTTGACGCTTTTGCTTTTGTGCGGTTTCGGAGGTGGTCGTCGAGAAGCCGACGAAGCAAGTGATCGGGGCCAAGAGATTCATCGGGAGGATGGTCGCTTGCGGGGCTCCTCAGCTAGAGCGAGGCGACCGCGGCCGGCGCCCGTCGACGGGAGGCTTCCCCTATTCGCTCGTAGACTTCTTCAGAGACTCCTCTGTCTCCTCTCCTTGATCCCCGCGCGGTGCGCGCTTCGGATCACGTCATTCTCGGGGATCCACACGGGCAGGGACACGTTTGGCAACATGGCGGGTCGTCTTCGTATGTCCAGGAGTCCGACGCCTTCACCTTCGGATACGACTTTTTCGCAGATCTCGGCTTGCCCTATCGTAGCGTGCCGTTGGTCCCGATGAGCCTCTTTCTCGGAGACGAGGACGATTCTGAGCCCGAGATTTTCGTGGCTCCCGAGGAGGCGGGCCCGAGTCGCAAGAGGGGCCGGGGGCAGACATCGGGCGCTGGAGACTCCGATTGATTTTTTTTTTTTTGAGATTTGAGATTGAGATTTAGATTTGTACAGCTTATGCACATTTTTTTCTCTTTTTTTTTTTGGATGTAATAATTTAGGATTTCATTTATGTTTGCTTGTTTTTTTTTTTTTATGCACACTCTTTTTTTTTTTTTTGGAATGTAATAATTTAGGATTTTATTTATGTTTGTTTGTTTTTTTTTTATGCACACTCTTTTTTTTTTGGAATGTAATAATTTAGGATTTTATTTTATGAATGCAATGCAGTATGAATGCAAAGGTGTTGCATGAGCCTTGGTTTTTTTTTATTTTTGCAAGGGTGTTTGGTATATGGACTGGTTTGGGGAGGTTTTTTTTTGCACAGGTTTCGAGCAAGCGGGACGGAATATTCCTCTTTTGGTGTAGCGGCTTGGATCGTTGCGGATTTTTACGATGGAAAGCAATCCTATCCGCGCGGATGGGGACTTGCATCGACATTGTCCTTTAATTTTGGTTCGAACTGGTCTCACTTTATTTCAAATTCAAATATCCTCTTCAACCTCCAGTCCAAACGGCCATTTTCGGGAGAAAGAGAGAAAAACCATGGAAAACTTTAGAAAAGCTCCATCAAAATTGTCCCAAGAATCCCAAATGTCATTTTTCAACAAGTTCAAGGATTGGTCCCGGGAGATCATGCATGAGAGAAGATCATTCTTTGAAGAAAGGTACAAGATAAGATGCTTGTGGTCTCTCAAAGAATTGGTTCCGGATTATGACCTCTTAAGAGCTTCTTCTTCGTTCTGGGATACTAGAAGGCATGTCTTTTGCTTTTCCTTTAACGAGATTGTTCCGACTGTCGAAGAATTTCGGGCCTTGCTTGGAGGTCCTGGGAGGTGGAAGAGATAGCGGTTCCCTTGCCGGAGGGGCTTCTTTGGCCGACGGATTGTGCGTCCTCCTTCATCTTTCCCAGGAGGAAGCGCAAGGTATGATCCGCGATCCCGATCATTTCGATATTTCCGGTCTTCCCGACAGATTTAGGGGCCTAGGTTTGGTAGATGATGCCTATTGGGATGCCTTTGCACTTTGTATGTTTGGCACCACTGTTCATGGTCTATTCCTTTGGGATCTGTCATCGATCTCTCTTGGATGTTGTCGTTCACTTGTCGCACAGGCGAGAGATGTCGTTCCTTTGATTACGGGGAGACTCTTCATGCTCTTGACGGATTAGCCACCGGCAGGCACGGTATATGCACGGGGCAGCCCGTTCCTCTTGACCACTGTGGGCGATGGAGCGTTTGGGGGTTCTTCGGGGAAACCTACGATATGATCGAGCCTTGGACTTTTGCCGGAGAGGTGTTGATGTAGATTTTGATGATCGGGGCTCGTGGGAGCGTTGGATGGCGGGTCGCGGGCGAAGATATCGAGATGGTCGGTGCCTCATTGGCGGGTGGAGACTCGAAGAGTGCTTCGAGGATGGGTCTCCCGTGGTCATGCTTAGGGGCTTTCTCGGTCTAGCTTCTATATTCCGGCTTTAGTTACGAGACAGTTTGGCCCGGAGCGAGTTCCTTTGGAGGGCTTTGATGATGTAGCCACCGGGGTGGTGGCTCCTGTTTCTATGGATGATCCTCGGTGTTTCCATTTCTTTCCTAAGCATGGAGGTATGATGCCTTTCCTCCTCGGGTCATTCTCGGGCGTCCGAGACCGGTGTTCCCGACCACTTGGTACACTGGATTGGTATGAGAGGCATCCGGGAGAGACTCGGGTGGCTATTTTGAGACGGCGTGAGGCCATTGTGGGTGCGGAGGACCAGATTGTTCGAGAGGAGGAGGGCCGAGGCGAGGGCCAACCCTCATGACGGGAGCGGAGACGGCGCGACCGATTATGAGGCTTACGTCGAGACGGGAGAGGAGGGCTCCTATGCTACCGGCTAGGTTACGGGAGATGAGGGATGACGCTAGGGCTACTAAGGCCACGACGGAGGCCGGTTTGATAGACCGTCCCTATACCGTAGCTTGGTAGGAGGAACAACGACATTTTTCCTGTTCGGAAAAAGAAGACTCGAAGGGGGAAGAAGAGGGGAGAGGCCGATGCAGTGGCTTGGAGTGACTACGAGGTTTCCGAGTATCCCTTTCTTTGTCATGGCAGACACATTAGTTTGATTATGTATCTTAGTTTTCCTTTAGCGGGTTGCCGGTTGTAGGAATGAATCGGGCTTAGACTCATCAAAGAGCTTTTAACTTGTAATGAATATTTGAATTGCTTTAGAGTTTTGGAGACGCTTTCATGGTCCGATCAATTGTATTGATGCCAAGGTATGGCTTTTATTTGTGCTTTAGACCGAACCGTTTCCTGCCTACGTTCCCCTCATTTTGAGGAGCTCGGGTCTTCGTAGTTCAACTTTGGTGAACTCTTTTTTTTTTTTTTTTTTTTTTTTTTTTTTTTGTTTTTTTTTTGTTTTGTTTTTTTTTGTTTTTTTTTTTTGTTTTTTTTTTTTTTGTTTTTTTTTGGTGCAACCTGTTTTTACCTAGGCCGCCCTTTTCGGGTCTCTAACCTAGTTGGGTATTACTCTTTTAGCACTTTTCCTTCTTTCTTCTTTTTTTTTGTTTTACGCGTAGTATCTGCGCAGCTTGTCACCATTCACTGGGTGTACAAAGGGATTCCCGTCGAGGTGCGCAAGTTGCATGGCTCCTCGGAGAAGATCTCGGACGACATATGGCCCGACCCATACGAGGCTCCCATTTTCCGAGGGGTTGATACGGGTGGGGGCTTTTCTTTTAAAACGAGATCCCTTCTCGGATCTCCCGATGCTTTACTTTCTTGTCGAAGGCTCTAGCCATTCTTCCTTGGTAGGCAGGATGTGTTCCATGGCCTTCGATCGGCGTTCGTCTAGTAGGGCCAGTTCATCATGGCGACTACGGAGCCACTCGACCTCGTTGATCTGGCTTTCAGGCGGTATACGGAGCGAGGTATTTCCGGCTCGATTGGGAGTACGGCTTCCATTCCGTATGTGAGGGCAAAGGTGTTTCCCCGGTTGCCGTTCGACCGATGTTCCGTAGCCCCGAGTGCAGTGTAACTTCTCGGGCCAATCTACGCCTTGGACGGCCATTTTCCGGATGATATTTTCCGAGTCTTGTTTCTTTGCTTCGACGGCTCCGTTGGTTTGGGGCCTGTAGGGAGATGACTTGTGACGGGTTATTCGAATTCCGCCGGCCATAGCTTTTCACATTCCCCTTCGAAGTGGGATCCATTATACGAGATGATTTGGTGGCAACCCGTATACGCACATGATGTTTTCTTTGATGAAGAGGGCAACTTTCTTGAGTTGAGGATTTTGTAGGACTTTGCGAGCATCCTTTTCGATTCCTTGAAGAGATCGCCAATCTGTGTCTCTTTAGACTCTTCCGCGGTTCCCAAATTCACACTCGTCAAAATCTCTTCGGCGGCTTGGGCCCGATTTTCCTTTTCCGGACAACACGCTTAAAGATTTTTTTGTTGTTTGATTTTTTTGTTTAATGTGTACGCTTCTTTATCTAATGAATTATTATTAAATTTTTTTATTAATTAATTCATCATTAGTTAAAGTGGCAATCAAGGGATACTCGAAAGGTTCGTCATTTCATTGAAAACGAAAGGGGATACGAGTTGCTACTGGACTCGTAGTCTTCGGGCGTAAGGCCATCGGACGACCCTAGAGACTCGATCTTAACAGAGAGAAGGCTCGGGAGGACTTGTCCTAGATTGACACGAAAGGACGGGGGACCAATCCAAGCTTGGTGATCATTTCCTCCTTGGTCGCGGACCAAGAGGCTGAGAGAGTTTCCCAATTCTTTAGCGGCATCGCCGTTGGTGGCCTCACAACCCGGGAAAGGCATGGTCTCTGTGCTCCCTCTTCGATCGTTGCTATCATCTCTTTGTACGAACCGAGAATCAATTGTGTTTGGCGTACGAAAGCCGAGCATGTGGATGTAGGGATCTTCCTCAATCCTGGGGATTTCCGTTTCGTCACAATCGACCGCTCAATCCAGATGTAAGGACGTATTGCGTCTCGGTGAGCTGCTAGAAAAATCTCATGTCCCATACTCGAGCGGAAAGGCTCGGCGGGTAGTTCAGCAAGGAGGACGTCCCTGGCCACGACGTTCATAGATTCGAGCCGAGTCCGTCGGTGTTTGCCGACTTTTTATCATGAAAATCTCCTCGCTTGGCGAGGCCAAAGAATGGGTTTGCAGAATGCGGCAAATCTCGTGATTGAGGACCGGGGACTTGTGTGCACGTATCATGGCGGTGTTCGGCGTTTCCTTCCAAGACGCCTCCAAGTGTTGGAAATAGCAATTAAATTTGATGAATCGAACTTCTTCTGAGTCCGCTCGCTTGAGTGTGTCGACATAGTTGGCATCGCCGGATTCCAAAGGATCTTTGGCGAGACTTGCCTCTTGAAGGATGTAGCCGGTGTTTGGCTTGTGGGCATTCTTGGCTATTGTTTCGGCTTCGTTCCCTATGAGGAAGCTGTCACCCCTTATGACTTCAAAGGTCTCCTGCCGGTTGATGAATTTGACGCATTGGTGGAGAGTGGAGGCTATGGCTTTCATGTGATGCAACCAAGGGCGCCCTAGTAGAGTGTGAACTCGGAGGGGATATCCATTACATGGAACTTTGCGGGCACCATTTGGGTTTCGTACCCGCAGTTCAGAGTCACTTGTCCCGAGAATGGGACGAGACGAACCGTCGTAGGCCTTGACAGTCCGGGTAGATGGGATCACGCGCCTTTCATTTATGCGGAGGGCCCTCATCATGCTTTGAGGGAAGGACGTTTACCGATGATCCATTGTCCACTAATACCCCGGGAGTGACATGGTGTTGAGCCGAATAGTGATGTACAAAGCTTCATTGTGTTGGGAGACATCTCTTGGCAAATCTTCATCGCGAAGGTGATCATACTCCCATATAGGTGAGGATCATAGATTTGGTCCTTGTCTCGGGATAGAGAGTCATTAAATACTGTCGCTTCGTGCCTTTTTCTTGCGAGGTAGAGCCTTTGTCGAAGCCCACAGGTTATACTTGATGCCTTTTGTGGCGGTTGACATCTCCAGTCAACATGTTGATTGAGTGGGGCGCCGGGCGGCGTCGGTTTTTCTTCAATCGGTGTATACTCGGGAGCTGGACAACCGAACCTTGGGCGACCCAGGGGGTTGGACTTACGTTCACGGTATTACGGTATCCGAAAGTCTCAATTCTCGTTGGCAAGGGTTTTACGCTCTTTTACCCCTTTTTGCTTTGGGGAAGGCGGCGGAGTAGAGTACATAATAATCAAATCCCCAGATGGCTCCCAGAGCGTTCCCACGCTTTGTTATCACCGGCCTTGAATCTCTCCTTCAATTTTTCTTTGGGAGGAAATTTTCTTTTTCTTAGGAGGACGGTCCTCGTGTATCCAGTCTAGATAGTCCCTTTCAAGGCAGTCGGGACAGTCACAAATATCCCACCAAATGTGTTCTACGGTGGTGGCGGATTTGGGATCTCGAGGTTGAGCGGTCTTGGAATGACTTTGAGTGGGCCGGTCAGGGGATCTGGCTGCTGGGCTCATGCGGTAGCGAGTGATTGGACTCCGCCGGATAATGAGAGATATTGAGGTCCTGGGAACGGGCACATGTTTGTCTTTCGGGGTAGCCTTGGTCGGTTGGGATATTGTTAAGGTCCCGAAGTGGCGTGTGGCCTCTTCAATCCAGGCTGCCTCGTTGCAGGCGTTCTTCCAGGGCTTTGATGGCTGACCATATTTCTTCAAGCTGTTCCACGATTTTCATCACTCAGCCGGCTGATATCTCGTGGGATCATCACTTTGAGAGGGGACAGCGACGGTATACCGAACTCTTTCGTCACCGATTAGCTGTTTGGGGGCCGGTTGCCACTGTAAGTCGGTGGGCAGGAGTCCGGCGGTGGAAACATAGGAATCTTGGGGTAGCATCTTGATGTATCCGGGACTATTAAGAAGAGGAGGAGAACCCTCTTCCTTCTTTGCGGTAAAAGTGCCATCGGAATTGAGACTGATAGTCAAACCATGACTTGCGACTACCCCCAGTAGGTCATCAATTTGAGCCTCATGTCGAAGTCTCATCTGTTCTACCAACCTGGATCCAATACTTGTGCATGCGAGGGATTTTGGAGGACGGAGCAACGTTATCCCCATCATTACCGGGTGATGCGGACATTACGAAACCCGAAGTCGGAACAAACGGTGAAGGCGACGATGCTCTTGACTCTTCCCATTGATCAAACGGTGACCCGGTGCCCGAAACCAAGCTTTGTGCGGAGGCATGGGGGAAAGGACATGAAGGTTCGGATGTCTCGGGAATGGAAGGAGGGTAGGTGTTTGGGCTTTTGGCTCATGCAACATGCAGTTATTTGTTCACGTTTACTTAAAACATGTTTTATTAACCTAATCGGTTGGAAAAGATTGCTCTTCTTTTTCGCAAACTACTCTGATTCTGGATCGGTGGGCCCCGTCACTACGTCTATAAGCCCCTCGTATTCCACCCGTATTTCGACCTCCCGGGGTGGACGGCCAGGGCGAGTGGTCCTATAGGGCAAGCGGGTCCCACCGACCGAAAGAAAACGATCCTAAAAGTCGGCGGGTAATCGAGTCTTAACGAGCATTCGATGTAAATTACGGACAAGGCGACGTCGAAAGTCAAGATCATGTCCGAGGGCCCGACGAAAAGTCGGCATGATTTGGGTGATAAGCGTCCACAATTGATCTTGACTTGTCGTCGCTGAGCCGTAATTAGGCATGGAATATTCATTAATCCTTGATGACTCAAAGTGTCAATCTTTGGGAGTCGTGTATAATTTGTGCCGCCGAACCGAAGTCAAGGCGCCGGTCAATATCTTGGTCGAAAGTCCGCGGCGGAAAACCGGCGAACTTCGACCGATAAGGGTCCCCGAAAGATATTGAGTCGGTATGCCGACAAAGGCTTGAAAGGAAAGGTCTATACACGGACAGGGCATGACACGCACTGTACTAAAACCAACCGGGTCTCGGACAAAGTGTGTCACGGACAAGTGCATGGTCGACACGAGGCTCCATGGGATGTTTGTGTAGTCCTGTGCTCATCCGAGAGGCGTAATAAGACCAAACGGACCGCTACAAGGATTTCCCGGGTTAAGGACGTAGTGTGCGGTGTACGGTCACGTGCGCGTAGTGTGCAAGCCAAGCTTGATCTATATTCTTTTTCTCGAGTAAAATAGAGCTTTTTTTATGTGTCTTAAATATATGATGCATGATTTTTTTTTTGAAATTTTCTTTTTTTGAAAATCCTTTTTTTGATTTTTTTTTATGAGCACAAAAGCACGTAAGCACGAAAATTCCGACAGTTAGGGACATTATTCCGACAGTCAAAATTTTGACTTTCTCCGAGGCGGCCAAAACAACATGAAAACTGTGCAAAAATCAACACACACACAAAAATGATTTTCAAAGCCGGGACGGAAGCTTGACCCTCAAAAGCTTTTTTTTTTTGAAAACGGTGATACCGGTACGTGGGATTGTTAGACCACAATTTATCCCCGACTCGTGTTAGGAGGCGATAACGGGAAATTTAGTGGTTTCCACCAATATACCAAATACCATTTTTTTTTTAAAAAAAAAGCTTAGTCCCCAGCGGAGTCGCCACTGTGATGATGTGTATCCGAAAATTTTCCCATTTTTTGTGTTTGAAAAAATCAACGAAAAACGGAGTCGCCACGCCATTTTAATTTTGAAGGCCAAAACTTTGAAAAAAGCCCGAGATCAGTGATTTAGGTTCGGAGGTCATGTTACGCGTCGGGAAGGACGTTAGTGTGCACCCGACGCGCCTCGTAAAACGAGTCTTCCAAGCTGAAAATCATTTGTGTGTGTGTGTGTGGGTGTGTGTGTGTTTTGGCCAAAATAAGTTGAAACTCAGAAAAGTAAAAATTGGGATATCTTTTTAAGACTTTAAACTGATCCCATGATTTTTTGGAAGATTTTTGGATTGAGATTTGGTACTCAAAAGACCTTTTGAAGTTGAGAGTCATTTCTGCCAGAATGAAAAAGGCAGTGGACCTTTGATTTTGAAAGGGATTCAAGGGTCTTAAAACTTCATAATCTGGATAAACTCAGAGAATGAAAGTTGTTCTAGACACCTTAAATAAAGTTTGTGCGAAGGAATTTTCCATTTTGGAGAAGATTTGAGGGGTCAAAACCTTCTGGAAACCTCAGATATGAGATCTGGATTCCCAGAAGCTGATGAACTAGCATCTGAAAGAAAACTTGAAAAGAGGAGTTTTACTCACCCAAAAAATAAGGTAAAAATATGTCTGGAAATCTCTGGATGTTGGCTACAACAAGTATTTTGTAGTCAACACCAAATTCCAAGTTCATCTGTGTCCAAAAATTAAGACCATGGACTGAGGTCTGAGAAAATTGCTACTGGACAGCAACTTCTCAAGAAAGAAAATATGATTTTAAAGGGGGTTTTGCATCCATGCTTGTCCCCATTTCCCTAGGTTTTGGTTAGTGATCACTAGACATTTTAGTGGTGAATCAACTATACCAAACCATCCTTGGGGTACATTAGGACTAAGCATTTCATTTGCTTGGGAAGGGGATTTTTATCCTTTGAAAATGAGATTTTATGCTTGAAAATGGTTTTTAGGGTTTTGAAAATGAATTTTCTTTGCAAGAAAGTAAGAAAACTTGAAAGTAATTTTGATCTTTGTAGAAGATCATCCATGGAGATGGTCTTCCATGGTGATCTTCTTAGATCTAGAGCAAGAAGATGAAAGAACTACATTTTGTAGTTTGAAGATGCATGCATGGATGAGATTTAGGGTTAGGAAGAGGAGGGTTTACCAATCTTCCTTGTGTTCTTGAGTGTTTGGCTTGAGTGTATGAGTGTTTAGGGCTTTAATATGAGAGTGAGTGGATGAGTATGAGTTGGGAAAGATTGGAGAGAAAATGGTGACAATTCAAGTGAATTCTCACTGTTTTCTCTCTATATTTCGCCAGAGGTTCGGTGCAAAATGTGTTCTTCCTCCTTATTTTTGTGACTGGAGGGCTCAATTTATAGCCCTCTGGAAATTACAAACATATCCGCGCGGATGGATCCCCTCAGCGTGCACTGTTCATTAAATGCAGCTTCAGCTTTGGACAAGAGGAATAATCTTTTTGAAATTTCAAATTAACAGCCAGTTTTGTGTCTCCAGCCATTGCTATTTGTGGTTTTATTCCTTTTGTTTTTCTTTTTAAGATTCTTTTTAAGGTTTAACCTTAAATAACAATGCCCATTTTACCCTCACTTTGTTAGGAAAGTTAGGATAGTTAGGAATTGTTAGAAATGTTATAACTTCCGTTAATTTTCTAACGAAAATTCTAACAAGCTCAAATTGGAGCACTTACACATACACATATACTCCCATCGATAAAGTGAAGTCGTCTTTAGGCGACTTTACTCTAAGCGACTTACTTGCCATGTTATTGGCGACTAATCACACATTATCATAAGATTTAATCCATGTAAGATACATATGAGGAATAAAATTTCATACTTTCATTATATTCAAAACATATTCAACATATATTCAAACATATATATCTTCTATTCAAAGTTGTAAGACATATATGACTTTCATTCATGATTGAAAAATTCATAGATTCATCAACATTACTATGAAAAAGACTTTAATAAGGATAAAATAAGCAAAATACCCTTATCACTTCAATGATAATACTTCTTTAGATGATCTACACTCCATGCATTTGGGACAGCTTTGCCGCCTTCTTCCTTCAAATGATACGTCCCTTCCCGCACAATCTTGGCAATCTGGAAGGGTCCTTCCCATTTTGGGTCAAGCTTGGCAAATCCCGCTGTCGCTCCTTTAACTTCGCGGCTTCTCAACACCCAATCCCCCACGCTGAATGACCTCTTATTGACCCGTTTGTCGTGCTACGCCTTCATCCTTTGCTTATAATTGATCATTCTCATTCTCGCCCTAAGCCTCTTTTCATCACTCAAATCTAGCTCGAAACATTTTCTGTCGCCATTCATTATCTCGTCATAATAAGTTACCCTATGGGTAGGCAAACCCATCTCAGCAGGAGCCATTGCTTCTGAACCATAAGTCAATGCAAAAGCTGTCTCGCCAGTCGATCCCTTTACACAAAATCTCCAGAACTTGCTTGTTGGCGGCCTCCACTTGCCCATTGCACTGCGGCCTATAGACTGCGGACTGCCAATGCTTGATACTCAAATTCTCGCAAAAACCATGAAACTTCTTCCTGAATTGTGGCCCGTGATCAGAAATGATTGCTCGCGGCATTCCATGGCGACACAGGATTTCTTCCGTTACAAATCTGATAATTTGGTCTTCAGTGGTAGAATTAGTGCCCTTGCCTCTGTCCATTTAGTGAAATAATCAACAGCTACCACCACCATCTGAGCTCCTCCTTTGGCCTTTGGGAATGGTCCTATAAGGTCTATACCCCACATATCAAAAGGCCAAGCCACTATAATCGGTGTCTGTTCAGTCGCGGGCTGCCTGGGAATGTTGGCATGTCGCTGGCACTGATCTCATTTCCTCACATACTCTTCCGCATCTTTCTTCAATGTTGGCCAGTAATACCCGTGAAACATGATTTTATTAGCCAAAGTTCTTGCTCCTGGATGGCCCCCACAAACGCCCTCATGTACTTCAAATAAAACATTATCAACTTTTCCCGGCTCTACACATCTCATCAAAGGTCGCGAGAAAGACTTGCGGTATAAGATCCCATCTTGCACAGTAAACCTGGGCGACATTTTCTTAACAATCCTCGCCTTGTCTTCTTCTTGAGGCAGCTCTTCCTTTTCCAAATAGTCCTTCATCTCGCTTACCCAATCTTTTTCACCCACTTCAATCTCCATTATCAGCGGCCTGTCAAATGCCGGCTCTTCAATAAATTCCACCACCACCTTCTTGGGCAACTCTTCAATTTTATCACAGGCAGCTTTACTCAACATGTCGGCCCGTTCATTTTTCTCTCTGTCGATCTGCACCAGTTCCCAATAATTGAAGTTTTGCAAAATCTGCCTTACCATTTCACAATATTTCGCCAAAGTTGTACTCACTACCCCATATCTACCTTTTACTTGGTTGACAATCAATTGAGAATCAGAATGAGCGACTATTTGCTTTACTCCAATATCTCGGCATAACTCCAATCCCGCAACTAAAGCCTCATATTTCGCCTGATTGTTTGTCATGTTGAACTTAAACCTCAGGGCTTTCTCGTACGTGCAATCCTTTTCTGGCGAACTCAGCGAAATCCCAGCTCCTCCTTTGTCTTTAGCTGAAGATCCATCAACATACAACTCCCAACACCCTGCTGGTCTTTCTCGCCCTTCTTCTACCTCAGGGTCCTGCGACTTGGCCTTCCTCTTCTTGGCCCCCTGAGTTTCTATCTCCTCCCTTTCATAAGTAAATGAAGTTTCGAGAATAAAGTCCGCCAACGCCTGAGCCTTAATTGCCTTTCTCGCCTCATACTGAATATCAAACTCCGTCAATTCAATCGACCATTTTAGAAGCCTTCGCGCTGAATCAGGCTGTTGCAAAATCTTCCGCAAGGGTGCATTGGTCAAAACAGTAACAGGATGAGATAAGAAATAGGCCCTCAACTTCCGCGTCGCAATCACCAAAGCATAAGCCAACTTTTCTGCGTTAAAGTATCTCGCCTCTACCTCACTTAACGCCTTTGACACATAATACACCGGCTTTTGCATGCCGCCATCCTCCTTTATCAATACCGCTGCAACCGCTAGATCAGAAGCCGCCAGATATACATACAAATGGTCTCCTTCCTCCGGGCTACATAAGATTGGCGGCTTTCCCAAGTACTCCTTTATCTTATGAAATGCTTCTTCACACTTTTCATCCCAAGAAAATTTTTGATCCCCTTTTAACACCTTGAAGAACGGCAAACATTTCTCAGCCGAACGCGACACAAACCGCCCCAAAGCTATCACCCTACCATTCAACCTTTGAATCTCTTGGATCGTTCTAGGCGACTTCATATCTATTAAAGCCTGGATCTTCTCCGGATTTGCCTCTATACCGCGGCGATTTACCAAGAATCCCAAAAACTTTCCCGCCGTTACTCCAAAAGTGCACTTACTTGGATTAAGCTTCATGGAATTTCTCCTCAAATTCTCAAAAGTCTCAGCCAGATCTACTAAATGATCCTCCCCCTTGGTTTTGATTACCATATCATCAATATAAGCTTCAACATTCCTTCCAATCTGCGATTTAAATATCTTATTGACCATCCTTTGGTATGTCGCCCCAGCATTCTTCAAACCAAAAGGCATCATTTTATAACAAAAATTACCAAGGGGAGTTCTGAAAGCTATTTTGGCCTTGTCTTCTTCAAGCATCTTGATCTGGTGATACCCTGAGTAAGCGTCGATAAAACTAAACACCTTGTGTCCTGCAATGGAGTCCACCAATTTATCTATCTTCGGCAAAGGATAACAATCCTTGGGGCATGCCGTATTCAAGTCTGTAAAATCTATGCACATCCTCCACTTCTTATTTGCCTTTAACACCATGACTGGGCAGGCTAGCCAGCTTGGATAAGTGATTTCTTCAATGATTCCCGCCTTCAATAACTTCTCAACCTCTCCAATCACTGCTTTCTCCTTTCACGCCGACAAGTATCTCACCTTCGCTTAAAGGGCTCTACATTTGGATCGGCATTCGACAAAGGTGTAAGGCGACCTTCTCATCAACTCCACACATATCCTCGGGTCTCCAAGCAAATACATCAATGTTATCCCGCAAAAAATCAATCAACATATCCCGCCATCCTTTTTCAATCAAGCTTTCCCAATTTTAACTTTCGCTTCCGGGTATTCGCCATTAATAATTACCTCCTCCAATTCTTCTGCCGCCTGAATATCCGGCTCATCCCGCATTTGCAATGTATCTACCTCCATTTCAACCGCCTTTTTCTTCTCTACACATCTCTTTATTCTTTTGTCGCTGCTTTCCCCCTTATCTCTCCCGACAAGCGACACACCCCCAGGTGTTTCTACTACGATCTCTTCATCACATTCTTCACTATCGGAGTCCACTACCTCCTCAATAAGGGGTTCCTTCATCTTGACAAATTCTGCGGATCTCGACCAGGCCATCTCGGCTTGCATCACCAACAATGCCATCAAATTTCTTTCTGATTTCTCCTGCATCATTTCTGTCTCTATATCTCGCTCCTCATTTCTTCCTTGCACAACTTCATCTTCTGTCTTTTCTTCAATAACAATGATCGCCGACTTATTTTTCATGCTTTCAGTTTCCTCCCAACTCTCACATCCTCCTAAGTCGGTGATCATGTTTATTCTTGCATCCCGCACTGTCAAGGCTGTAGAAAGTGAACTCGTACTCGCCCTAGCCGCTGTTTGCATCTCAATCTTTTTCTGAATAACTTCCTTCACCTCGCTTTTCAAACATGCTATTCCCTTTGTAGTGGGAAATTTGACCCGCTGATGCGGGATAGACACCACCATCTCAAAACTTTGCATAAAGGGAATGCCTACAATAGCATTGTATGGCGACACTAAGTCAATAACCATAAACTCCACGGTGCGAGTTCTCACCTTCTCGTCCTCTCCTATTTCTACCGCCAAAGAAATTGTCCCCTTAACCCGCACAGTGTGGTTTGTAAACCCCTCCAAAAATCCTTTATATGGCACCAAATTAGCCTCTGTATATCGCATCTTCTTGAACGCTTCATAATAGAGGATGTTTCGGCTAGCTCCTGAATCCACCAATACTCTATGCAAAATACTGTTCCCCGGAGCAATAGAAATCACAACTGGTTGGCATCCATGGCTTGGAGTTAAAGCCAATTCTCGTCTAGAAAAACTGATCATCCTTTCCTCATTGGGTGGGTAGGCGGGAATATGACAAGTATGAGAGAGCGACATGATCTTGTTACTTAAGCAAGTAATACTTGTTGGCTCGTGAATCACCATAATTTCATTCCTATTGCCATTTCCTCCTTGAGCCGCCACATTTGGCTCTTGCCATACATACTCCTGCAGCTCACCTCTTTCAACCTTCCCTTGGATAACTTTCTTCAAATTATAGCAATTATCCATATCATTCCCCCTATCCCGATGGTAATTACAGTACTGGTTCATATTAATCCTCCCTAGATCATTCATTTCAAAAGTTGGCGGCAAATCAACAGCTCGCAAAATTTCACTTGGTGTAGCAGTCAATCTTGTAAATCTCACTATCCTCCTTACCCCACGACCTCCATTGCGGCCTCCATTGCGACCTCCACCTCTGCCGCCAGCGGGATTCCCTCTACCTCCTCCTTGAGCTGCATTTCCTTCCTTCACATATTCAATCCTATCCTTAACACTTTTCTTCCCAGTGTTAGAGGTTCCTTCATCAATATCCTCACCACCACAATACGCCTTGACTCGCTCGTGCAACTCGCTCAAAGTCGCAGGTAGCCTCATCCTTAACTCCCTCCTGAAAGATTCAGACAGCAGGCCCGACATATACATCATTATGACATATTTGGGATCAATCTCCGAAATTTGATTGGCAATTAGCAAAAATCTGTTTGTATAAGTGACAAGGCCTTCTCCCGCCTTCTGCTTAATTCCAATCAACTCCTGTAGCACTACTGGTTGAGCTCCCACTGATCCAAACCTTGCTAAAAAATTTCTCTTGAAGTCTTGATACCCCAATATGGAATTAACAGGCAGCTGCACAAACCAATCCAAAGCTTGAAGTTCTAAAGTGCTAGCAAAGGTCTTACATAGCAGAGCGTCGTCCTTAGTCAGTATCGCCATTGTGACTTCAAATCCCGCCACATGAGTTCTGGCGGTAGTTACTCCGGCATACTTGGATAGAGCGGGCAAACGAAAATTCGGAGCTGGCTCGGCTTCCTGGATATATTTAGCGAATGGGGCGACGAAAGAGTCCTTCTCATTGTCAATTATACCACCCCTTTCCAACTCAGCCAATCTTCTTGCCATCTCGGCCATCTGCCTCTTTAACCCATCCTCTTCTCCAAAACGACTAACTCCTACACCCTTTCCCTTCTCTACCGGCTTAGGTTTCTCGCCCTCTTTGAAACTTCTCAACTCTTTCTCGCCATCTTCTGCTTCATTTGACGCAGTATCACCATCCTCTTCTTCGCAATAAAGGGACGACACTTGTGAAGTGTGTGGCCAATGATAAACTTGAATCTTTCGTCCATTCTCCATGTACTCTCCTGCTTTCCGCTTTTGCGACCCTTCTATTCTCGCCATTGTTTCCTTTGGCTTCTCAGGCTCCACCTCCTTTTCCCGCTCATCATTCACCACAATTACCTCCTTGTTTGCTCCCTTATTTCCTTCTACTGCTACTGTTAATAAACCCGGCGGGATTGGGGTAGGCTTCTTCTTCATTGCCCTTAGCCGCTTGTTATTTTCAATCAATTGCAAGATTAAATCATTATGGATCCTCAAACTTTCTTCTTCATTCTCTGCTTCCTCCTCTTGGGGTGGCGGCACTACATTTCTCTCTCTTTCATCACCAGTATCTCGCTCCATCTCCTCTGGAATCATTTACTGCGAGGAAGAAGTATCTCTCGCTCCGCCCATTCCTATACTCTCATACCCCGACATTGGTGTAATAAGATTCCTTTCAGCCACAGTTTTCTGACCCACTATTCCCTTCTCAGGTGTTGACATTCCTTCCACCTACGTAATCAAACTGATGAACTTCAACTTTGAAAATCTGCAAATCTTATGAAGATTTGAAGATCTTACCCAGAAAACAAGAAATAACAAATAACAACCCAGCAATGAAACCTTTCAACACCAACCAAAATACTTTCCAAAAATCTCAACAATTGCTTCAACTACACACTACCACCAAAAACACCAAAATCCCAGCTACTCAAAATCACATGAACTCACAAAATCCAAAACCATCAACCAAACTCAAACCTCACATTCAAACCCAGATTGAAACAAGTCTTAACAAACAACTTCCAATCCACCACAACTCACGCAAATTTTTTAGAAATCAGGATTTCACACCAACCCAATCAAACAGTATCAAATCCTCCAACTATTTCAACACACAAATCTTACAAAAACCAATCGACTCCAATCAACAATAAGAACAACAAGTTTCAACTCACAAATTGCAAATAAAACCAATTCAATCGGAAATTCAACACACCCACTGAATCGTCCCCAACACGAACCCACCTTCTAGATCTCCAAACCAAACTCTACAGATATCAACCTATCGCCGACGACACTCCAATCCTTGAAGAGAAAACAATCCCGGCAATGGAACCAACACTACCAGAAAAAGGTCATTTAGCGACGGAAATTTCCGCCGCTAAAATTAAATTTCCGTCGCTAAAAATAATTACCGGCGGAATAATTCCGTCGGTGGTCCGCCGCTACCAGCCCGTCGCAGTGCTCCAACGGGTCAATATCCGCCGGTATTTTTTTACTTTACCGACGGAATTTATTTCCGCCGGTGAATTAATGGTTACAGCAACGGAAAATTCCGCTGCTAAATTAATTTAATTTAATTAAATTTTCATTTCAGCGGCGGAAATTTCCGTCGCTGTAATAAAAATTAATTTAATTAAATTAATTTCAAATGCGTAAATTTCCGTCGCCGTAATAAAAATTAAATTAAAATGAATTAATTTCAGCGGCGGAAATTACCGTCGCTGAAATTATTTAATTTTAATTTAAATTTTATTACAGCGACGGAAATTTCCGCCGCTGAAATCAAAAATTAAATAAAAATTAAATGATTATAGCGGCGGAAATTCCATCGCTGAAATAAAAATTAACTAAAATAAATTAATTTCAGAGACGAAAAATTCCGCCGCTGAAATTAATTTATTTTAATTGATTTTTATTTCTGCGACGGAATTTCCGCCGCTA
Source organism: Adenophora triphylla var. japonica (assembly GCA_022495995.1). Taxonomy (NCBI): domain Eukaryota; kingdom Viridiplantae; phylum Streptophyta; class Magnoliopsida; order Asterales; family Campanulaceae; genus Adenophora; species Adenophora triphylla. The sequence goes on along the minus strand of JAFEMH010004820.1, from coordinate 99,751 downwards.
TAATCAATAATTAAATTCGCTGAAATTAATTTCAGCGACGGAATTTCTGTCGGCGATTAAAATAAATTAAAAAAAAATAATTTAAAATATCAATAAACCAAAATTTTTTGTACCTGATATAACATTTCAATTTATAAAACTAAAACTATAAAAACTAAAAATCAAAAATCAACGTACCAAATAAATCTAAATATCACCGTACCAAATCGGGAGGGGGGGAGAGGGGGGAGAGGGGGGGAAGGGGGAGAGGGGGGGAGAGGGCTGGGGAGAGGGCGGGGAGGGGGAGAGGGGGGGAGGGGGGATAGGGCGGGGAGGGGCTCCCGCGGGTATCAAATGTCTCAAATGTTTACAAACGAGTAAAAAAATAGTACAAACAAGTCTAAAATAGTCCGTAATCAACTCGGGGGCGGCCGGGTATTACCCTGGAAGTCCTGGCCGATATGAGCCATCAACAGCGCCAATTGTCTTTGAGTCTCCGCATGAGCCTCCGCAAGCTTTGCCCGCTCGCGTCTCTCCTCCTCCAACGCAGCCTCCATAGTGTCGACCCTCGGATCATGAAACGTGGGCAGGCCAACATTTCGCCGACGGCTGGTCGACGGGCATTGCCGCCCGTAATCCCCCATCCCTAACACTCGGGCTCCTCTCTTTGGATGTCCTCGAGGTGACCTCGTGCCAAACATCGTGAACGAAGGGGACGGGCTCGCCGGGAGGCGTTCCTTCGGGAACAACGGCGGCTTGATATGCAGCCTGTCAAAATAAAACAAACAATTATAATCATATACACAATGTAAGGGGCATAAATAAATTTACATATTCAAAATCAAGTCATTTAATGATAGTTTACTTACAAAGGCATTAGCAGAGTGATCGTCTACCCATTGCGGAGGTTGATCGGGCGCTGTAGAAGTCCGAATATGGGTGCTAGCGTAAACATCCACAAAACTGATATTCGGACCATGCTCCCTTTCCTATAAATAAAATAAGCGAGATTATTACTTTGAAATTGTATAAATGCAACATTTAAACTGATTTAAAAGCATGCATACACTACATTTACACTAAAACCATGGATTTCATAGCATCAACATGGCTCCCAGCTAACATACGTACATAAACCTATTTAAAAGCATGCATACACTACTACATTTAAACTAACATACATACCATGCGGTCGTGATGCTCGGCGACCGGGATCGTCCCCCCGGTATGCAACGCCGCCGACCCAGGAGCTCGCTCTATTGGCCTTAGCCTGTTCGGATATAGCCTTCGCCGCATCCGACCCCCAATATTCGCAAAATTGACCAAACACCTCCTCGGTCATCCAAGTAGGTGTCCGAGGGCCGCCGTCCCGCCGCGAGCCGATTAGTATAATGAGTTCTCTTTGTGGTACCTATAAAAAATATGAATATCTCGTAAACATATAATGATGGCATTATAAAATTAAAAGAGTATAATCATTGTTAATTAAACTAATTAAGGATAGATAAATATGTTACAAATAAAATCCGTAAATAGCTTGTGAGCCTGCCGATCGAAAACATATCTAGCCGTCGTCTCGTCGATTTCTGGCGCCCAATAATATTTAGCCTACAACATATAATGATAACATTACAAAACTAAAAGAGTATAATCATTATTAATTATAACATTTTAATAACAAACTAACATTTAAGTTTTAAATAAAAACCATTAACACATTACCTTAAACTCCTCCCACGCATCCTCCTTACGCCTCGGTGGCAATGATTTCCAGTTGGGCCAATACTCGGTCATTTTCCGAGACCGCCGCATGTGCCCGATCTTAGTCCTGTGGTGGGGTATCCACCTACAAACCTGCCAAGTATATTTATACAATAACATTTTAACTTAAATAATGAATTATATATAAAGCAAAAAGGAACCAACTTATATCAAATTAATGAAGAGTTACTTATCGGTCATAATACGATGATATCCGGACAAATATCCTCCCATCGGAATCGACGGTAGTCCGAGTACCGGCCCCGAGAGGTGGAGCTAGTACTACTGCGTGAAGGGTCGACATCATCGGTACCGGATCGGGACGGTTGCGCCCCAGTAATCAATGTGTAGATGGGCTTAGTCTTAAGCTTACCCTTACCCTTTCTATTAGAACTCATCTCTGTATTACAGTACCACTATTAAAATATACAACTTTAACAATAGGAAATAATATATTCACAATACATCTAAAACTTTAAAGTTTTAATAATCTAAAGCATTCACAATACATATAAAACTTTAAACTATTAATAATATAAAGCATTCACAATACATATAAAACTTTAAAGTTCTAATAATCTAAAGCATTCACAATATATATAAAATGACGGATATTAAAAATAATCTAAAGCATTCACAATACATATGAAACTTTAAAGTTCTAATAATCTAAAGCATTCACAATACATATAAAACTTTAAAGTTCTAATAATCTAAAGCATTCACAATACAATTTTAAAGTTTAAACTATTATATTAATCTTCGTCCCCATCATCATCCTTGGACTCGAATTACTACAAAACTCGAAGTTCTTCATCTTCGTCTTCGGACTACGATGAATCAAACTCGGTTCCTCGTCCTCTTCCTCTTCCTCTTCCTCTTCCTCTTCCTACGATTCATCAATATCAATGTGCGCGAGATGACCCGAACGAGGCGGAGGAGTTGGCAAATTCACCGGTAAGATATCCTCCTCGGGTTCATCAACATTTTGAGGAATATGAGTGACATCATCTAATGGATGATTAGGCGATGAAACGTTAGGTGGCACCGGCATTTCATCCTCTTGATAGGGTGTTTCTAATGACGACTCGTAGTTGTCGACGAGGGTAGGTTGTCAATCATGCTCCTAGCCTTGGTCATCCAGAGACCCACCATCCGTCGGATCGCGGACGAGGGTAGGGAGTCATGTATACCTGTTGTGCTTGAGATGCTAAGATGAAGACGTCGTCGCCATTATGTCTGGACGAGTCCTTTACATCGACGAGGTCAAATATGGCGTGCTTCTTAACACCTCGCACAACATCCCGCCAATCACAATTGAACAAGACAACACTTTGTTTCTACCCAAATACTCCACCTCGACTACTTCTTTCAGGACGCCATAATAATCAAGGTTTCCTTTAAGCTTCACACCGCTATTCCACGTCAATTTAGATCCCCCGTAAGCTTTGGTATGAAACACATAGCCATTCACGAAATAACCGTTGTATAAATGAACGTTCAAGTACGGAGATGATGCTAAATGTCTTAACCTCGCAGCTTTGGCATCACCCGGATGTTCAGCTATCTATATAAGACAATATTGTAACCAATTTAATACAATTTTAAGATTGAATGTTTAAAGAAGTGTATAGAATAAATTTGAATGAAACGAAATATTTACATATTTCCTTAGCCAGTTTGGAAATTCTCTTTCTGTCCTAGTTGCGATGAGTTCTGGAGATAAATCCTGAGCTAAATCTTCAAACATTCTACAATAGGGTTAAACAAGGCATTTCATATGCAGGTAATTAAACATGCATAATTTAATCGACGAGGCGTAAACATAACATCAATGACTTACTTGATATATTTCCCAACCTCGTCGCAGTTAAGAAGAACATACGTTTTGACCGCGGCAAACTCTTTAGCGGTTAACGTACGCGTACCAACCCGTTTGCCGAGGAACCGACCAGGGGATGAAAATACAGAGATGTTTCCCTTAGACGGAAAACCACCATCGTAATTGCGGCCAACCCTAGTCAATCTCGTATAAACATCAGGAGGAAAATATGTTCCGACAAAGGCAACAATCTCATCTATGATAACAAATTGCCTCTCCCGAAATTGAGGCCTCGACCATGGCCCTATTGCTCATCTTCCTTTTCAATTGGCCTAGATACCTAAAAGTCATTCGTAGATTAAAACATAAATAATGTTAAAGAAGGTATATTGTTAACGCTCAAATTATTTAGAAATAGAATAAATTCAATTACCTCTCAAATGGATACATCCATCTCGTATTGAAGCCGGACCACCGACTCTAGCTTCGTATGCCAAGTAGACCGGTAAATGCTCCATAGAATCAAAGAATGAAGGAGGAAATATCTTCTCAAGTTTGCACAAGGTCACTACGATGCTCTCCTCAAGCTTTTTCATGTGATCAACACGCAATGTGGTCGATGTTAACGCTCGGAAAAACTCACTTAACTCGTTAACGCCACCCCCGAGATATTGTCGGGCAAGAGACCCCGAGAGCAATTGGAAGTAGCCTATCCGGCAAAACGTGGCAATCGTGACTCTTCAAACCCTGCACTTTCCCCTCCTCTACATTGACACGAGTTACCAATGTTAGACGCGTAACCATCCGGAAGCCTTAAATCCTTGAGCCATTTCGGGAGGAGGAGCTTCTTTTCCTTTGTAAGCACGTATTGAGCCATCGGTCTAATGGTTTTACCATTGACGTATACCAAGTCTAAGGCCGGCCGCTTAGATTTCCTTAAGGTCCTTTCGAGCTTTTTCGTTGTCTTTAGTTGTTCTCTTGAAATCCATCAACGTGTTAAAAACATTATTGAATACATTCTTCTCAATGTGCATCACGTCAAGGTTATGTCGAATGAGATTTGTTTTCCGGTATGGCGGCTCCCAAAATATACTCCTCTTGATCCGGTTATGGGTAGTCCCAAACCCTTGTATTTTGGTCTTTGAAAACTTTTCCCCACCGAGGATCGGGCAATGTAGATACCTTCTCATAGACCGTGTCACCACTTAAACGAATCGGGGCCTCATCATGGTCAATCGTGTTCTTTTTAAACGCATTCTTCCGGGTCCTGAATGGGTGGTCCTCGGAAGAAATTGTCTATGGCAATCGAACCAACATGGTTTTCCCGAGTGCGTGAGCGTAAAAGACTTTGTGTCACTCATACAATACGGACAGGCCAACTTCCCGTGGGTGCTCCAACCCGATAACATCCCATATGCGGGAAGTCATTAAGCGTCCACATCAACGCAGCCTTCATGCTGAAATTCTCTCGCTTGAAAGCATCCCACGTTTCGACCCCATCCTCCCAAAGCCGCTTCAATTCGTCCATCAAAGGTCGGAGATAAACGTCAATGTTCCTCCCAGTACATTTGGGCCGGGGATGAATAACGACAAGAACATGTAGGGATCACTCATACACAACCAGGGCGGAAGATTGTAGACAGGTGGCTATAACCGGCCAACAAGAGTAAGATTTTGCCCAGGGACCAAACGGATTGAAACCATCGAGCAAATGCATAACCGTATATTTCTTGCTTCAGACGCAAAGTCGGGATAAGTCTCATCAAAGTGTTTCCATGCCTCCCCATCACCGGGATGAATCAACACACCCTCTTCACGCAAACTTTCCTTATGCCAACGCATTGCCTCTACTAGATTTAGACGCGTAGAGGCGTTGCGATCTTGGAATCAACGGCATGTAACGCAACCGCTTATGTGGTCTGTTTTTCTTGTGTTTTGAACTCCCCTCCGATTTGGCTTATATCTACTTTGTCCGCAAATTGAACACTCGTCTCTTCTCGTGAATCTTCCTTGTAGAATAGCATGCGAGTCATTCTTACACGCATCAATCTTTTCATAACATAGCCCAATCCGCCCAACCAACTTCTTTGTCTCATAAAAGTTTGTAACCATCTTATTCTCTTTCGGCAACATCCGCTTAATTGCTTTCATGATACGATTATAAACGGGCGCTAATATTGCAATCGGCCTTTATGTTAAGGAGCTCAGCCACGGCCTCCAACACACTGATCTCGCAACCTGGATAGACCTTCTCTTTTGCGAGTCCATAGCATCAATAAATTTCTTGGTAGGGGTTGGTTCTTCTTTGTTGGTTCTACGACCAATCGAAGGAAGGACCGGTGCATCCCTAACCATATCTTCCATATTCAAAGGTGGTTCTTCATTGTCTGAATAATAGGTTCGGGTTCGGGAGGTACATGAATATTCCGGGGATTATTCGCAACATTTGTGCGCAATCTCAGCTCACCATGACGGGTCCACCGTTTGTACCCAACTTCAAACCCGTTACGCAAAAGATGTTTCTGAGTCTCGATCAAGCTTAGATACTTGACATTACAACACTTTTCGCATGGACACCTAATCTTACCATCCTTATCCATGTGTGGTTTTATTTGATTGAGCAAATTCAATAAACCCCTTGAACCCTCTATAAAACTCAGGATTGATACCGCTATGATTCGGCAACTTCCGCTTGTACATCCAACTACGATCATCGTTAACAGACATCACTCCTGCATTGCAATCCATATATTATACGTACACTCAATTTAATCGATGGATGAAACAAAATTGGGATGTTAATAACTATTGGATTTCATAATATATTAACAGTTTAGAAGTAATTAACGTATTATCATTCCCTAAATTTGAATTACAAACTTAAAAGCAACACAAATCTTCTTAAAATAAATATAAAGCTTCTAACTCATATTTAACAATATATTAACAGGTCTTCTTAAAGTGTCTAGGAACTCGTTCCCGCTCCCGCTCCCGAACTCGAATCTCTACTCTTCCTCCGCCTCGGTCCCCGGGAGGTCTTTGGTCTAGGTATGTTGAAAAAGTCAGTCTGACCTCGTCCTGGCTCAGGTATCATGTGAGCCGGTGGATCAATCAGCCTGGTAGCTCTCGATCTTGCTCTTTCTCGCCTCAAGGCCTCCCTGCGAGCTATCACTTCGGGATCATTTCTCAAAGCAGCTCTCCGAATCTCTCGTCTCTCATAATCTGCTGCAATGTCGCCAGTGATTTCATCAGGGTTGCTCTTGGCCTCTATGTCTCTTAATGTCCGGCTGGAAGAATAGTCTGCCCCAAAACACTCTCGACGTCGAGCCTCTATCATCAGCTGTACAGGACCTTGCTGCTCCTCGTACCATGTCAGATACTCGGTGGTCAGAAATGTGCTACCTCTAGTCTGACGGAGTAGTGGTCGTATCGGAAGAAAGCCCTCTAGAAATGCTTTGCCAAAGAAATGTGTAGTCTGAGGCTCAGTCATAATCATCGGCATTGTATTAGTTGTCAACTACTCTCTCAAAGTCCGAATGGTCTGCTGCGGGTATCCGTACTGTCTGCTCACTAGAGATGGAATGCAAAAGATGATACATGTAGTCCCGGAAGTCGGACAATAACTGACCCGTCCTGAATATCTCTCATAGTCTGCAATCCCCATGCCGGAATCCAATAGTAGCATGTGTTTGCGGTCTCATATCGGGCCAAGGCCAACCTCCTATGCCAACTCTCGGTAGCGGCATCCTCAATATCTCAAGCGCCGTCCGGGCCACCCAAGGTAATGCCGTTTGCCCCTGCAGCGGTGGCGAGATCAAGCGAAATCTCTCATACAGCCACAATGATAGTAATGCTGGGTGCTGAACCCATGTACTCGGATCCTCCGGCTAATCTATCAATGCCGTGGTATGTCTCCGCTAGCAACAGTGGAATGATGTCCATCGCTCCCTGTCCAGATTGAATATGTCGGATGTCAACTCCTCGATCACCTCTCAGCTTCCTGATGATCTCTAACAGCGTAGCTGGACACACTCCGATGTAGCCGCAGAAGTAGTTGTAAGTGCTCCAATTTGAGTTGGTAGCTTTTTCGTTAGAAAGTTAACGAAAGTTTTAACATTTCTAACATTTCTAACAATTCCTAACATTTCTAACAAAATGAGGGCAAAATGGGCATTGTTATTTAAGGATAAACCAAGGAAAGGAATCAAAAAAGCAAAAGAAATAAGAAAAACCAAAAATAGAAATGGCTGGAACAAAAAGCTGGTGATTAATTTGAATTTTGAAAAGATTATTCTTCTGTCCAAAGCACAGGCGTAATTAATGAACAGGTGCACGCCGCACTTCTCATCCGCGCGGACATGTATGTAAATTTCAGGGGCCTATAAATTGAACCCTCCTCTCTCAGTTTACACAACACATTTTGATCACAGCAACGAAGTTCTGGCGAAATATAGAGAGAAAACAGTAAGAATCTCTAGATTGCCACCATTTTCTCTTGAATCTTTCCCAATCTCACTCCAAACACAAATCCAAACACCAAACCTTGATACTCCTCAAGCCAAACACCAAATCTTGATACTCCTCAAGTCAAATTCCAAGCCTAGGAAGATAGGGTGTCACCATTGGTAAAGCCCTCCTTCTCAAAACCCTAAAATTCTCTTTTGATTTCTTGATCATCTTGTTCTTCTTACTTTGACTTATTTTATGTCTAGTTTAACTTGAGTTTTGACCTAAGATGGTCATCTTGAAGTTCATCTTCATGAATGACCATCTCAAGTGGTCCACATTTTAGATCTTTAGTCAATTCTTTCTCTTTGGTTTCATCTTTACAAAACCCCCCTTTCCCTTTGCAAAGGACATGTTTAAACCCCATAAATTCCCCAAGGATGACTTGAATATGATAACCACTTAATAAAAAGTAGTGGTATCAAGTCTAGGGATGAAAATGGGGTGAACATAGATGCAAATCCCTCAAAATCACATTTTCCCTCAAGAACATCTTGCTGTCCAGTAGCATTGTTCTGAGACCTCAGTCCATTTTTCTATTTTTTGGACCCAGTAAAACTTGGAATTGGATGTTGACTACAAAACACTTTTTGTAGTCAACATCCAGAGCTTTCCAGACATAATTTTATTTTATTTTTTGAGTAAGTAAAACTCCTTTTTTCAATTTTTCTTTTAGAGACTAGTTCATCAGCTTCTGGAAATCCAGATTTCACATCTGAGATTTCTAGAAGGTTTTGACCCCTCAAATTACTTCCAAAATGGAAATTTCCTTTGCATAAACCCTATTCAGGGTGTTTTAAGAAACTTTCATTCTCGTACTTTCCCCAGATTCTGAGGTTTTGAAGCCTTTAAGTCCATTTCAAAGTCAAGGGTCAACTGCCTTCTTTCATTCTGGCAAAATTGCTTTTCAAATCCAAAAATCTTTTGAGTGCCAAGACTCGACCCAAAAATCATACCAAAAATCTTGGGGATTGTTCAAAGTCTTATAAAGAGTTCCCTATTTTTGTTTTTCTCAGTTTCAACTCGTTTTGGTCAAAACACACACACACACACACACACACAACAAAGGATTTCAAATGTTTGGAAGACTCGTTTTGCGGCGCGTCGGGTGCACACTAACGTCCTTCCCGACGCGTAACATGACCTCCGAACCTAAATCTCTGATCTCGGGCATTTTCAAAGTTTTGGCCCTCAAAATTAAAATGGCGTGGCGACTCCGTTTGATTTCAAAATCGGGTACATCACGGTGGCGACTCACTGGGATAAACAAGTTTTATCTTTTCAAAAAAAAAAAGAAAAACTTTTGAGGGTCAAGCTTCCGTCTCGACATTTGAAATCTTTTGTTGTGTGTGTGTTGATTTTTGCACATTTTTCGTGTTTGTTTTGGCCGCCTCGAAAAAAAAGAAGTCAAAATTTTATTGTCGGAATAATGTCCCTAATTGTTGGAATTTTTGCGCTTATGTGCTTATGTGTTCATTAATTTTCAAAAAAAAAGATTTTCAAAAAAAAAAGGATTTTTCAAAAGAAAATTTTCAAAAAAAAAAAAAATAAAAAAATCATGCATCATGCCTTTTAAGACACATAAAAAAATTCTATTTTACTCGAGAAAAAGAAGATAGATTTGCTTGCACACACTACGCGCACGTTGACCGTACACTGCACACTACGTCCTTAACCCGGGGAAATCCTTGTCGCGGTCCGTTTGGTCTTATTACGCCTCTCGGATGAGCACAGGACTACCCAAACATCCCATGGAGCCTCGTGTCGACCATGCACTTGTCCGTGACACACTTTGTCCGAGACCCGGTTGGTTTTTAGTCTGGTCTGTGTCATGCCCTGCCTGTGTATAGACCTTTCCTTTCAAGCCTTTGTCGGCATACCGACTCAATATCTTTCGGGTCCCTAATCAGTCGAAGTCATGCCGGCTTTCCGCCGCAGACTTTGACCAAGATATTGACCGGCGCCTTGACTTCGGCTACGGCCGGGCACAAATTATACATTGACTCCCAGCATGACACTGAGTCATCAAGGATTAACGGTTATTCCATGCCTAATTACGGCTTAACTGACGACAAGTCAAGATCAATAGCGGACATTTATCAGTCCAAATCATGCCGACTTTTCGTCGAGCCCTCGGACACGATCTTGACTTTAACGTCAGCTTTGTCCGTAATTTACATCGAATGCTCGTTAAGACTCGATTACCCGCCAGACTTCTAGGATCGTTTTTCTTTCGGTCGGTGGGACCCGCTTGCCCTATAGGACCCTCGCAGGGGCCCACCTGGGAGGTCGAAATACAGGTGGAATACGAGGGGCTTATAGACGTAGTGACGGGGCCCGGCGATCCAGAATCGAGTAGCTTGCAAAAAAAAAAAAAAAAAAAAAAGAGCAATCTTTTCCAACCGATTAGGTTAATAAAACGTGTTTTAAGTAAACATGAACAAATAATTGCATGTTGCACGAGCCTTGAGCCCAAACACCTACCCACCTTCAATTCCCGCCATCTGAACCCTCGTGTCTTTCCCATGGCTCCGCAAAGCTTGGTTTCGGGCACCGGGTCACCGTTTGATCAGTTGGGAAGAGTCAAGCGCATCGTCGGCTTCGTCGTTTGTTTCAACTCCGGGTTTGAGAATGTGCGGATCAGGTGGTAACGATGGGGACAACGTCACTCCGCCTCCAGGGACTCCTCGGACGAACAGCAATGGAATCGGTTAGCGAGAACGGATGAGAGTGCGACAGGAAGCCTGGTGAATAGCCTTATCGAGGCTATTAAGAGCCATGGTGCGGCCACCGGTCTCAACCCGGATGGCACCTTCACCGTGGAAGAAGAGGAAGACCTCAACCCCACTCTTGGTCAGCCCGACTACTCCAGGATGCCACCACCGGCCTCCCACGGTACTACCACGAGAATCCATGCTTCTCGGCCTGCAGGTCGGCCCGGCCCCCAAATGCGGACCACTTTGGATCCTGGGCCCGACGAGACGAGCCAATTCCCAGTCCCTCAGTGGGGACAAAATCAGTACGGAATATCTTCTCATGCTTGGGGCTACCCCGGAATGCCACAGCAAATGGGGATCCCACCTCAGTTCGGGACCAATCAATCCGGACCTTCACAGCAACCGTTTGGGATACCACCCCGGTTTGGTTCGGGGCAACAATCAGAGTCCCACCTCGAGAATGGTACTAGCTCGTTTGCTCCTCACACAGCTCTCACAAATCCATTTCTCACTCGGACTTCTATGGGTTATCAAGCCTCCATCCCGGTGTCATCCGAATCACCGGGACCGCAGTATCCCCGGTTACACACCTTCGCCACAGGCGGCCATGCAATTCAACAATCCGGGACGGCCCACACTCAAGCCTACTTATGGGCCTCACTCCGGAAATCCGAGCTCTCCGGCTACCTCAGGTCTGCCTCTCGCCTTCCCTGCGATGGAAAGCCAACAAAGAAGCCGCCGGGTTTTATCCTTTTGCCCAAGCTCCTACCTACACTCCCCAGGGTAATTTGGGCCAAGGACGAGGTTTTCACCTATGCCTGGAATATGGTATCCCTTCCACCGGTGTGCCGCCGGTGGTAACTCCTCTCTTCGGCTCGATCACTGGTTTGAACGCTATGGCTCCACCTTTGGATCCCCAATTGGCTTGGTTTATGGAGCAACACAAGGAAATGAAAGCACAGATTGCCGAATTGACCGCCAAAAAGAACAACGCTCTTCGGCCTACGAGATCCCGACTCGATTGTCCCCCGCCTCACAAGTTTGTGATGCCCACTCTGGAATTGTTTGACGGGAGTGCATGCCCTAAAACTCACTTGGACACCTATACTTTGGCAATGAAGGCTAAGGGATGCACAAACCAGCGGTTGGCCGATTACTTTAGTCTCTCTTTGAAGTCGGGGGCTTTGAAATGGTTTTCCGATTGCGGCTGAAGCTAGGGCTACTTGGGAACAGCATTACCAAGTACTTTCGCGAGATAAGTACAAAGCCAACTTGGAATGGGAGACAAAACGAGTTGACTGCAAACAACGATGCGGCGCCTAATGAGAATATTGGGGATTTTTATAAGAGGTGGAACTTAAAGCTCGGTGAAATGGCCATTCCTCCCTCGACGAGGAGCGGTTAGACATCTTTCGGTCATGCTTGAAGCCGCATTTGAGAGCTTCCTCGGCCACTTCCCTACGCTGACTTGCGTGCAATGGTTAATTCCGGGGCTAAGTTTGAAAAGGCTTACAATCAGCAGCCGACTGCCGCACCCGCCTACAGATATCGGGCTCCTCCCTCCAACACTACTCTCGCTTTCGCTAAAGGCAAAGAGGCGATCGGCTACGCGGGACAGGACTGTAACAATGCCACTTCCTTTGTTCCCAAGAAGCCTGATGCATCCAGATCCCGGCTCCAAGACTCGAGAAACCTTGGGATGCCTTTAAGTGATATCTTTAGAGGATTGGTAAAAGAAGGTTTGCTCCGGCCTTTGGATAATTATCAGCCAAGAAACCCCAACGCTCCTTTGGATACCTCCAAGCATTGTGCCTTTCATCGCACTCATGGGCACCTGACAGATGATTGCGTCCCCCTGAAGAAGGCAATCCAAAATTTGATTGAGCAAGGGAGGTTAGAGATGCCTGAAGGGCCTAATACCATCAATAACCCGCTCCCTAACAACATGAGTGTCAACATGGTCGAGTTTGGTGATCCAAGACTTGTGGGCATAATGGAATTTGACTCGCCCCTTTGTGAGGTCGGTGAATCAGCCATCGCAGGCGATGAAAGTGGTTGGATTAAGAAAGAGATTGCCAAGGAAATCCTGATGGAAAGGTCTGCAATAGCTCCCGTCTCCAGCGTCGAAGAATAGATGCATGGTTCAACAAAGAAAGAGCGGCTAGATTGGGGGCTACCTATCTTTAAAATAGTCTTTTGAGTCAACCTTCGTAGGTTCTAGTACTTTTCTTTCACCTAAGTCCTTCCTGGACATTTGTCGTTGTAGTCCATTTTGGACATAGTGGTTAAATGCCTAACTTTTAATATAAGTCTTTTTTCTCTTCTTGCTAGACTCGAGACATCACTTGCGCACCCACGTTACACTTAATTGAAATGGTTTTATCCAAAATGATCACTTGTGCTGCTCAACCACTAATTCTTCGAAAATGATTAATATTTAAACTAATCGGAGTGAGAAAACCAATTGATATCCTTCTCAAATGGGGCTTACCAACTCCCCATCTTGCATCTCATATGCTCACATCCCTTTCATCATCATCATCTCGTTGCTCGATGAATTTGCATGGATCTTTTCTCATATAAAGTTTAAGCAAGCAATGAAGACTTAAATCTCGTTTAGATCATCCAGTAGGGATTGCGGTTGAAACCTTTCACCCATAGGAAAGCCATTACCTCACCCTCACTAAACACTACCCTTTCATTTCAAGATCGGCGTGTTTTGAAACCCGGTTTAGCCATCATTTTTGCTCCATACTGAGAGAAAGTCCAAGCGAGCCCAAGAGTTTAGCTTCGAGAGTCGGCGATGCGCAAAATATCTCAAGCCACGAAGGAAGGACAAAGATAATCTTCAACTCCTCAGGAGGCTTTCCAAGTCAAAAAAAAAAAAAAAAAAAAAACAAAAAAAAAAAAAAAAAAAAAACAAAAAAAAACAAAAAAAAACAAAAAACAAAAAAAAAACAAAAAGAAAAAAAAAGAAGAACTGTCGGTCCTCAAAAGTCCCCGACTTCTCAATGATCAAAAAGGAGCCTGAATTCTCGCAAGATCGCAAAAAGTTGTCGATAGCTTGGACTTCCTCTCACCATTACCTTAAATCAATCCCAAGCCATCCTCTCTATTTTAGAGGATACTCCCATTACCCTCGCCTTTGGCCAAAGTCAAAATTTGACCTCTCATTCTTAGAGGCAATCAATCTTCCCCGCCATAGATTTCCCAAACACGTCCCTACAAGCCAACCTCTCATCTTTAGAGGTTCAGTCAGCAAAAGGCCCAACCGACCTCTCATCTTAAGAGGTCGAAATTTCCCAAAATCACCCGATGGCCGATCGAAGCCCGGAAACCCAACTACAGTCCCTATCGGATAGCAGTTTCATTCTAATATCCTCGATGTCAGGATCAAATTAATGCTTCATTGCTTGCTTAAAATTGAAATCTAATCCATCTTGGTCCAAAATTACCAATCAAAGATTGTGCAAGTTCAACCCTTCCCTTCATGTGAGCATATTTCATTTCTCCTCACAAACACTTGCCGTGGATGTCCCATCAAGCTTCGCATCCGTGTCTTTCATGGACACTCTAAGGGGATATGTTATTCAATCCTCAAAATCCCCAAAGGTCCTCGGACCCTCGAATTTCAACATTCGTTCTATTTTCATTCGGGATAGGCCCGAACTACGGCGACTCCGAGCTCTTCATAATGGAGGGAACGTAGGCAACCGTAAATGGTCCGGTCGAAATCACAAACAAATCTCAAAAAAATCCGGTCTCATCAAGGATCGTCCCTATGCACCGTCCGAGCTTGATCCTCGATATCAGTTGGTTTTCTCCTTGTGATTAATCAAAATATTTGTTCATATCGATTTAGGGATTGAATAACCCGAACATTAACAAAGGGTTTTAAGCGGCCTTGTGATCATCATCAATAAGACAAGTTTTCAAGTGTCTCGACGAGTCTTCTCTTTCTACATCATAGGAAAATAGAGCCAAACACTGTCTTTCTGTCAGCAGGGGCTTCCATACACTTTTCCACACCTTGTAATGCTTATACTCTCTCAAAAGAGTCAAACCTAAAGCTAGAGTGTCATACACAAATTCGGGAGACATTCCCACCTTTCAAAAGATATGCCCCCGCACGTAAACATTTCGAGTCTTGTCCAAGAATCGGTTGACTAAGGTCCGAAAAGATGGGTGCCCCTCCGTAAGACTACTCTGAATTTCTTCATGTCGGGGCTTGCTAAGCGGTTCTCCTGTGTTCTCCCGTAGCAGACTCTTCAAGCCGGGGCTTATATAGTCATCTTTGGGCCCACATTGGGTTCTTCACTACAAGATAGATTCAATCTTCATCGATTATTCTCGGGATCGCTTTGCATTACCAATCAGATTGGGACTCTGCTAATTATGTCAGAATCACAACGAGGTTATAAGATTAGGGCCTCGCCAAGTCACTGCTTCGAAATCTGGACTTTGCCAAGCTGGTCCTTTGGACCTGAATTTTGTCAAGTCACAAGAAAGGTCTAGTTACATCAACAACTAGATTTTCGGCCTGTAACTTGGTCCATAGCAGCTTCCCGTAGCATCGGAATTTAAGATCTGGGTTTCTCCCTGCATTAGCAATTTCATCAAATCATTCTCCGGACAAGGTTTCGGCCAAAGTCACAGCTCACCCAAATGAAATAAGCTTCACTCGTATCAACGTGCCCTAGAGTCTGTCAACATCAGCTTCAAATGACCAAGAATGAGAGGGAAAATTTCAATCAAGACCCGGGATCCGAATCCAATCTCATCAAGATTGAGGTCCATGTGATACTGCTGACAAAACCTCACCAACAACCGCTGTTTAAATCGCGATCAAGGCTTCTCATCCTCCACTTGCTCAAAATCCGTCCCCAAATCGCTTCCAGACACATACATCACCATGCATCCCCACAAAAATCTCCCAAGGGCTCATGTAGCATGTACAAAACTTGAATCAATAGGAAAAATCCTAGGTGATTGAAAATCATAAATCGTAATTTCCCTACCAAAAGCTTAGGCTAGGTGCATTCTCGAAAGCAAGTAAATGCATCATCTCATTATCATTTTTGATTCTAGGCATGCATCCGCCATCATGAATGCCATATATGCATCTTCCTCTTCACTAACGAATGCAGGAATTCAAACGCAATCCCCCTTTTCGGCAAGGATGATCTTCACCGAAGACGACCTCCAATGTCCACAAATGGATGAAAACATTTCAACATCCACAAACATATGAAGACCGCCTCCAGTGTCTACAAATCGGTCAGAGACGCCAAGTTCTCCAATACAAATCGGTCAGGGATGCCAAGTTCTCAAATACAAATCGGTCAGAGACGCTAAGTTCTCGAATACAAATCGGTCAGAGATGCCAAGTTCTCCAATACAAATCGGTCAGAGACGCCAAGTTCTCAAATACAAACCGGTCAGGGACGCCAAGTTCTCAAATACAAATCGGTCAGGGACGCCAAGTTCTCAAATACAATGCGGTCAGAGACACCAAGCTCTCAAAAGCAAGAAGTCCCAATGTGAAGACAAGCTCAACAACTTCTACAAGGTTGACGATCACCAGCAAGATGCAGACTCAACCAAACTCCTCCTTCAGGTCAAAATGCCTCCAAAGACAGCAAATCGTCAGCAGAAACCGTCCCACGAACGGCAACCCAACAACTCTTCATCAACATCATTCGTAGCCTCAGTCCTTCCCAGCCTATGTAAGCACAGGTATGAAAGCATATCTTAGTCAACTACTTTTCTAAAAGAACATTATCATCAAACCCCGGGTGACTCCCAAATACCGTCAAACCATCAAAGACTATCCCCAGCAAATTTCGAACTACGATTGGCTTGATTCCCACTTGGGATACGTAGGTAGCCTACCATAGGTCCAGCCGCTTGACCAACACGGTCACCCTTTTTCCCTGATAATCATCATAAACTCTAATCTTCCCCTGCGAGAATGCCCTCAAACAGTCTCCCTCAACCCCGACTTAGGATCATACTCTGAACTAGGTCCCCATTTAGGTTCATACTCCCGAACCGAAACCCCGACTTAGGATCATACTCCTGAACTAGGTCCCCATTTAGGTTCATACTCATGAACTGAAACCCCGACTTAGGATCATACTCCTGAACTAGGCCCCCATTTAGGTTCATACTCCTGAACTGAAACCTCCACTTAGGATCATACTCCTGAACTAGGTCCCCATTTAGGTTCATACTCCTGAACTGAAACCTTGACTTAGAATCATACTCCTGAACTAGGTCCCCATTTAGGTTCATACTCCTGAACTAAGTCCCCATTTAGGTTCATACTCCTGAACTAAAACTAACAAAATCCCCAGCAAAGTTAACGGAATCCCGCTTCTTTTTCCCATTATCCTCGAAAGTAAGACTGATCCCTTCAAATCAAGGTTCGAGGCACCTAAAACACCATCACCAAAGTTCGAGGCACCTAAGACGCCATCATCAAGGTTCGAGGCACCTAAGACGCCATCATCAAGATTCAAGGCACCTAAGACTCCATCATTAAGGTTTGAGGCACCTAAAACGCTATCACACACAACACAAGGAAAGCGATAAATCGCGATCAAACCGAAATCATTACCAGGGTGACTTCCCAAAAACAGTCAGATCATAGGGTGACTTCCCAAAAATAGTCAGATCATAGGGTGACTTCCCAAAAATAGTCAGATCATAGGGCGACTTCCCAAAAATAGTCAAACCATAGGGCGACTTCCCGAAAATAGTCAAACCATAGGGTGACTTCCCAAAAACAGTCAGATCATAGGGTGACTTCCCAAAAATAGTCAGATCATAGGGTGACTTCCCAAAAATAGTCAAATCATAGGGCGACTTCCCCAAAATAGTCAAACCATAGGGTGACTTCCCAAAAATAGTCAGATCTCAGGGTGACTTCCCAAAAATAGTCAAACCATAGGGCGACTTCCCCAAAATAGTCAAACCATAGGGCGACTTCCCCAAAATAGTCAAACCATAGGGCGACCTCCCCAAAATAGTCAAACCATAGGGCGACTTCCCAAAAATAGTCAAGCCATAGGGCGACTTCCCCAAAATAGTCAAACCATAGGGCGACTTCCCCAAAATAGTCAAGCCATAGGGCGACTTCCCAAAAATAGTCAAACCATAGGGCGACTTCCCCAAAATAGTCAAGTCATAGGGTGACTTCCCAAAAATAGTCAATCATAGGGTGACTTCCCAAAAAATAGTCAGGTCATAGGGCGACTTCCCAAAAATAGTCATGCCATAGGGCGACTTCCCCAAAATAGTCAAACCATAGGGTGACTTCCCAAAAATAGTCAATCATAGGGTGACTTCCCAAAAAATAGTCAGGTCTTAGGGCGACTTCCCAAAAATAGTCCAATCTTAGGGCTAAAGACCCGAACTACGACTGGCTTGATTCCTCTTAAGGATACGTAGGTAGCCTATTGAATAGGTTCAGCCACCCGATCACTCGATCATCCTGCCAAATATGGAGCCTTACTCTTATCGACGACCCCGCTTCCTTCGAAAGCGCCGTCGCCGAGGGGCTACTGTAAGTGCTCCAATTTGAGTTGGTAGCTTTTTCGTTAGAAAGTTAACGAAAGTTTTAACATTTCTAACATTTCTAACAATTCCTAACATTTCTAACAAAATGAGGGCAAAATGGGCATTGTTATTTAAGGATAAACCAAGGAAAGGAATCAAAAAAGCAAAAGAAATAAGAAAAACCAAAAATAGAAATGGCTGGAACAAAAACTGGCTGATTAATTTGAATTTTGAAAAGATTATTCTTCCCCGTCCAAAGCCCGAAGCCGTAATTAATGAACAAAGGCACGCCGCACTTCTCATCCGCGCGGACATGTATGTAAATTTCAGGGGCCTATAAATTGAACCCTCCTCTCTCGGTTTACACAACACATTTTGATCACAAAGAACGAAGTTCAAGGCGAAATATAGAGAGAAAACAAGAAGAATCTCTAGATTGCCACCATTTTCTCTTGAATCTTTCCCAATCTCACTCCAAACACAAATCCAAACACCAAACCTTGATACTCCTCAAGCCAAACACCAAATCTTGATACTCCTCAAGTCAAATTCCAAGCCTAGGAAGATAGGGTGTCACCATTGGTAAAGCCCTCCTTCTCAAAACCCTAAAATTCTCTTTTGATTTCTTGATCATCTTGTTCTTCTTACTTTGACTTATTTTATGTCTAGTTTAACTTGAGTTTTGACCTAAGATGGTCATCTTGAAGTTCATCTTCATGAATGACCATCTCAAGTGGTCCACATTTTAGATCTTTAGTCAATTCTTTCTCTTTGGTTTCATCTTTACAAAACCCCCCTTTCCCTTTGCAAAGGACATGTTTAAACCCCATAAATTCCCCAAGGATGACTTGAATATGATAACCACTTAATAAAAAGTAGTGGTATCAAGTCTAGGGATGAAAATGGGGTGAACATAGATGCAAATCCCTCAAAATCACATTTTCCCTCAAGAACATCTTGCTGTCCAGTAGCATTGTTCTGAGACCTCAGTCCATTTTTCTATTTTTTGGACCCAGTAAAACTTGGAATTGGATGTTGACTACAAAACACTTTTTGTAGTCAACATCCAGAGCTTTCCAGACATAATTTTATTTTATTTTTTGAGTAAGTAAAACTCCTTTTTTCAATTTTTCTTTTAGAGACTAGTTCATCAGCTTCTGGAAATCCAGATTTCACATCTGAGATTTCTAGAAGGTTTTGACCCCTCAAATTACTTCCAAAATGGAAATTTCCTTTGCATAAACCCTATTCAGGGTGTTTTAAGAAACTTTCATTCTCGGACTTTCCCCAGATTCTGAGGTTTTGAAGCCTTTAAGTCCATTTCAAAGTCAAGGGTCAACTGCCTTCTTTCATTCTGGCAGAATTGCTTTTCAAATCCAAAAATCTTTTGAGTGCCAAGACTCGACCCAAAAATCATACCAAAAATCTTGGGGATTGTTCAAAGTCTTATAAAGAGTTCCCTATTTTTGTTTTTCTCAGTTTCAACTCGTTTTGGTCAAAACACACACACACACACACACACAACAAAGGATTTCAAATGTTTGGAAGACTCGTTTTGCGAGGCGCGTCGGGTGCACACTAACGTCCTTCCCGACGCGTAACATGACCTCCGAACCTAAATCTCTGATCTCGGGCATTTTTCAAAGTTTTGGCCCTCAAAATTAAAATGGCGTGGCGACTCCGTTTGATTTCAAAAATCGGGTACATCACAGTAGTGCGCAGACAGAATGAGCAACATGAATATATCTAAGGAAGTGGATAGATCAAACAGTCCGGGGCTGGTCCGACTCAATCTGGCTATATGAGTCAAGTCTATGAATCTATCATCAACGACAATGCCCGATACCCAGTCTGCTGATAATCCCAAGAATTCAGATAGTTGCTCCGTAACTGATCGTCTGTCTCGAGGAAATGCCACAGTCCTCGAATCAGCCACACCAGTCAGTGCTCGAAAATCCTCCATCGTTGGCATCAGATCGTTGTACGATAGGGTGAACACATGTCGCTCCGAATCCCAAAAGCACGAAGCAGCTCGGAGCAGATCCCAATCAATCTTCCAATCTTTTAGAGACCAGATGCATGGCATGCTATACCTCCTGTCAATAAGTTTCCGGTGTTGTTTTTGGTGGAAGCGCGAGAGTTCAAGAATGTCTTGTTGAAATTGATACTCTCGGGAAACAATTTCTCCATTGTAATGCTCCATGCTGCCTTAAATTGGGCCGCTGGGACTTTTTACCTATTAATATTGTGAATAATTGTAAATTGTTAATATTTAAAATTAGGTTTAGAATTGGGGTTGGCTTCTTAGTATCAACAAATCTTGAGCTCTAGTTCAAACTAAACTAAAGGATAATGGTGTCCCTACCTAACCACCTACTATGTCCTTTAAGTGCATGTTTGATAAACCTATCCCATCTCGAAATGCATGATTATATGAAATGCAAATATCACTTTGTCTACTTGCTTTATAATCGAAAATAAAGAAATTTCGGCTTTTGCATAGACCTAAATTATTACTATTGTGAATAACTTTAAATATTAATATTTAATTCTTTGTTGTAAAATATATAATTTTACAATGATGAATTAAATTAACATTTATAAACAAGATGAGAGTCGTTATCATCCACAACTATCAAAACCCTATCTCAGCTTAGACCAAGAAAGACAGAGCAAACAAGTTCTCGACAGTTTGAGCAAAGGATTTTCTGTTTAATATAGGTTTTTCCAGTTTCACTATCCTCCTCTCCAAGAATCTCAAACATCACAGCCATGTCTTGACAGTGCCTGTTTTACTCTTCACTAGTGTTATACGGTCACAAGTAAATACAAGGTAACAGTATAACACCAGTGAAGAGAAAACAGAACTTTCCACCAATTTTTTCAATCTCCACCTTCCATTTACCCAAGATCCTGATTGCAGAATCTTCCTCATGAGCTTGAAAGCTGGCGGTGTTGCCCTCAATCTCACGGTTGCACATGCGAAGCAACCGTGAGATTGAGGGCAACACCGCCAGCTTTCAAGCTCCTGAGGAAGATTGCAATCAGATCTCAGTAAATGGAAGGTGGAGATTAAAAAATTGGAGGAAAGTTTTGTTTTCTCTTCACCGGTGTTATCTTGTTATCTTGTTTTTACTTGTGACCGTATAACACCAAAGTGAAGAGTAAAATGTATTAATCGACAAGAACATGGCTGTGATGTTTGAGATCCTTAGAGAGAAAAGGACAGTGAAACTGGAAAACTCTTATTAAACAGAAAATCCTTTGCTCAAACTGACAAGAACTTATTTGCTCTATCTTTCTTGATCAAAGATGGACGGATTTTGATAGTTGTGGATGAGAAAGGCTCTCATCTTATTTATATTTTAAGATGTTATACACTATACCACAATACCCTAAGGTGCATCTAGGGTGCCAGGATTGATATCAGGCGCTCAAACGTAGGCGATATTACATCACCGTCCGCGATGCCGTCAATCGCCCCAAAATGGGATCTAGAACCACTAAGGTAGTGTGCGGTTGAATATGTTACATTATTGATACATTCACCCCCTTCCTCCCCCTTTGACTTTAAAAGACTTGAAAATTAGATATTTAAATACTTATCTAATTGTTGCATATGTAACATGTTATGTTTACTAAATATGTAACATGTTATGTTTACTAAATATAACATGTTACATATTTGATTATGAGTACGGTTATTTATCGTTTTCTTTATAGTGGCATATGTTTTCTTCTATTAGTTAATATTACTAGGATACAAAAACTGTATCCTAGTTTGTTTCATATAAGGTGCATCTAGGGTGCCAGGATTGATATCAGGCGCTCAAACGTAGGCGATATACATCACCGTCCGCGATGCCGTCAATCGCCCCAAAATGGGATCTAGAACCACTAAGGTAGTATGCAGTTGAATATGTTACATTATTGAGACATTCACCCCCCTTCCTCCCCCTTTGACTTTAAAAGACTTGAAAATTAGATAGACGTAAATTATTACTATTGTGAATATTTTTAAATATTAATATTTAATTCTTTGTTGTAAAATATATAATTTTACAATGATGAATTAAATTAACATTTATAAACAAAATGAGAGTCGTTCTCATCCACAACTATCAAAATCCTATCTCATCTTAGACCAAGAAAGACAGAGCAAACAAGTTCTCGACTGTTTGATCAAAGATGGACGGATTTTGATAGCTGTGAGTGAGAAATGTTCTCATCTTATTTATATTTTAAGATGTTAACCACCAACCACAATACCCTAAGGTGCGTCTAAAGATTGATACTTTAAAAGTAGATTTACTATTATAATGAGCTGGAGTGAAAAATATCAAGTCTTTTGCACAAGCATTTGGCCCAAAGATTGAAACTTTAAAAGTAGATTTACTATTATAATTAATCAGAAAACAAGAAAATCCCCAACTCCAGTTTTTGTATCTTCTACAAACTGAAGTTGGGGATTTTCTTGTTTTCTGATTAATTGCTAAATCTACTTTCAAAGTTTCAATCTTTGGACCTAATGCTTGTGCAAAAAACTTGAGATTTTCCACTCCATATGTAACATGTTATGTTTACTAAATATGTAACATGTTATGTTTACTAAATATAACATGTTACATATTTGATTATGAGTACGGTTATTTATCGTTTTCTTTATAGTGGCATATGTTTTCTTCTATTCGTTAATATTACTAACATATGTTTTCTTCTATTCGTTAATATTACTAAATATGTAACAAACTAGGATTAATCACTTCTACACTTGGATAATGAAACCACATATGGAGGAGGTTAGTGTTGTTTGTCCTAATAACGTAGCACCACCGCCATTGATCATACACAACTAGCACAAGAAGTAAAATGGTTGTCCCTTTTCACTTCCACTATTATCACCTAGCTAGAAAATATATGCTAAACCACTTCTACACTTGGATAATGAAACCACATACTGAATTTCCAATTTGTAATCATTTCTACGGCTGGAGCTGCACTTCATACATTTCAGTTCTTTCAACAAAAAATAAATTGTCCTAATAGTCTTGGCTTTCAGACACACACACCTCTCTTATATGCAAGTATACTTGAGGGCTTCAATCAAACAACATGGATGCCTCTCACTATACATTATACCCTATACCCTAAACCTAATACCCTATATATATGTACACTATACACTATACATTATACCCTATACCCTATACCCTATACACTATACCCTATACCCTATACACTATACCCTATATCCCTAAACCCTATACTCTATACACTATACAATATACACTATATACTATACCCTATACCCTATACCATATACCCTATACACTATATACTATACCCTATACCCTATACCCTATACCCTATACCCTTTACACTATACACTATACACTATACATTTAGGGTTTAGGGTTTAGGGTTTAGGGTTTAGGATTTTGGGTTTAGTGGCTTGTGTGGTTTAGTGGTTTAGGGTTTAGTGTTTGTAGGGTTTCAGGGTTTAGTGGTTTGGAGCTTAGGGTTTAGTGGTTTAGTGGCCTGGAGCTAGTGGTTTAGGGTTTGGGGCTTAGGGTTTAGGGTTTAGGGTTTAGGGTTTAGGGTTTGGAGCTTAGGGTTTAGGGTTTAGGGTTTAGGGTTTGGAGCTTAGGGTTTAGGGTTTAGGGTTTGGAGCTTAGGGTTTAGGGTTTGGAGCTTAGGGTTTAGGGTTTAGGGTTTAGGGTTTAGGGTTTAGGGTTTAGGGTTTAGGATTTAGGGTTTAGGGTTTAGGGTTTAGGGTTTAGGGTTTGGAGCTTAGGGTTTAGGGTTTAGGGTTTTGGGTTTAGGGTTTAGGGTTTAGGGTTTGGAGCTTAGGGTTTAGGGTTTAGGGTTTGGAGCTTAGGGTTTAGGGTTTGGAGCTTAGGGTTTAGGGTTTAGGGTTTAGGGTTTGGAGCTTAGGGTTTAGGGTTTAGGGTTTAGGGCTTGGAGCTTAGGGTTTAGGGTTTAGGGTTTAGGGTTTGGAGCTTAGGGTTTAGGGTTTGGAGCTTAGGGTTTAGGGTTTGGAGCTTAGGGTTGTGTGGGTTTAGTGGCCTGGAGCCAGGGTTTAGGGTTTAGGGTTTGGAGCTTAGGGTTTAGGGTTTAGAGCTTAGGGTTTAGGGTTTAGGGTTTAGGGTTTGGAGCTATTCCCAAATTGGTAAATTGCATACAATTTTAATTTTTTTATCCAAAATAAAACAAAAACAAGATTAGTCCAAAACGAGGGACTAACCAACTATTAGACAACACTCTGGAGATTATTGTCTCATAAGTCATAACTAAGATATCCAGAAAACAAAGACCCACATCATTACTGCTGAGCACACTGCACTCTCTGACCCCCACCACCGTGCATGTCATCATCTTCATTGTAAGCTTCATGCGCCGCCTGTTATTTTCTGCGCATCTCATCTTCAATGTTGACATCGTGAAGGGTTGTCTCCTCGCACTCATCAAGCTCCATATCTGTCATCTGCGATGAAGGCTTAGGAGGCAAAGCACACCCTCTGTGGCCTTGCATTGTTCGGAAGTCAAGGAATCGGGAAGTCGACCGAGAAGTGGATGTATAATTTGCCCCTGTCATCACCCTTTCGCTTGAACTTTGGGTGCTCTTTCTGTTGTATTACAAAGACTATGTCTCCGGTAAGAGTGTTAGGAGCTTCATCGGCTTCTCCTGGGAATGTAATTTTCTATCCATTTTTGCATACCCTTCTCCACAACCACTTCCAAGACCTTCTTCTCCTGTACAACCTTTTCGCCCTTGCATTGTGGGCAGCGGTTCTTGTCATTGATAGTTTCTCCAGTACCCTTACATTGCAGGGGTTAGGGTTTAGGGGTTAGGGTTTATAAGGGTTTAGGGGTTAGGGGTTAGGGTTTAGGATTAATTAGTGTATAGTGTATAGTGTATAGTGTATAGGGTATAGTGTATAGGGTATAGTGTATAGTGTATAGTGTATAGGGCATAGTGTATAGTGTATAGGGTATAGGGTATAGTGTATAGTGTATAGGGCATAGTGTATAGTGTATAGGGTATAGGGTATAGGGTATAGCGTATAGGGTATAGTGTATAGTGTATAGGGTATAGGGTATAGTGTATAGGGTATAGGGTATAGGGTATAGGGTATAGGGTATAGCATATAGGGTATAGGGTATAGGGTATAATGTATAGGGTATAGGGTATAGGGTATAGTGTATAGGGTATAGGGTATAGGGTATAATGTATAGGGTATAGGGTATAGGGCATAATGTATAGTGTATAGTGTATAGTGTATAGTGTATAGGGTATAGTGTATAGGGTATAGTGTATAGTGTATAGTGTATAGGGCATAGTGTATAGTGTATAGTGTATAGTGTATAGGGCATAGTGTATAGTGTATAGGGCATAAACAGATAGCGGTATAGGGTATAGCGTATGTGGTATAGTGTATAACAGATATAGGTATAGGGTATGGTGTATGTGGTATAGTGTATAATGTATAGGGTATAGTGTATAGGGTATAGGGTATAGGGTATAGGGTATAGGGTATAATGTATAGGGTATAGGGTATAGGGTATAGGGTATAGGGTATAGTGTATAGTGTATAGTGTATAGTGTATAGGGTATAATGTATAGGGTATAGTGTATAGTGTATAGGGTATAGGGTATAGGGTATAGTGTATAGGGCATAGTGTATAGTGTATAGGGTATAGTGTATAGGGTATGTGGTATGTGGTATAAACAGTATAGGGCATACAGATGTATAGGCATAGTGTATAGGGCATAGTGTATAGGGTATAGGGTATAGGGTATAGGGTATAGTGTATAGGGTATAGTGTATAGGGTATAGGGTATAGGGCATATGGTATAGGGCATAGTGTATAGGGCATAGTGTTTAGGGCATAGTGTATAGGGTATAGTGTATAGTGCAGATAACAGATAAATAAGTGTGGTATAGTGGCATAGGGCATAGGGCATAGTGGTATAGTGTATAGTGTATAATGTATAATGTATAGTGTATAGTGTATGTGGTATGTGGTATATGGTATATGGTATAGGGTATATTGTATAGTGTATGTATAGGGTATGTGGTATAGTGGTATAGGGTGGCATAGGGTATAGGGTATAGGGTATAGGGTATAGGGTATAGGGTATTTATTGACTCATATTTATTTTTTAGTGTAATTTAAAATAATTTTCATGTTTTATATAATTATAAAGAATGATATTTATTAAATTAAAATTAATAAATATTTATGTGGTATTTATTTTTTCAAAAATAATATTTATTGACTCATATTTATTTTTATGAGAGTAATTTAAAATAACTTTCATATTTTACATAAAAAAAATAATGATATTTATTAAATTAAAATTTAAAAAATATTTATCATTTATTTATTTTTTCAAAAATATCATAAATATTTATGATATTTTAATGTTTTTTAGTTTTTTATTTTGTTATTTAGTTCTAAAAATAAACAAAAAATATTAACTTATCAGCGGCGGAAATATTCCGTCGGTGTTTAATCAAAAAAAAAAAACATTTAATTTCACCGTCAGAATATTTCCGACCCTGATAAATTAAAAAAAATTAATTACTCAGCGACGGAAATATTCCGTCGGTGTAATATTCCAAAAAAAAAAATATTTTAATTTCACCGTCGGAATATTTTCGACGCTGTTAAATAAAAAACATAAAAAATGATATATTTCCACCGTCGGAATAATTCTGTCGCTGATAATTATTTAGCGGCGGAATATTCCGTCGGTAAATCAACCGCGAAAATAGTGGCGGTAATTAAACGAATATTCGAGGAATATTCGTTTTAGCGGCGGAATTTAGCGGCGGAATTAAATTTCGTCGCTAAATTTGACGCCAAAATAATTCCGACGCTAAAGCTTATATTCCGCCGCTATTTAGCGACGGAATTAGTCCGTCGCTGATAATTCCGTCGCTAAAATACCTTTTTCTGGTAGTGCAATTGATGTTGCCAGGAATTTTCTCAAGCAGCAACTCACCGTTGTAGTCCAAATTTGATATCTCCGGCTCCTTCTTCTCCAGTCAATCTGCACACACTCAAACGTTAACTAAGCCGGGGGTGGCTCCGGCGTAAGCCCCTCCGGCGTGAGGATAAGAATTTGCTTGACAAAGGGGAAAACCAACAGTAAGGAAGGTGTCTGTGTGTGTAAATGGACGTACCTTTGGAATGAAGCCTTCCTCTCATACTTATACCCCCTACCCTCGTGCCTTGCATGTGATATCTTCACGTTCCATGCCTCCTGCCACGTGTCGCCACTCCATTGGTCTTTTATAAAAGTAAACCCTTAACACGTGATCATCAATCCCAATGCATAACCGTCTAATGGGCCCCACTTCGTAGATATTTATATGCCGTCTCTGGTCAATAACATCAATTTGGGATCCCTTTCTCGCCGGATAAGGTTACCTTTGGCCTGTCTCGCCTTACCACAATATCTCGCATTTCGCCTTTATCGTTATCTCCCCGGTTTACTTCATAATGTCTCGCTATTATTGCTTTGGTCTTCCCCCCCCTTTACTAATTCCTAGCGGGATATTTCCTATCTCGCCTTCTTATGATCCTCCTTGGGCCGCTTCCATTCTCGTCTTCTTCTTGGGCTTTGTCTCATTTTGGGCCCATTTGCTACTCTCTCGCCATCGGACTTGGATTTGATCCAACCATTATTTTAAGGCAGCATCAATTTTAGAATTTTTGAACCTTAGTATGGAAAATCTTTTAATAAGAGATTTTTTGAACCTTGAAATTGAAATGAAACGGAATATTAGAAGGCATTAAAAGTGAAAATGTTGGTGATTGGTTGGGTAACTTGGGTTAGGCCCAAAATATATTAATATGGGTAATTGAAAGCGGCAAAAATGTACTTGATATTGAAGAAAATAAAAATATGACGAACGATGTGGAAGGTGAAAATTTAATAATTTATGTTAATGATAGAGTTTGATTTTTATTTGATTTTATAATTTTTAGTATTACTTTTTCTACAAAATGTATTTCCACCTATATCTTCTATAAAAAAAAAATCACAGCATTTCTTTCACACATCTTTTCTTTGATATTCATGTTATCCAAATTATTATTTTTTGGTTGTGATCAACCTTTTATTATCAATTTTTACTCCATCTATTTAATCTATTTAAGAAGAATAATAACCAAATTTCATTAAACATTTTACTATTTTAAATATTAAGTTATTAAATTTTATTTATCGGTTTGAAAACAAAGAAAAACAACAATAAACTACAATTATGCATTAAAGACTTGTACATTTAATTAGAGTGATACACTTTAATACATTTATCACACGAGTGCGTCTGCTGAGAAACGCGTTTCTCCATAACTATGGAGAAACGTGTTTTTCATAGCCAGAAGCTTTACATTTGATAACCAGAAAAAAAAAACCCAAGGCCAAGACCAAAAGCTTCTGGATATCCAGAACCTTTGCATTTGATAGCCAGAAGCTTTGCAGTTGATATCCAGAAGCTTTGTATTTGATAGCCGGAAGGATGTGAAATGTATATCCGTAAACCTGTTAGGTGCATATCCGTAAAACCGTTAGGTGCATATCCGTAAATGTGTTAGGGCATATCCAAAAATTGCTATTGAAGGTTTTGGATATCAGAAACCTTCAAATGTATATCCAGAAATATTTTGAAGGTTTCTGGATATTCATTTGAAGGTTTCTGGATATCACTTTCATAGGTTTCTGGCTATCTAGCTCATTGTCGCGCGACATGTCGGGACCCGTTTCTCCATAACTTATGGAGAAACGCATTTCTCCCTAGATTTTGTGTTATCACACTCACTTGATGTAATTGATTTGATGGACAAAATAGTGAAATATGTAAATCAAATATTTTTAGGGATGAGCATTACATTTTCAAAACTTTATCGAATTAAAACAAAATGTCAATTTCAACTACAAAAGAATGACTGAGAAAGAATAATTTACTTATTTATATCATATTTATTATGTTTATATACGGAAAGAGTATAAATTATTACTGAGAAAGAATGACGAGATTTTATCAATCAATTAAGATTAAGAATTTAATATTTTTTATTTTTATTCATTTGATTTGAAACTACAAAAGCCGTCAATTTGGGATCGTACAGTCGGAACGTCCCGTCCTCCATACAAATGGGACGGAATTGGATAATATATTCTAATCCCGTATAAAAAAGTTCTATTTGGAACATCCTGTTTGGGACACGTTTGGGACGCGGGACAAGTCGGGACGGGACGTCCCACATTTTTATAATATTAATTTAATTTTTTTAATTTCAAAGTTATTTTAGCACTTAGTTATTAGTTTTTTTTTCAACTATCCATTGTTTTTTTTTTTTTTTTGATTAAGCTATTTTATTAATTTAATAAGTTTTTATTATGTTGTATTGCAAACGATTAATCTTATATTTTCAATTTAATGTTTTGACATCATCTCAGTTAGATTTTAAATTTATAATATTAACGTCTTCTTTTCCCGCATTGTCCCGTATTGTCTCGCGTTCCGATGTGGGATGAGACGGGGCGAGAAATTTCTTGTTGGAAAAATTCGTTATATGTGAAGGAAATTGTGTATTTTCCTTACATAAATCGTTTGTCGTTTGACAAAGATTATTGTGGGTTCATGTTCCATGTTGTGAGAACATGAAAATGAAATATCTAGATGTCCAATTTGCTATTGGATAAGAAAGATATGATAGCTCAAAGTTGGTGGGTTGAAAGTGTAACTTTTGAAACTTCATCAAAATATTGATGTTTCATAAATCCAAATTATTAAGGGATTAATTGGATATTGATGATGTTCCATAAATCCAAATTATTAAGGTATTAATTGGATACATACCAAGAGTCTTGGGGTTACAAATTGAAAGGACATTCATATAAAATCCTAGGACTTTTGGTGGAGCTAGAAGAGAGTTATCCACAACAAGAAACTAGAATGTTTTTCATCAATCTTTCCACCCTCCCTCTTGCAATTTTGTTATCTTCTTCATTTGGCCTCCTAGAGAAATATCCATGGTGATTTTGTCCAAGCATAGAAAAATTTGCCGGAAAACTTTAAGTGCAAAGTTGTTCCGGTTCATCCGTTTTATCCTGGGAGACTAACGTCCATTGAAGACCTCGAGCACTCGTAGTGAGGGGGCGAATTAGTCTTAAGGAGAGTGTGTCACACACGACTCGGATTCAAGCAAATTCAAGATGACGATTCAAGGAGGTTACGGCACGGATTCAAGCAAACTCAAGACAATGAATTTACGGTTTTCTCTTTATTATTTTTATGTTGTATATTATATTTCAATTCATTGTAATTCTTTTCTCATTTGTACTCGATTGTATAGATTTTGTCTAACAATCTTAAGACTAATTCTCCTATTTGAGAAAGAATTACAGATTTGAAAAATTCGGTGGATCAATGACCACAAGAGAAAAGATGTAAAGAGATGGCAAAAAGAGACGGAAAATTGATGGAAAAGAAGTAAATTTCCAGCAGATTTTCTATGACCATCTGTGGAAAAACTTCATTTCCTGGTTCGTTAACCGTTGGATCGAGCTCAAATTTGGTGGGCAAGTTCGTGACTTATAGAAGAATATTCTGGACGGTGGGATCGGAAAGTTATTATGTGAAGATGGAGATAAAAATTCCAGAACAGAACAGTTTTTAAGGCTAAATTAATTACTTGAACTTATAGTGAATTAACGGATGAACATCGAGGATGTTGAAACGATTGTGTAAAATAGTTGTGGTGATGCCACTTCTAGTGTTTATACAATGGATGATAGATCTCTTATGGTTCATGGAAATCATAGTGAGAAAAAAAAAATTGAAAGTTCGTTTGAACTAAATTGAGGAAATGAACGGTTAAAGATGTCATCTTTAACGTTCTTATGGTTCACAAGAATCATATTGTGAAATGAATAGTTCATTGAAACTATGTTGAGAAAATGAACGGGTAAAGATTTAATCTTTAACGTTGCATTTTATAAATGAAAAGTTCGTTGGAATTAAGTTGAGAAAATTAACGGGTAAAGAAGTAATCTTTAACGTTAACGAAAAATTCGTTGAACTAAGTTGAGAAGATGAACGTTGAAAGATGTATTTCTTTAACATTGCATATTTTCAATAATCTATTGACAAAGATGATAGGGCTTCTTGAACGGAGTTGTTAAATCCTATTAGTGTCAATAGTGATAAAAGTCACAAAAATAAAAATGGAGCTTCTTGAAAGAAGTTGTTAAATTCCATTGTTAAGAACATTGAAAAATGTTACAAGAACAAAAATCATAGGACTTCTTGAAAGAAGTTGTTAAAACCTATTCGGAGAATATGTGACTAATGTCATAAAGATAAAGATAATAAGACTTCTTGAAGGAAGTTGTTAAATCTTATTGTTGGTGATAATGACAAATAACACAAAATATTTAGAATGAAAACTTCTAAAAGAAATTGTGTATTTTGTAAATGAGAATGTGATTTTTCTCTAATTTAGAGGTGCTCCAAGATGAGACCTTTAAAGTTTTGGAATAATTAACCTTCAATTATAATTCCATTAAGGAATTTAGAGATTTATAAATATGAGTGGTTATAAGAAATAAATTGTGTTAATTCTTCTATTGAATTAGCAATTTATTCTTGGAGTTAATTCTCTAATTAATTTAGAGAGTTATATTTTTAACAACAAAGTTATAATTGTTAAAAATTAAAGCCATTGGTTGGTTTGTGTAGAGACAAATCTCTAATGGAATGTGGTTGTTCCAAATATATCGGATCACCATAGTGAGAAGTTAGAAAATTTTGTTGGCCTTGACTTTAAGTGATGGCAACAAAATATGTTCTACTTGACCACCTTGAACTTAGAGAGATTTCTTTTTGAAAGATCCTACAAAGTTGGGTGAAAATGTGATGGATGTTCAAGCCGTGAGTGCGGTTGAAGCATGTGAATTTTCTTTCTCGGAACTATATACTTAATGAATTGTCGGATTCATTATAAATCATATATAGTACGAAGAAAATTGCAATACATTTGTGGGAGTCGTTGGACTATAAATATAAAATCGAGAATGCGGGTGCATTGAAAAATCATCTTAATCCGCTTTCTTGTTTTTAAATAGTGGACTCCATAAATGAAATAAAAATCATATGGAAGAAGTGGAAATAGTATTCCATGAAAACCATGTAGAATTGATGGTGTTGAGTGAAATTCTCAAGTGATGACAATAATTGAGAAATTGCTTCCCACTTGAAAATATTTTTAAAATCGCCTCAAACATAATGAATGTTGAGGTGTGTGCTATTCGTCTTTGTGTTGGAAAAGAGAATAGAACTTTGAAGAAAAAGTTGTCTAACATTTCTTTTGGCGAAAGCAAATGTGATGAAGCATGCCTAAATGCTTAATACAAAGACAAAGTGGGTCAAACTTGTTTGAATTGTCAAAATCATTTGAAAAGTCAAACGTGTTTAAAAAGCCAAACTTGTTTGAAAAAGTCAAGCATATACCTTGTGTCTTGAGTGGCAATTGTGATGTCATCAAGAATGAAATTCATGATGTTGGAATGAATGAAATGAAAGGGTATTCAAGTGATTAATAATGAGAATGAATCTCTTTTTATGGTCAAACAAGACTTATCAAATATATGCTTGAAGCTATAATCAAGTCATATTGATGCTTGAGGGGTGAATGTTATTCACTAGATGATGGTAAAATGTAAATTTTTACCTTTAACATTGCTTGCTACAAAGCAAAATGTTGAATCTTATCTTTTTAAAGAAAAAGTTGAAAATCAACTTAATAAAGAGGTAGTGATAAAACACAACTAAATGTAGTTTGTGTATATGTTACACTAAATACTATTGATTGCATATGGTTGGGCATGCTTACAATAGTTGTGATTATAAAATTCTTGTGTATGAATTCAAGATTCAATAATGGAATCATGAAGCACTTCTTTCTTTAAGAATATGTTTCCGTATAAATTAAGAGATGAGGCAAACTCATTTAAACGGATTCATGATTCAATAGAAGAAGAAACTTATCATGAGAAATGATAAAGAAGAGGCATGACCTCAACATAGCAAATGAGGTAGGATAAGAAAATTCTATGGCCCGAATTTTCTAACCTCCATGATAGAAAGTGAATCACAAAGTTATAAAGACATTGAGCTATTTGGAAGGATCTTTGTGAAAATAGGCCATTAAAAGTAAGATTGATTCCATCTTGGAAAATCACACTTGGAAACTAGTGGATTTACATCCGAGTAGTAAATCACTAGCATATAAGTGAATTTTCAACAAGAAAATGAAGATCGATGGAACAATCAATGAGTACAAGGCTAGACTTGTAATTGAGGAGTACAAGAAAAATGAAGCCCTTGATTACTTTTATACTTATTCTCTCATCACGAGAATAAAGAGTTGTATTTGCAATTGTTGCATAGCAAAAATTTGAAATACATCAAATGGATGTAAATAATTTGAAATACATCAAATGGATGTAAATAACCTTTCTAAATGTCGATTTAGAAGAGAAAATTTACATAGAACAATTCGTGGGGTTTGTTGTATATGAGCAATGAAACAAAGTGTCCACAATGTACACCATGATCAAATGGTGTTAATAATGAAAATTGGCATTATTGCTAATTTTGGGACTAACCCGAAAATGTGGGGGTGAGTATACTTTGGAAAATAATTACCTATTGGAAAGGTTTCCCCAAGAAAACAATGAGATGTCCATATGAATTATGGAAACGTAGGCCTACGTACTTGTTAATGTGGGGGTGTTTCGCAAAGTAGCAAGTTCAATTACCAAGGAAATTGAATTTGGTTACTAAATGGTGGATTATGTTTCAAGAGTTATGTTCATAACAATTGTGGATATTGGTTTGTTATATATGATTCAATAAGTTTGAATATATATAAAAATCAAAAGAAAATAAAATAAATAGAAACCAAGTATTGATGTCAAATTCATGGAAGTGAATATATGATACTTTGAATGAAATAGATCAAAGTGTTGAAACGGTTCAAGAAATGGAACCTAGAAGAAAATGTGCTAGTTTGTAAAGTCATTGTATGACTTGAGACAAGTACAAAGGTAATGACATCAAAGGTTTGATTGTGTGGATTTAAACAAGAGTGACTACATCACTTTGTTAATTAAATCCAAAATACGATATGTTAACTAAGAAAAATTCTAGTCAATTTGATCCGTTGATTCAAATTCAAGGAAAACTAATGGACTCGTTGTTAAACAAGTCATTAGACGGATATTCTTGATAAATTTGATAGGATCAATAGAAAATCACTAGAATGAATTTGTGTTAACACTTGTTCTATGGATAAAGCTTGTGTTAGCAAGATGTTATATTGCTAAAGTCAATTTATGATTGACATGACATATAGCAATGTGTGTAATGGTAGTCTAGACATTTATGTCTAAGACATAATATCATTAAACAACTACTCTCAACTAATTTGACGATGTGAAATCAAATGATAAACGGATCCGTTAACCAAAGGGTTAAATAGAGAGTTAGTTGAAAGTTCGATGAGGGGAATGAGACGTAAGCCTCTTAAAAGTTAAACACAGCGGAAAACCCAATCTAGATGACTGGAGATCCCAAGAACTAGATTCAATGGGACAACCTAACTGTTAAAAGACTTGCAGCGTCACTGTGGGGGAACCAAACCCAAGTCCATTCCTGTTAGTGACATCCCGAAAGGACAAGGATAAGCTTATGGCTTTTAATGATTCTTACGCGTCGAAAATTCGAGCGGGGTAATACGGGTTACCTTTAAAAAATCACCTATGTGAGAGAGAAGTGGGGCCGCTTCGAGGAGAATTGTGTGAGGCTCAATTCTTAGGCCCTCTCACAGAACCAGGCAAAATGTTCAGGGCCATGAATGAACATAGCTATGAGAATTGAACTATGTTAGGACGTTACTTGTGTCAAGTATATGATCGGCTACACAAAAAGCATAACGGTTCAAGGACATCGCGTCTACCGACTTGCGAGTAGAGTAAATATGCTTGTACGAGCGAAGGTTCAATGGGCATTCCCACACCTATCGTATGCAAGTTTTCGTCTGCCGGACTCTATCACCAAACTTGTCATTAATTTTCTTCATGTGGGGGATTGTTGGAAAGATTCGTTATATGTGAAGGAAATTGTGTATTTTCCTTACATAAATCGTTTGTCGTTTGACAAAGATTATTGTGGGTTCATGTTCCATGTTGTGAGAACATGAAAATGAAATATCTAGATGTCCAATTTGGTATTGGATAAGAAAGATATGATAGCTCAAAGATGGTGGGTTGAAAGTGTAACTTTTGAAACTTCATCAAAATATTGATGTTCCATAAATCCAAATTATTAAGGGATTAACTGGATATTGATGATGTTCCATAAATCCAAATTATTAAGGGATTAATTGGATACATACCAAGAGTCTTGGGGTTACAAATTGAAAGGACATTCATATAAAATCCTAGGACTTTTGGTGGAGCTAGAAGAGAGTTACCCACAACAAGAAACTAGAATGTTTTTCATCAATCTTTCCACCCTCCCTCTTGCAATTTTGTTATCTTCTTCATTTGGCCTCCTAGAGAAATATCCATGGTGATTTTGTCCAAGCATAAGAAAGTTTGCCGGAAAACTTTAAGTGCAAAGTTGTTCCGGTTCATCCGTTTTATCCTGGGAGACTAACGTCCATTGAAGACCTCGAGCACTCGTAGTGAGGGGGCGAATTAGTCTTAAGGAGAGTGTGTCACACACGACTCGGATTCAAGCAAATTCAAGATGACGATTCAAGGAGGTTACGGCACGGATTCAAGCAAACTCAAGACAATGAATTTACGGTTTTCTCTTTATTATTTTTATGTTGTATATTATATTTCAATTCATTGTAATTCTTTTCTCATTTGTGCTCGATTGTATAGATTTTGTCTAACATTTCTGTCCCGCAAATAATTCAAGATGTCCCATCCCATCCCGTAAAATTGCGGGATTTAAAGTTTTGTCTCATCCCATCCCCTTTTTTCGTATTGAAAGCTATATTTGAAACATTGTTATCAAATACTATCAAATCATGCTACATAAATGCAAATGTATCCTATTCAAATTTGGGTAGGACTATAAGAGACGTCAAAGTTCTGTATTTATATTGTGCGGGGAGGGAAGTTGCATTTTGCATCCTAGTGTGAAGACTCCATAATTGGTCTTTAATAATTAATCACGTAGTACTAGTCCTAACGGGGCAGTTAGAAGGAATTGAATTTTTAATGCATGGCCATGACCCAATGACGTCAGTTTGATTTTAGTTGAACTTTGACGTTAAGTTTGAGCCTTGAGCTTTGTTTGAACAAACAAACTAGTCCCCTTATTACTTTTATACTCCCTTCGTCTCAAAATTTCTTAATTCTTTTTGTCATTACTACTAGTGAAACACCCGTGTGCACGGTGATATTTTGTCTTCTTTGAAATACGAAATCAATGGGTAGAATTAAATTATGATCATAAGTGAAAACTCAATACGACAACTCTTTAAAATTTACACATTAACAATTATAATAATCAAAATGTAAATATAAGTGATAAGCGGAATAAAAAAACGAAAATTGAAAACATTACAATTTAATTACACGTAACTCAAATAAATGTCTCCTATTATATTTTCTGAAATACTTTCTTATTTAAATATTAGTAGTGCAACCATTGAAAATATACTCATTACAATCACTCTCATTATGTCTCTCATATCTGTTTAAAAAAAAAAATTATCACCAACTGATGGTTAAATATTATCCACTTTTCTTAGATAATTGTTAATAAAAGTCATTAACTTCATTCCATTAAAATTAAAATTAGCAACAATTTAATATAAAGATTCATCTATTATATTCCCTTAACCATTATTCAAAATTGAAATCATCACCTCTTTTTTTAATTTTTTTTTTTTAACAAACATCACCAACACATAAATTTAAGCTGTAATTATTAACATTTAAGAATAAAGTTTAAATTACCATAAATTAAGCTTAAATTGAAATTAATAGCATTTTAACCCACTCTGTTGTTTCTTTATTTAAAATATAATATATAACTGAATTACGATTAAAATAATATATTGATTACAAAAAAAAAACCAACGTCCATTTCTACTCTCTTTAGTTCCTCCGGTCCGATGTCAATATTTACTTCAAACGAAAGTAGAAATAGACATAAATTTTTTCCAAAAATTACCATCCACATATAAACACAAAATTTATAGTATAACAACCCAATATCTTAATAATCACTACAAAAATAATATAAAATAATTATATTATTTTACATATAAATACAATATTGATACATTTATTTTTATTTTTATATTCAAATATTTTTCAAAATATAATGTTTAAAAAAGAAACAAAACTTGAAATATAACCATTACAAAAGATGAAAAAACCGAAATATAACTTTTAAAATATTTATTTACCAAAATAACACCAAAAAAAATTTATTTACCAAAATAACAATTTTTTTTTAAATACGGCACTCCTTTTTCCGGTTTTAAAGAAAATTCGGAACTTATATTTCCGGTTTTAAATTTATTTTTTTTGGTAAATCCGGCATTCCTACTTCCTGTTTTAAATTGAATATTTTTTTTGTGTAATCCGGCAATCCTAATTCCGGTTTTCAAATTAATTTTTTTTTTGTGTGTTATGTCGAATCAGAGGAGAGGAGGAATTAATTTTTTTTTGTGTTAAATCCGACACTTCCAATTCCGGTTTTAATTTTTTTTTTTTTAGTCACGGGTGTTTGTTGTTGCTTTTGTCTCGGCCACACAGCCCACTTGGCCCAATTTTTGGCCCCAATTTTGTGTTGTCTTCCTTGGGATTGGATTGGATTCGCTTCTAACAAAAACAATAATAATAATAATAATAATAATAATAATAATAATAATAATAATAATAATAATAATAATAATAATAATAATAATAATAATAATAATAATAATAATAATAATAATAATAACAATAACAACAATAATAACAATAATTACAATAAAAATAATAATAATAATAATAATAATAACAATAATAAATAATAATAATAATAATAATAATAATAATAATAATAATAATAATAATAATAATGACAATAATAATAACAATAATAATAACAATAATAATAATAATAATAATAATAATAATAATAAAAATAAAAATAAAAAATAATAATAATAAAAAA
This sequence comes from Adenophora triphylla var. japonica, assembly GCA_022495995.1. Classification (NCBI taxonomy): domain Eukaryota; kingdom Viridiplantae; phylum Streptophyta; class Magnoliopsida; order Asterales; family Campanulaceae; genus Adenophora; species Adenophora triphylla. The sequence continues at coordinate 61,136 of JAFEMH010004820.1, read as the reverse complement.
AATAATAATAATAAAAATAATAATAATAATAATAATAATAATAATAATAAAAATAATAATAATAATGATAATAATAATAATGATAATAATAATAATGATAATAATAATGATAATAATAATAATGATAATAATAATAATGATAATAATAATAATGATAATAATAATAATGATAATAATAATAATAATTGCACAGTCGCACTTTGTTAAATCACTACATTTAATTTAATAGTCTTACATTTTTATTTTTCATTTTAAAACTCACTCTGTCTCCCTTATTTCTCTAATCTTCACACATTCCTTCTCTCTCTCTCTCTCTCTCTCTACATCTCTACCCAATTTCTCGGTTTCTTTCTCTATCCGTCAATGGCGCCGCCCTACCATCGCCCCACCTTAAAAAATGTCACCACCACTCTTTACCGAAAGAAATTCCAATCCTCAAAAACTCTCAAAAAAATCAAGACTCTCAATCTCAATCTGACGACCAAACCCACTACCGCTTCCCACCACCATCATCACCGCCCACCGCCTCCATTTATCCCTCCTTCTCCAAACTACTCCCGATCGGCTTCCTCAATCCTCATTCCGGTAGGATCAAAATCCAACACTCTCCTCCCTCCAAAGTCAAAATTCCTAGGCAAATTTCATCTTTTCTAGCACTCTCCATCGCCAATCCGCCTAATTCCCGCTCCCATGGCAACAATAACAACCTCCCAGCCACTATACCCACCACCCAAAGCCACCACGCCCATTAAACCAACAATACCACCACGAAAACTACTGAGAGTACCAAAATCACCAAATACTATTAAGTGTCTGAAATAAACTTAAAAGAAGTTGACATAAATTACCTTCAATCTCAAATAATGTTGAATCTGGACTCCTTGCCTCTATCGAATCTACTATGCTCCCAATTTTGTTCCCTTTATCAATCTTTTCTGCAAAGAAGAGAAAATATAATTAGACTTTTGTTCATTTGGTGTTTCTTTCAGCCTATGTGACTGTGTGTGAGTGTGTGTGTCGTGTGTGTGTTTTGAAATGGTAAGAGGGTTTAGTTTATTAGATGAGAAAGTAAGAGTACTCTTCTCTCTTTAATTCAAAATAACCATCGTGGAACGCACACAGATGCTAGCTAATAGCATGGCATGCAATGTTAACTACTAATATAAAGCTTCTCTTATAAGCTAAAGCAATAAAATGGACAAATCAGCCATGGGGATTGAGAAATGTTTGTCTTATTCAAATTCATGGAAATGACATATTTGCCCTTGTTTGTGGCAACATTTACCACTTGCTTCCTTTAATATATAGATAGATTATGAATGAATTTGGAGCAATAACTATGAGTTGATTTAATTATAGGGGGCAATTATCAAATAGTCTCTCATCCTAATGAAAACAAACATCAAGGACACATTTTTTTTTAAAATTTCATCAGGTTCACGCTTTATAATGACACCCATTTTTGATAAAGGCACTATGCAGCTGTCCCTTTCTCCCCCATGATTTTTCGCTTTTTTTTTCTCCTCCCAAAACTTTAAAATGAAATATCTTAAGATCTAGAACTCAAAAAAAATATTCGAGACCATTATATTATTCGTATCGTCAAAACGAATCAAACTAGCAGCATCAACATATAATTTAGAGCAAATTTATGAGATTATTGGACATATTTGTTAAGTTCACCGTTGTTCTAGTTAAGTTCACAGTTGTTAAGTTCACATTTGTTAATTCACAGTCATTTTTTATCTTTTATAGCTCTATTTTTGCAATTTTATGAGATTATTTGACATATTTGTTAAGTTCACATTTATTTTTAATTAAGTTCACAGTTGTTTTAGTTAAGTTTACAGTTGTTTTTAGAATTTTATAGCCTTTATTTTTGCAATTTAATGAGATTATTTGACCTATTTGTTAAGTTTACTGTTGTTTTTTTGTTAAGTTCACAGTTGTTTTAGTCCTTTATGGCCTCTATTTTTGCAATTTTATGAGATTATTTGACATATTTGTTATGTTCTTAGTTGTTTTTACTTAAGTTCACAGTTGTTTTTTGTTAAGTTCACAGTTGTTTTAGTCCTTTATGGCCTCTATTTTTTCAATTTTATGAGATTATTTGACATATTTGTTATGTTCATAGTTGTTTTTACTTAAGTTCACAGTTGTTTTTAAATCATATTTTCTCATTTGCCCGAATTAAAATGGACTGACCACGATTAAAACACATTACGCATGAACAACTGGTCTATTATTTATTTTCATTATTAAAAATAATAATGACAAGCCAAATTATTCTTAAGAAAATAACAAAAAGTGAAAAATATATTTTTTCTTTCTTTCTTTAGTTTTTGTGTGATCCAATTCCAAACATTATGGTTACTACAAGAAATTACAAATATTGCGGCTGGATTCATGGTTTTTCTACCATTGGATCATGAAGACTAACTGGACCAGTAGAATACTTTAGTGCCTAGTTAATTTGAGAGACAGTCTAAAGCATGCATGCGTCATGAACGTATAACTGCAACCACAAAGACATTCATTTATCAGAACAATGCAAAATCCCGTCAAATGATTACAAATATGTTAATTAGTTAAATTAGATAAAAATGGTAATGAACTCCTAAACTGCCTTGTAAAAGCCGTTACCAGTTATTTTCTAATTTTTATGCTGAACTTATTTAAATTTACATCCTGCGCTGATCCCTTACCAGTTATTTTCTAATTTTTTGAACAAATAATTGTACATCTAGAAAAAAATGGTTGTACTTGTTCATTACAAAATAAAAGATATAAAATTTGTGACTGGATTCATGGTTTTTCAACCAGAGGAGAGGAAGACGGTCGCCGGAGAGGAGAGAGTTGTCGGAGATAGGGATGGTCACCAGAGAGGAGAGAGTCGCTGGAGATAGGGGGAGTAGTCGGTCGGAGGTGGAGGAGTGTAGAGAGAAAGATGGGTGAGTTTATTTGTTTTATGGGTGTCATTAATAAGGAATGAACTAGGCGAAATATTTATTAGGATAGTGGACTAATTGGTTAAATTTCAAAATCCTTGTCTTAATTGATCTTTTGACTTGGGATAAAGGATCTACCGATAATTTTCCCCTATAGTAAATCTAAAACCCATCAACAATATTATAAATAACAAATTTTATATTTTTATTAAGATAATTAAATCAATCTAAAATAATTGTTCAAAGTTTATTTGTAATAATGTTAAAAAAGTGGGAAATCATTTTAGAACGAAGGGAGTATAAACGAAAGTAACTAAATTGAAATTGAAACTGAAATAGAAAATAGAAAGAAGGTATAAAATGAGTAAATATTGGTTTGTCTTGGACATGTCCAAAATCTAACTGGAATCGGCTAATCGGCGATTTTTAACCGGTCAACTAACCGGTCAAACCCGTTAACCAGTTTAACCGTAATCGGATTAACCGAAACCGGCGGTTAATCGGTTCGATTAAGGTTACAGATTTTCCAAACCGGCTAGACGAGTTCATCCGGTTATAACCGCCGGTTAACGGTTATAACCGTCGGTTAAAAAACCGTCGGTTAAAAAACCGTTACGTCTTAACCGTAACCTAACCGTTAACCGTGTACTAACGGTTACGGTTATGCGGTTAACGGTTATAACCGGTTAACACGGTTAATCCGATCAAAACGGTTAATTGAAGGCCTTTTTTTAAAAAAAAAATCCAAGTTCACGGCCAAGGCCAAGCCGGCCATTAAAATGCCATGGATATTCATGCTCACCTTAGCTCCTCCTTATATACCAAGGCAGTCCATTTTTTTTTGTTTTGTTTCCATGTGGGATAAAATGCCAAGGCCAAGGCCCCAAGGCTAAGGCCCCAAGGCCAAGGCCGGTCGGCCGAGCCAAGGCAATGTAAGCCATTTACTTTAGTTTTCTTTTCATGTGGGACAAAGGTCAAGGCCAAGGCCGGTCGAGCCAAGGCCATTTTACTTATGTTTTCTTTCGATGTGGGATATTGGCTAATTTTTATTACTTTTCGATTAAAAATAAACTTTTCAAAATAATAATTGAATAATATATAATAAATAAAATTATGATAATAATATAGAAAAAATATTTAAAACAACAAAATAATTTAAACTTCTAAGAAATATTAATATATCTAAGCCTTGAATTTCGCTCTAAATCCTAAAACAATAATGTCTAAAAATATAATTTATTGATAATAATAATTTAATAATTTAAACTTCTGAGAAATATTAATATACCTAAGTAATAATTGATAATAATAAATTATAAAAAAAATACTTATTAACAATAATATAAATTTAATTTTTTAAAAAAATATTAATAATGCTTATTACTACATCCCAAATCTCATATACATATATGTGTATGCATGTATCTATCTTTGTATCTATGTGTTTGTATATATAAATATGTATTTATATAAAAATATATATGTGGATATACATATATGTGTATGCATGTATCTATGTATGCATTGATACACACACATATATGTGTACCAATATATGTATAGATACATGCATCGATACACATATATGTGTGTGTGTGTAGTGTGTACCAATGCATGTATAGATACATGCATTGATACACATATATGTGTGTGTGTATCAATGAATACACATGTATGTGTGTGTGTGTGTGTGTACCAATGCATACATAGTAACATACATACATGAAGGGTCTCTGTTAAATTTAGGGCACAAGTCCAATTTATCGAACGAGACCCTTCACTAAAATATGTAACTATTTAAATAAATCTATTATACAATACAGGAAGGTTTTAACCGCCTCTTAGCCCCCCTATAAGTAGTGGCTGAGATTGAAAGTCAAAATTTTGATCCGACGGCCCAAATCCTCCCACCTTCCTTAACCGCCTGTAACTTCCAACTCCCCTTAACCGTCTACCTCCCCGTAACCGTCCTTACCTTCCTACATTAATAATATTATGACCCAAATTATCAAATCAGGATCAATTCACGTATTTTGATCCAGACACAAACCATAAGTCAGTAAAAAATAAATATTATAAAAATAAAGTTTAAATTTTAAAAATTAAATATTATAAATTAAATTTTAAAAAGTGATGCTGCAAGAATTGTGCCGTAATCAATCAGCGTCCAGCTGCAAGATCAATCTCCTAACTTCTGACCTGAAAACAGAATCCACGACTAGCCGAAATGGTCTCCGGCGAAGACCCTCGAGCGTGAGAATAAGTATGGTGATTTGAGAGCTAAAATATTATAATGAACGATGTATTCAGAATAACAAATAGCAATTACCTTGAAACGGTTGACATTACCTTGTATTTATAGTTGTTGATGAGAGATATAATTGCGGTAGGATTGTATTAAGTCCCTATAATCTCGGATCAGATATGCATAAGAGATGTTGTCCACGAATAACTCCTGATTTGTAGGGATTCTGTTATGGAAAGACTTGTGTTCACGCCTAGACTCTATAGGTCTTCACGTATTGTAATAGGTCGAGGTCGCCTGTTGAATCTAGGTCGACCTGACTGACGGGTAGGATAGGGTCGTACCTGTAGCGATGCGTGAATTCTTTGTTTATACATCTTTTTTGATTCGCCACCTATATTATTTGTTTGGAAATATAGAAAAAAACATTTGAAAAGAGATTTTGGGTTTGGGGCTTAGGTTATGGAATGGGAAGGTCAAGAAGCACCCATTTCACCCAATCCGGAGATCGGTCTTGCTAAAAGAGAGGTTTTCAAAGAAAAAGACGTTCTGAACAAGTAAGTAAAAAGATCCATTTAACGAGGTTAAACGGAATATAGCATCGATTGCTTCGAGACCATCCCCATGATTTGGGGAGGCTCTAGGCCGATCCTAGGTTTGATGTATTATACCACTCTAACAATCAATTAGAAAGGGAGGAGGAAGATTACCTCGTGTGAAGAGACTCGGACAGAGTTTCGACTCAAGTTTAGAGTCAAATCTTGATATGGACAGAGCTTCGCCTCGGTCCTTGATTCGAGCTTCGATGTTTGTTAATCAACAAGGTTGACAAACAAACTTTAGGTGATTTTAAGAGTGATTTACAGGAATCTTTCAGGGAGAGAAACCACTAAATGTGGGGGTTTTGACTTGAAAAGTCTGGGATCTGAAATACTGAAAGTCTTCAAGTATTTATAGGTGTAGGAGATGTGAAGGTGGAGAGGTAAAATCTCTTGGGAAGGTTCCAGAACCCTAATCTCATTGGATGGCCAGATTGATAAGATTTTATCGCGAAAGAGGTTGAAATCGACGAGGAAACTGGCTTCTGCACGTCTGCAAAAGCTTTGTATCGCACGAGACACGCTATTCCGCGCGAGATAAGGCCGTCAGTGGACAATTCTGTCATTCCCTCGTTATCTCGTATGCAGTTTAGTTCAAACTAACGGTCGTTAGTCAAAACTTAACGAAACATGATGAAATGGTGGATTTCTACTTCTTGAATCAAGGCAAGACTTAGAATGGTATTAATATGCTCTGATGGGTTCAGAATGGGGTGTCTACAGAGCCCCTCATCGACAAGTCTTATGGAAGAAGTCATGTCGACGATAGAAAAGACATCATTCTGGACAGCGGGATGGTCGAGCAGCACGGCTTCCTACGTATCTCTATCGGAGAATCAGACCATAACGTAGTTCGACTTCAAAACACGAAAAGGCTGCTTTAGGTATTTTGAAAATCCTTTTGAAAATTGAGGAGATTTTGTTTTTTGAAAAGTAAATTCATATTGAGGAATCAAATCAAGACCCAATTCTGAATATACCTGTCTGTCTGAAGATTCCCTTGTCTGGGCTCCGAACCTGAGGGGAAATATGTTAGAAAATAAAGTCTTACCTGTCCGGTCCTTTGAGTCCTGTTAGTTTTGTGACGATTCGCCGGTCTGGGCTCCGAATCGGGCTTTTTGCTGGGGATGACGATTCACCGGTCTGGGCATTGAATCAGGCTTTTTGATTTGACGATCCAATTGTCTGGGCTCTGAATTGGGCTTTTGTGATGACGATTCACCTGTTTGGGCGTTGAATAGGGATTTTGTTTTGACGATTCACTTGTTTGGGCGTTGAATCGGGCTTTTGATTTGACGATTCACCTGTCTGGGCATTGAATCAGGCTTTTCTTTTGGCAATTCACCTGTCTGGGCTCTGAATTGGGCTTTTCTTTTGACGATCCACCTGTCTGGGCTCTGAATCGGGCTTTTCTTTTGACGATTCACCTGTTTGGGCGTTGAATCGCGTGGGGTGACTTGATCTCTGGATCAGTCATTTTTGGGCGACTAGTGCCGTATTGGGCGATTGTGCGGGTGTCACGTTCGGCTCGTTCCGTGACTTGCGGTCCCGATTTTTCCATGTTTCCTTGCTAGTGTATCACTTTCAAGGGTAAATGTGTCAAAATTTTGAATTTTGACGTTGCGTAGACGCTTATTGTCGAGGACAATTTCGTACATTTCCAGGGGGATTGTCTCGCGCGGGATGACTTGTATCGTGCGAGACAATGACTGTTGAGGCAATATAACAGCAGCGACGTGTTTAATTTAAAACACCCATTTTCGAATTTTCTCTCCAAGCTTGAGCCAAGGCGTTTTTTCTCTGAGATTTTTGGTGCCTTTCTTGTTTGTTTCTTCTTTCAATCAACCTTTAATCCCTTCTTCTTCCATCATCAATGGCGCAAGAGAGAAAGAACCCAACCTTCGGTAGCCATTTGCTCAGGAAGGACTATCCAAGGGACGACCTCACTTTTGATCGGACTATGCACATTTCTCATGCCATTTGCGAGGGTTTGGTAAGAGTTTCTTTCTTGATTCTCGTTTCATGCTTGGCATTGCATTAAATTCATTGTCTTTTGAATTCCAATTTCATCAAATTGGTCATTTTCTCTTTATGCCTTAGAACTTGGTTCTATTGTTGATGCACGCTTCGTTTTTGTTGATTGTTGATATTGCATTGTGTATGTATGACTTCCCTACATATCATGGATTGTAGGAGGGATCGATTTAGGTGGTCGAATGCGTCTTTGGGCATGGCTTTCTTGTCTGCATGCCAAGTGTTCGATGAAATGCCTCAATGAAAATTTTCTTTTATTTCTTTGAATTTTTTCCATGGAATGATCTCGAATGTTGATCCCTTGCTTTTCCTCTGTTTTGCAGTCGTATAAGCCAACTAAAAACTTCTGTAGGATCCCGAAGTTTTCCAAGGCTTTGTGGGACAAAGTCAAGGACTTGAACGGAGTTCGGGCTAGGATGGCTCAAACGAGGCTCCTTACCTTTGTTGATAATATCCGGGGAATGAGGCGAACTCCCCAGGTCCTTCAGGCAATCAGGGAGAGGTGGTGGGACACTACCCACACGGTCCATCTTCCCTTTGGGGAAGCTACTATGACCCCGTCGGATTTTCTTGCTATCACCGGGTTGGAGTTCACCGGCGTTGCCCTCCCGAAGACTACGGGTTATAAGCCTGCGAGTCCAACCGAGTGGAGGCGGTTGATTGGTTTTGCCCCTAACAAGGTTAAGGGGTTTGCTGCTGAGTTGTCACCCCTCCGTGCTCAGCTTGAGGCTTATGCGGACAAGCCAAATGCGGATACGGATCGGTTGGTGAGGGGTGCTCTCTGGTATATTCTACCAGAGACCATCTTTTCTAACCATTCCTATATGGCTTGCCTTGCTCTCTTGGGGTTTTTGGTTAATCTGGATGCGGTGAGGACATATGATTGGGGCTCAGCCGGGCTGGCCTTCTGTTATCATGCTATGGATGAGGCATATAGGCATACCAAGGATACTCTGTCTGGGTATTCTTATGCTTGGGAAGTATGTTTTAGATTCTGTCTTTGTCCTTTATCTGTACTTTTTTGCTTGCATTTTGTATTGAATCCGTTCTGCTTTCTTTTACAGATATGGGGATATGTTGTCTTTGGATTGTACAAGTTTGAGTCAGATAGCCAGAGCCCTCTGTTTTTGAATATCAGAAGGTGGAGTCATCCCGATCGGACCGTGGATGAGGAGGAGGGGATCGACCGGACCACGAGCATTACGGAGGCACGAGCCATATTGGATACCTTGGAGTTTGAGCGGCTGGGCCTGTATCCGTGGGCCTTGGTGGAACGAGAAAGGTTCACCGGGCCTGGGATGCCACTGAGATGCAGAGGCTCTTGTTATCGCTGGAGGGGGATACCATGTATCTAGGTGAGCGAGTCTTCCCTCAGCATGGCCGGGGTTCATTGCCATATAGGGTGCCAGAGGATCCGCCTAGGGAGATGTACCCCACCCACTTCATTCCTAATGGAGATTATGCCGATCTTGTGAATGATTGTGCGGCGGCGGATTGCATTGTCCGAGGGGCTTCATATGAGGAGTTCTTGCCTCGTCTGATGGGTCCCCTTTTGGTAGGTGATAGGCGGTCACGTGCCGAGCTTCTACCTCTTCCTCAGCCTCAGGTTCGTCATCCCAATCTCTTATTCACAGTATGCAGGTCCTGTGCCTTTTGCGCTGGATTTCGGTCCTCCGAGCTACACGTACATGATGGGGAGTATGCCGATGGTGGGCCATATCGCGGTCCTGGATCAGATTCCAGAGGGTTATCGCCTTCCCTTCGGTGCCTCTTCAGTACATTTCTTTTCATACTATTTCTCGTATTCGTCCATATATGTGTATATGTTCGATCCTTTCTGAGGGTTTTCCCTTTGTGATCAGGTTATCATGTCCGCGGCTGATTACAACCGTGGGGCGAGCAGGATGGCTGGCTTGATGGCTATGGTATCGATGCGTACGGCGGCTATTTCACAAGGCAGCTTCGGCGGCGTCGACAGTGGCCTCTGCAGTGACCCTGTCATGTGGAGCCAAGCGGTTAAGGAGAGACGATAGCCCCAGCGGTGGTGGTGACGAAGGTGCTGGTAGCTCGGGAGACCTGATGGCATGATCCCCTTTTTCTCCCCATTCATTTCTTTAAGAACTTGTAAATATTGGCCGTGTGGGCCCAGACAATTTTTCTTTCTTTTGTACCTGTTAGCACGTAGGTAGCACAAAAACAAGGTTTTCTTAATTCCTAATCCTAGGTCTAGTTAATTTTTTAACTTTCTCGACTTCCGTGATGGAAATGAAATGACCAATCGGGTCAAAGTTTTGTGCTTGGTTTTGGTGTTGTACTGCATATTAGGAACTGTTTGTGCAGGTTTTCGAGACTTGCTTCGTCAAGTCGGGGCTAGATTGCTCGTTTGTGCAGGAATACTGCTGGATTTGCCGAAGGGATGTATAGCGCGGGACAAGGTATCTCGCGTGAGACACGCTACTCAGGCGAAATTTTTTTCCTTCTTCGAACAGGATTCTGTCAGTTCTCCCTATATATATATAAACACCCTGTGGTCCGGCCAGATAACTCATTCTAGCTTCTCAAACTCTAGAGACATTCTGTTAGGATCGAATTTTCTCCTTCTTGTCCAACCTTGTGATCCATGGCTTCCAAGGAGATCGTCCCAACGTCCATGATTGTTGATGATTTTTCTTTGCCATCTGATGTAGTCGAAGCATTCAAGCAAGCATCAAGAAATTTTGTGAGGTCGTTTCGTAATCAATCTCGCAATAAGTTTATAGCGGAATTCGGATTCAGAATCCTTTTCACCTTGAAGAACCTCTAACCGGATTGGAAAAGAGAGTCGCCACGCCATTTTGTATTATGAGCCTAAATTTTGAAAATGGCTTTGAAAACAAGGTCATTTTTATTGGTAGCAAAAACTTGGAAAAGACTTTGAAAATGGGACTTTTTGATTGGTAGCCAAAACTTTACAAAAGTCTTTTTAGGACCAGAGATTGTTAAGTTCAGAGGTCACGTTACATTTCGGGAAGAGTATGTTGAGATCACCCGAAATGCCTCTTATGACAAGTCTTTCTACCTTTCTCGAAAAGTGTGCGTGTGTGTGTGTTTGTGTTACTTTTGAAAATGGGCTTGAATGACAAGCTTTAATCTTCGTTTGAATGTCAAACGTTTATTTTGGTAAAAAGTGCGTTTGAATGAAAAACATCGGTTTTGAGTTTGAATATGAGTTTAAAAAGGATGATTGAATGAAAAACTTGGTTTGAACCGGGCATTACGATGTTACCCATTTTGATGAAAAGGATGACAAGTAATATGCGATCAACGAGTCATTTTGTGACTCGGATATTGGAAAATAAATACTATCAACAAACCAAACGACTTGGACTTGTAAATGACACTATTGAAAGAGCGATATCAACGGATCAAACAATCCGGACTTGTAAAAGTGCGATCAACGAGCCAAACGACTAGGATTTGTAAAGTGTGATAAACTAAATAGTAATATCAACGGATTAAACGATCCAGACTTGTAAAGAGCGTAAAGTAAATGGCAATATCAACGGATCAAACGATCCGGACTTATAAATGACGATCACGAACCAAACGGTTCGGACGGTAAAGTGCGAATCAACGGATCGAACGATCCGGACGGTAAATGACTATTAAAGTAAAACGGGACTCGATCTCCATTTTAACCCAAAATCACTATTCTCGAAGGAGAAAATATGATAGAGGGAGGATCATTTTGAGCCCCGTAGACGGCGTTCCGTCTACATTTTGAGAACTTTGATCGGATCGAAAAGTAGCATTTTACGCGTAAATTGAGACAAAATGGGGTTTAAGGAGGGAGAGTGTTACCTAACGACTAGGTGTGACTCTTTGGCTCGGAAAGGTCTATACGGGATACGGTTTGGTGTTTGAAAGGGTGTTTTGAGTTTGTTTGGTCGGAAAACGGGATTTTCACGCAAATCAAGACAAAATGGGGCTCGGGAAGGGTTGGAACTGGTTTGGACCGCGGGGTTTTGTGAAAAGAGATTATATTTTTCCTCTTTTGAAATGTTTGACAGCCCTTCTATTTATAGGGTGAATTTGCAAAACAGTCCGGACGGACTCTTCTTCAATTTAGTGAGGTTTTTTGGTATTTTGGAAAATTGGGGAACTTGTTGGCAATTCTGGTTTTTCAAGTAAAACAGTTCGGTCGGGCAGTCACTCAATCTCAAGGGTATTTAGGTCTTTTCACCTTAGAATTTGATTGATGTTGATTGGAGGGCGTTGGCATGCGTGCCACATGCCCCTGTGACTCACCTAGGCTAGGGTTTTTGTCCCGTTATTCCGATTTTGTCCGTTTTTTAAATAACTGTTCGGGAAAATGTCCGGAACAATCCTGGAAAGTCCCAGAAATTGCGTTTTTCGAGGAAAGTGATACTTTTACGTGTGATAACGTGTGTTGAGTACACTTTGGTGTCAGGATGCACGGGGCAGTCCCTGGGATATCTCGTTGGCTCGGAAATGGGGAGCTAAACGGGTTCCGATTAACCTGGAAAGAGCCAGTTAACGGATTCCGGTTGACTTTTAACGGATTTTGACGATCCGGATTTGGGTACTTACAGTAGCCCCTCGGCGACGTCACTTTCGAAGGAAGTGGGGTCGTCAAAAAAGATAAGGATCCCAAATCGGGGAGACGGGGTCGTCGAAAAAGATAAGGATCCCAAATCGGGGAGACGCCTTATGGAGAGACCTAGGCGGTCAAATGGCTGGACCCTGTAGTAAGGATTCCTACGTATCCCGAGCGAGAATCAAGCCGATCGTAGTTCACGGTCGTGTAATCGTGAGTGCATGCGGACGTGTCGGTGTCCTAAGGTGAAATATTTTGGGACATTTATGCGGTCTTCCGGACCGAGTAATTTAAAGCCTTCCGGGCTGCGGATAGTGATTCGGGTGATTTATGAGGTCTCGCGGACCGAGTAATTTAAAGCCTTTCGGGCTGCGAACAATGATTTGGCTGATTTATGCGGTCTCGCGGACCGAGTAATTTAAAGCCTTCCGGGCTGCGGACAATGATTTGGCTGATTTATGCGGTCTCGCAGACCGAGTAATTTAAAGCCTTCCGGGCTGCGAACAATGATTTGGCTGATTTATGCGGTCTCGCGGACCGAGTAATTTAAATCCTTTCAGGCTGCGGATAATGATTTGAAAGTTCCGAGAAATTTCCGTCCTCGATGGCGTATTCTGAAAAGATATAAGAAATATCCGTCCCCGACGGTATTTTCTGAAAGGATATTAGAAATATCCGTCCCCGACGACATTTTCTGAAAAGATATGGGAAATTTCCGTCCCCGAAGGCATTTTTTGAAAAGATGTGAGAAATGTCCATCCCCGACGGAGTATTCTGAAAGGATGTGAGAAATGTCCATCCCCGAAGGGTCATTCTGAAAAGATATGGGAAATGTCTGTCCCCGACGGTGTTTTCCGAAAAGATGTGAGAAATGTCCGTCCCCGACGGCGTTTCCCGAAAAGATGTGAGAAATGTCCGTCCCCGATGGCGTTTTCTGATACACGGAGGAAGTGGGATCTCATGCTGGGGATTCAACGGAAATGACGGTCAAAGAAGGATTATTGTGCGGGCTTACATTGATTTGCCGCTAGTCTTTTGTCTGCTGGGGATATGGTGTTCTGGCTTACGATGATGGGCAAAGAGGGATTGAAGTTCTAACAACAGGGTTAGGAACGGAATGTGATCTCGAGAGAGACTAACATATTGCTGGGGAAAAGCGTCCATAGTTTTAAAAGACCCAGTTAGGAATTGAGGGGATTGATTGACGTTCTAACAAGCAGTTAGGAACGGAAGATGATTGACGTTCCTTAAAAGGATGATCTTACGATCCTATTGGGGATGAATGTTCGGGCTTACGACAGCGGCCAAAGAGGGATTGTTGTGCGGGCTTACATTGATTGCCGCTGAAATGGGATGGTCGGGCTTACGATGACGGCCGGGGAGAAGATTGTTTACATGCTGGGAAAGAGATACTCAGACTTACTATAATAGCCGAAGAGGGATTGTTGTGCGGGCTTACATTGATTGCCGCTGAGATGGGATGGTCGGGCTTACGATGACTGCCAGGGAAGTGATTCGTTGTACGGGCTTACAGTGATTGCCATTGAGATGGGATGGTCGAGCTTATGATGATGGCCGGGGAGAAGATTGTTTACCTGCTGGGAAAAAGATACTCAGACTTACTATGATGGCCGAAGAGGGATTGTTGTGCGGGCTTACATTGATTGCCGCTGAGATGGGATGGTCGGGCTTACGATGACTGCCGGGGAAGTGATTCGTTGTACGGGCTTACAGTGATTGCCGTTGAGATGGGATGGTCGGGCTTACGATGATGGCCGGGGAGAAGATTGTTTACCTGCTGGGAAAAAGATACTCAAACTTACTATGATGGCCGAAGAGGGATTGTTGTGCGGGCTTACATTGATTGCCGCTGAGATGGGATGGTCGGGCTTACGATGACTGTCGGGGAAGTGATTCATTGTACGGGCTTACAGTGATTGCCGTTGAGATGGGATGGTCGGGCTTACGATGATGGCCGGGGAGAAGATTGTTTACCTGCTGGGGAAAAGCGTCCAGAGTTCTAACAAATTCGGTTAGGAATTGAGGATAATGATTGACGTTCCTTTATAAGGAGTGTCTTAGGATCCTGATGGGAAGGAATGTTTGGGCTTATGATGATGGCCGAAGAGGGATTGTTGTGCTAACGACGGGGTTAGGAAAGGAATGTGATTTCGGGAGAGAATGACACATTGCTGGAAAAGCATCTAGAGTTCTAACAAATCCGGTTAGGAACTGAGGATAATGATTGACATTCCTTTATAAGGAGTGTCTTAGGACCTTGCTGGGGAGGAATGTTCGGGCTTACGACGGCGGCCGAAGAGGGATTGTTCACTTGCTGGAGTGAAAAGATACTCGGGCTTACTATGGCGGCCGAAGAGGGATTATTGAAAGGCATTCGTGCCTTAGGGTTTGGGCTTATTGCGGCTGCCGAAGGAGAATTGTTGCAAGGCGTTCGCGCCTTGGGGTTCGGGCTTATTGCGGCTGCCGAAGGAGAATTGTTGCAAGGCATTCGCGCCTTGGGGTTCGGGCTTATTGCAGCTGCCGAAGGAGGATTGTTGCAAGGCATTCTTGCCTTGTGGTTCGGGCTTATTGCAGTTGCCGATTTATCTTCTGAAGACGATATGTTATTGCTGGGGATAACGGAAAATTTAACATTCGGAAACGGTTTGAGATTTAACGTCCAGAGACAGAACGTTAGTGAGGACTAACGGGCATTTTAACGTCTGGAGACGGAAATGAGATTTAACGTCTGAAGACGGTTTGAGATTTAACGTCCGAAGACAGAACTTTAGTGAGGACTAACGGGAATTTTAACGTCAGGAGATGGAAAGTTAGTGAAGACTAACGTGAATTTTAACGTCTGGAGACAGTTTGAGTTTTAACGTCCGGAGACAGAACGTTATTGAGGACTAACGGGAATTTTAACGTCTGGAGACGGAACATTAGTGAAATCTAACGTGAATTTTAACGTCTAGAGACGATACGTTAGTGAAGACTAACGGAAATTTTAACGTCTAGAGACGATACATTAGTGAAGACTAACGGAAATTTTAACATCTGGAGACGGTACGTTAGTGAAGACTAACAGAAATTTTAACGTCTGGAGACGATACGTTAGTGAAGACTAACGGAAATTTTAACGTCTGGAGACGGTTCTGAGATTTAACGTCCTAAGACGGAATGTTAGTGAGAACTAGCGGGAATTTTAATGTCTGGAGACGGGTTTGTGATTTAAAGTCCGAAGATGGAACGTTAGGACAAACGGGAATTTTAACGTCTGGAGACGGAACGTTAGTGAAGACTAACATAAATTTTAACGTCTAGAGACGATACGTTAGTGAAGACTAACGGAAATTTTAACGTCTGTAGACGGTTCTGAGATTTAACGTCCTAAGACGGAACGTTAGTGAGAACTAACGGGAATTTTAACGTCTGGAGCCGGGTTTGTGATTTAACGTCCGAAGACGGAACGTTAGTGAGGACTAACGGGAATTTTAACGTCTGGAGACGGAACGTTAGTGAAGACTAACGTGAATTTTAACGTCTAGAGATGATACGTTAGTGAAGACTAACGAAAATTTTAACGTCTGGAGACGATACGTTAGTGAAGACTAACGGAAATTTTAACGTCTGGAGACGGTACGTTAGTGAAGACTAACGGAAATTTTAACGTCTGGAGATGGTACGTTAGTGAAGACTAACAGAAATTTTAACGTCTGGAGACGATACGTTAGTGAAGACTAACGGAAATTTTAACGTCTGGAGACGGTACGTTAGTGAAGACTAACGAAAATTTTAACGTCTGGAGACGGTACGTTAGTGAAGACTAACGGAAATTTTATCGTCTGGAGATGGTACGTTAGTGAAGACTAACGGAAATTTTATCGTCTGGAGACGGTACGTTAGTGAAGACTAACGAAAATTTTAACGTCTGGAGACGGTACGTTAGTGAAGACTAACGGAAATTTTATCGTTTGGAGACGGTACGTTAGTGAAGACTAACATAAATTTTATCGTCTTGAGACGGTACGTTAGTGAAGACTAACGGAAATTTTAACGTCTGGAGATGGTTCTGAGATTTAACGTCCTAAGACGGAACGTTAGTGAAGACTAACAGAAATTTTAATGTCTGGAGACGGTATGTTAGTGAAGACTAACGGAAATTTTAACGTCTGGAGACAGTTTGAGATTTAACGTCCTAAGACGGTACTGAGAAATGTCTAACGGGAACTTCACCTCGAGAGAGGGGCGTTAGAAATGTCTAATGGGAATTTGGACCTCGTGAGGGGGCGTTAGAAATGTCTAACTGAAAATTTGAACCTCGTGAGGGGGGCGTTAGAAATGTCTAACGGGAATTTGGACTTCGTGAGGGGGCGTTAGAAATGTCTAACTGAAAATTTGGACCTCGTGAGGGGGGCGTTAGAGATGTCTAACTGGGGAATTTTTAACTTGCATGTTTTGGGATTTCGAACCTTTAATATTCCGACTGGGACGGAAATATTTTAGGAAAATGAACCGTTATTATTATTATTTGCACTGTTGCACGAGTCCTGGGTGGATTTGGCTCTGTATGGGAGATGGTTCACGGATTTTTGGGTTGATATGGATATTGTGAGACAGATCTTGAAGGTGGCCCACTCAGAGCGTTCTTCACAAATTCTGGTTCTTTCTGCTTTGGGTTCACTGTTTCGAATGTGGCTGTTGTGGATTGGCCCAAACAGTAGGTCTTTCAAGAAGAGGGCTTTGAGTTGTTCTTTTATGTGAGGTATCCTTTTGAATGGGTATTCATGCTGAACTGTGGTGGCCACGGGTCCAGGTAGTGTAGTGATATCGAGGAATGTTCTTCTTATCTGATTAACCCTGAGTCCTCTGAAACGCTTGAGGTTTTGTGCCAACTTTCCCATTTTTCTGCAGTCTCTGTACTGACTTCTTTCTCATCTTCATCAGTTCCCTGTCAATTCCGTTGACGAAGTATCAAGCGAGGTCGAAGCTGTAAGGTTGGGGGTTGGGTGTGGCGTAGGAGGTTCCCCTTTTGCGGACTGCTGCTTTGGTGCTGGCGAGCCTCTTCTCTTTCCTGATGTCAGCTGGTGTAGGCACATAACCGAGCCCCTGGACTGTAGTGTGGTCCTTGAATTCGATGACTTGGTGTTGGACTTTTAACCTTTTGTCGAGCCCCAGTCCTAGGATGAAGTTCATGAGTTTCATCATCTTCATGGCGGAGGGATTTTGTCCCAAAATAGTGGAAGGTCCACGCTGCATATTTGGATCTTGGAAGTCTCCAAGGTGAACCCAGTTAATGCCATATCGTCATCGTGCTTTATCTCTAACACTGGAATACCTTTGGTGCAGGTCCCTTATGTGGTAATGTTGTCGCCGTAGACTGTTGTCAGCTCGTTGCCTGGCCTTAGCTTGATACATTGGTGAAGGGTGGATGCCACGCCGTTCATTTGATGCAGCTAAGGTCATCCCAGGATGGCTTTGAAAGTGATAGAAATGTCCAACACTTGAAATTCGGTAGGGATCATCCGCTTGCCGAACCAGATGATTAGAGTAGCAACCCCGAGAACTGTGCGGGAATTAGAATCGTAGGCCTTGACAGTGTGGACTGAAGGCTTCAAATCTGTGGGCTTGATGTCAAGAAGGTCCATCATCTTAGTGGGCAAGACATTTCTTCCGGAGTCTGAACAGTGATGCAAAGCGGCTCATTGTGGTCAACTCCAAATCTTGGTAGGTCCAAATTTGTGAGGGTGATGATGTTTCCATAGTGGATGTTGCTGATCATCTGGATTACTTCTTCTAGAGTTGCGTCCATAGGGACCATGGTGCGAGCCAAACTTTCCTCTAGCTTGAGCTTGTGAGGGTATGAAGATGTGAGCAGGGACCACAGGGGAATGTTCGTCTGGGTCTGCTTGAGCTGAGTGAGGATCAGGTCCTCCAACATTTGAGAGGTAGAGGTTTTGGTGGTGCCTCCAGATTGCATTGAGGTTTGATAAGTTGAACTTTGGCTGATCCTTCTGGGGATTATGCTTCTTATTGACAGTAAGGTTGCCGAGATTGGAGACTTTCTTGTGTCCTGATGCCTGAACTGTGGTGTCAGCATGATTTTTTCGCTTTCCCACCCCTGTAGGTTCTGAAGCTTTGCTATTTGAAGGAAGGGAAGAATCGCTGAAGAAAACTGCCCTTGCATGCTACTGTTACCCAGAGGTGTCATGAGGATTCAGATTCTGATATGTCGAAGTTGTATCTGAGAAGCCCCAATTCTGATTAAAACCACAATACCGAAAGATGCTTCTGACAAGCCCCAGAAATCGGAACTCAAAGTGAACCCTTGGGATGAAAAAGCTCTCTTCGTGTAGCAAAGCCCCAGTCTGAAGAAATGACTCGGTGAAGCCCCAGTTTGAAGGAATCGCTGGTCATCTGTGGGGATTTAGAGTGAATCTGGTGCAGCACCAATCTGAGTTGAACCTCATGTGGCCTGACGAGGCAACTGTCCTCGATTTTTTCGATTGGTCAACCAAAGTGTATAAGAGGTGGCTTGTAATGTATACGCGGAAGGACGTATTTTAGAGAAGTGAGAATGAATCCCGATTTTATGTGGATGCCTAGTTTAATGCAGGCACCAAAACTCGCTTCAAGTTTGACTCTTTTGGGAGAGCATGAGCGTAGAGAGGTTTGGAGAAGTGTATGGAAGCTCTTGCTGACAGAAAGACAGTGTTTAGCTATATTTTTCCTATTATCGTAGAAAAAGAAGACTTGTCGAGATATCTGAAAACATGTTTTATCCATAATGATCACAAGACTGCTTTAAACCCTTTGTTAATGTTCAGGTTGTTCAACTATCAATCCCGATATGAACAAATGTCTTGATTAACCGTGAGAAGAAAGTCAACTAATGTCGCGGATCAAAGTTGGCTAGGTGTGAAAGAAAGGTTTGTGTATAGGGGAGGTCATTGATGAGACCGGGTTTATGGGATTTGTATGTGTTATGACCGAACCATTTCTGGTTGCCTACGTTCCCCTCAGTGTAAGGAGCTCAGGTCACCGTAGTTCTGGCTGAACGGTGCTTAGCTTTGGAAAAAGGGTATGAACGTTTGTGGTCCTCTTGGGTGAAAAGGCTCGGATGGCAGGTTTGGATGATGAGGTACGGGCCTCGAGGTGATTCCTTGACAAGTCGTTGTTGACGGCTTCTTCCGTGATTCCATTGCTTCTTGATCAGCGTCTTTCATCGGGGGAGAAAGAATTCGAATACAATATAAGGGCTTATGATGTGCTTCTTCCTTTGCTTTGACCGCTCCATTGTCGTCGACAACTTCTGTTCTTCGAGCTTTGATTTTGTTTGCCCATCTGTCAAGCTTTTGATTGGCGGTGCTGGGTCCTTGGCCTCATCCCCCTTTTTTGAAGTTCTTGCTTGAACTTTTCTCTCTTTCTTTTTTTTTATTTTTTTTTTTTGAAGTTCTTGCTTGAACTTTTCTCTTTTTTTTTTTTTTTGAAGTTCTTGCTTGAACTTTTCTCCTTTTTTTTTTTTTGAAGTACTTGAGGACGAAGGCAAGCTCCTGCTTGAACTTTCTCGATGCGCACGAGGGCAAAGGCGAGTTCCGAGGTTGTTGTCGACATGGGCTCAATCTTTCGATGTTGAATGACCTTTTGTTGTTCCTTCATGTTGCCGCCGTCGCTGACTTGGTCAAGGTGATGGTGGAGACATGTTTTGGGAAGTGTATGACTTGATGGAGGCCTTTGTGAGGTAAGGAAAGAGTATGGGGAGGGCACCAATTGACTTTCTCACACCGATTAATCAGAACATTAGTTATTTCCAGAGTTTATTCGTTGAGCAATGCAAGTGATCATTTAGGATATAACCATTTCATTTGTTGTAATGTAGGTGTGCAAATAATGTCTCAAGTCTAGCAAGGAGAGAAAAAGACTCTTATTTATAGAAAATTTAAGATTATCTACAATGTCTAAGGAGGACTTGATTGAACCAGGAAAGTACTAGAACCTACGAAGGCTGACCAAAAGACAGTTGACATGTGGGCTCCTCCCAACTCCCGGAACCTATAAACTCGTTTCCCAGGATGGAGGGTCCCAAAATACCCTTTTTTAAAAAAAACTTTTCTTTATATTAACTTGAAAAGTATAACAACCCATTTTCAAAACCAATTTCAAAATAACCTCTCTACATAGAGGTGATATATAAACCTGCTTCTACCAGTTATAACCTGTATACCTTACAAGTACTACAACTGTAACGGCTTACACAAGCCAACTGTAAAACAAACCAATCCCAAGATTAATTACAACATAACATACTGAAAATGTTTTATAACAGTTTCCCAGTATAAAATAACTACAACTACTCCTAACTCCCACACAATATATACATACCCTGACAACCCAAAACACGATCCAAACTCCTTCCCGGCCTCACCGGTATAGTCCACCTATCCCAGCTGAATCTAAAACAGTAAAGGGAGAAGGGGTGAGAATAAATCTCAATAAGTTATTATGGATGCAACAATATGCTATATAACATGCAACACATAAACAGGTTGCTCATATCACATTGGGAAAAACAGTAATCACTTTACGTTACCTTTCTCGCCTGATCTGTAAGCCATATAATATGCAACACATACAGGTTGCTCATATAATATGCAACACATACAGGTTGCTCATCTAATATGCAACACATCCAGGTTGCTCATATGATATGCAACACACACAGGTTGCTCAAATAATATGCAACACATAAATAGGTTGCTCCATATCACATTAGTAAAGCGGTAAACACATTCCGTTACCTTCTCTTTACCTTTCCCGTCTGACCAATAAGTCGTACAATACTGGGGTTAGCTACTCCCCTCATTTGTGAACTGCTGGTGCATATTCACGTCTTATAAGACCCATTTTTCAGGGAACCATATAAGATATCAGCAATCTTATGAACTGACTGCACATATCCATAGAAGCTGAGAGCGGTCACAAGTATAAGAAAATCTAAGCACCTTATGGAACACATCCTATAAGTGTTATTATTCCATTTACCCCCGAGGAACGGACACAGGTTTAAAGAAATATACCCCCGTGGAACGGACACATGTATAAGAAAATATACCCCCGTGGAATCAACAATTATAACCATATTCAAGCACGTAACAGATACTTGATAATAGGTCCATCCCATGGGACATCAATACACATATATAACATGGTACTGCAACTCACGTTAAACCAATCACAAGTGCACATATATCTCAACAATATTGAATATTAACAATTCAATGACATGGTATTCCTACTCATGCTCAACCAAATACAACGGTGCCACACGTATTTAAACACTATGTGCACAACCAAGCATGAATATGTGATCACATATGGGCCTACTGAATTACATATAAGCCCTACATATCCATGCTCAATCCCATGAAGTAGTGCAACATATATTAAATGCACTATCTAAACCAATAACCACATATAAGTAACCACGTAGGGGTACAATATAATATAAGTAGACCTACGCATTCATGCCCTAAGGTTGAACACTTTCTATAAAGGTTCCCACCAAGTCAATAGTGTAATACACATTTTACACATTATTTGAACCAACAACCATGTAAATATAATCACATAAGGCTCCATGTATCACATATGAGGCCTACATATTCATTACACATATATAATTCAGTAACAGGGTATGGATACTCCTGCCCAAACCAATGAAGTAGTGCAACAACTATTTAATGCACTATATAACTAGATAACCATCTATAGGTAACCATGTAGAGGTACAAGGACATACAAGTAGCCCTACGCGTTCAAAACTTAACTTTAAACACCTTCTATAAAGGTTCAATAACAATTTACCAAGTTTTATTAACCTTGGTTTAAGTTTCACAATTGCCTTTCAAGCATTTTCAGGACAATATTGAAAGTCCTTCCCAATATAATTTTAGGCCATTTCAAATTCCATTATATAGTACTAAAGTTGTACTAGAAGTATAGTTAAAGAGGGACTAAATCTATACCCTTTTGATTAGGTCCACAAGCTTGCAAAGTCAGCTCCAGAACACAGTCCTGGGCACGAGTCGTGATGATGGGCACGAGTCGTGCCCAACCCCTGCACGACTGATTCAAATTTCACGACTTGTGACCCAGAGTGCCACTTATGTCTCACGACTTGCACTGCCATGGTCACGACTCGTGCTTCAGGGCACGAGTCGTGCCCAACATCAGAAATGCTGTTCTTAGCTGAAACATCAGTAGCAACCATGACACTACCATTTTCCTTCATACTCTTTCCATACAAATCAACTCTACCAAGTTTTAAACATAAGGATAAGAGCTACAATAATAAACATACTACCTCCAAGCCATATATAACATGTATACAACATATTCCAATTCAACCTAATTCATATTATCACCCTTTAACATATTCCTTCAACAAATTTATTTTCTTTTCATTTCAAACCCCAAGGAAATGATCTAAAACGACCACAACTCAGTTATAACATCATAATATCATCATTTTATATATTATGAATAGTTATAGAATAAAATCATAATAACTTTCCAAATTTTGCCGAAATAAAAAGATGATTTAATCGGCTATACTTGCTTTAATCGACGCACCGATCACAAATATGCAGTCGGAATTAAAAACGGATCAAAACTAGATTTATGGGAATTTATCAAAGGTAGCCCTATGTTTTAAGATGATACGTAGAGAGAAAGGAACCGAGAAGAGGTAAATGAACTTTCTGGGAACTTTGAAGATTTTTATAACCAATCTTACACTTTAGCTCCTCCAAGTTCTAAACTCCTACAAACAACCACCTTATACTTAATTTCACACATAAGCTCCTTAAACTTTTTATAACATTTCCATTTAAAATTTCAAATGTTATAACTTTAGCACACAATTCCCATTTCTTTCATTTAAACCTTATATATTCAAATCAAGTTAATAACATCTAAATTCACGTAGTTCATCACAAATATCCAAAATGAACACGTAATCAACCAAATGCCATATAATGCATAATATAAGGGGCAATACACCCCACTCCCACGTGCTCAACACGTGGCCAAATTAGTGCCCGGACTTAGGGTCGTGACATGACAGGTCTCGAGGATAGGTAGCCCCTACTCTAGCTGCTCTTTTGTTGTTGAACTGCTAGGACGCTTGAGCTTTTCGTCATCTATTAACTTCTGAATTTCATATCGCAGATCGAGGCAGTTATCAGTTACGTGCCCGTGATACTGGTGGAAGGCACAGTACTTGCTTCTGTCAATGTTGGTTGTGGGATTCCATGGATTGTAGTCCTCCACAGGTTTGAGTAGGTCTTCTTTGATCAGTTCCTCTAACATTTTGCTTAGAGGCATGTCTAGCTTGTTGAAGTGGATGAGAGGTTGCTTCCCGGAAAAGCTGTTGCTTCACTGGGATGTGTCCCCATTGTTTGACTGACGTCCCTTCTGGGGGTGGTTAACAGTGGTGTCCTTTCCTTTGCCGAGGGCCGGTGCAGGGTTTGATGTAGTTGCTGCTGTGTACTGATAAGATGGCTCTATGCTCGGGGCATGCTTTTCCTTTGGGTCTTTCTCGGATGGGGAACCCGTATTGACCACGGCTCGGAGATCAAGGCAGAAGCGATGGCTGACTAATGTTTTTACTGGTGGCTTCAAACATGACTCGAAGGCTCTCATTTGCTCATCCTCGGGCAGTGACTTCAGGATTTCAGAAAACTTCTAGCTTTGTTCCTTGTAAAATCTCCCATAGTTTCGTCTGCCTTTTGTTCTACCGACATAACCACATGCGGGTCGATAGAAACTTCTGGACTGCCGAAACCTATAATCAAAGGTCCACTGATGGAGGAAACCGTGACATGGGGTTGGACAAACATGTTTTGAGGGAACGGAGTATAATTTAGTGGATACTGTGGAATTTGAGGGATTTGAGGCCATGAAGCAGCTGGAACGAATGCAGGCTGTTCGAAGCAATGGGTTGGAAAAGTTATGTGGGGGAAACCTGGTGAATTCTGGGCATATAGAGAAAAGGAAGTGAACACGGGAGGATTTTAAGAGATATTGGGATCCGTTTGAGATGGTCCAGCGCTGCGCTGGTTGTATTGAGTGAAAGGGGTAGTATTGGCTTGGCCGTATATGACAGGGGAGCTTTGAGAGGTGGCGATATGAAGCCTTGGTCGGCTGTTTCCTTGGTTCGAAGGAATCCCGTAAGTTGGCGGGGGAGGAACCTGGTTGAAGGTTTGAGGAGTTGATCGGGAGGGCTCATCGTCCTCGATCAGAACAAAAGTACATTCTGGCTGGGGGATAGCTGCTATACCTCGCTATTCAGAAGTTGTACCACGAAATTCTGCTGATCTTCTTTCTGCCTTTTGAGAACCTCACAGGCCCGGATGGCTTCTTCCAGTGTCATATCTGTTACCGGTGGCGGGGTTCCGTTCCCGTCGCGATTTCTCGGTGAGTCTGACATGTCGGAGAGTCTGGCTGAGGGAACTGAGGAACAGTCTGATGCTGCCGTTACTGTAATTCTGGCGAGGCGCTGACCCGGATTTCTGAACCACTCTCTGTTTGCTGCAGGGAATGAAAGGTATGGCTTAGTCTTCGGAAGGGATATTTGGCTCAAGGCTTTTAGGCTCGTGCAACGTGCATTTACCACTTAAGTCTACTTAAAACACGCTTTCTAATGATCCTCACTGGTCGGAAAAGATTAGACCTTGAATGGTTGAGATCGAAAATTGGACCGTGAAAGGTCGAGATTTAAAGTTTTGACCGTGAGAGGTCGGGATTGAATATTTGAGATCTAAAATTGGATCGCGAAGGTCTCGATTGGAGATTGGAGATCGGACCGCGAAGGTTGGGATCGAATTTTTGAGATCGGACCGCGAATCTCGATTGGAGATCGGAGATCGAACCGCGAAGTTCGGGATCGACTATTTGAGATTGGACCGCGAAGGTCTCGATTGAAGATCGGAGATCGGACCGCGAAGGTCGGGATTGACTATTTGAGATCGGACCACGAAGGTCTCGATTGGAGATCAGAGATCGGACCACGAAGGTCGGGAATGACTTTTTGAGATCGGACCGCGAAGGTCTCGATTGGAGATCGGAGATCGGACCGCGAAGGTCGGGATTGACTACTTGAGGTCGGACTGCGAAGGTCGGGATGGACTATTTGAGATCGAACCGCGAAGGTCGGGATCGACTATTTGAGATTGGATCGCGAAGGTCTCGATCGGAGATCGGAGATCGGACCGCGAAGGTCGGGATCGAATATTTGAGATCAGATCGCGAAGGTCTCAATTGGAGATCGGAGATCGGACCACGAAGGTCGGGATCGACTACTTGAGATCGGACTGCGAAGGTCTTGATTGGAGATCAGAGATCGGACCGTGAAGGTCGGGATCGACTATTTGAGATTGGACCGCGAAGGTCTTGATTGGAGATCAGAGATCGGACCGCGAAGGTCGGGATCGACTATTTGAGAATGGACCGCGAAGGTCTCAATTGGAGATCGGAGATCGGACCGCGAAGGTCGGGATCGACTACTTGAGATCGGACCGTGAGGGTCTCGATCGGAGATCGGACCGCGAAGGTCGGGATCGACTATTTGAGATTGGACCGCGAAGGTCTTGATTGGAGATCGGAGATCAGACCGCGAAGGTCGGGATCGACTACTTGAGATCAGACTGCGAAGGTCTCGATTGGAGATCGGAGATCGGACCGCAAAGGTCGGGATCGAGTACTTTAGATCAGACCGCGAAGGTCTCGATTGGAGATCGGAGATCGGACCGCGAAGGTCGCGATTGAGGGTTGGAGATCGGAGCGTGAGGGTCTCGATAGGAGATTTGAAATTGGACCGTGAGGGTCTCGATTGAGGATTGGACCGCGAAGGTCGTGATTTGAGATTTGAAATCGGACCGTGAGGGTCTCGATTGAGGATTGGACCGTGAAGGTCGCGATTTGAGATTTGAAATCTCCGTGAGGGTCTCGATTGGGGATTGGACCGGAAGGTCGCGATTTGAGATTTGAAATCGGACCGTGAGGGTCTCGATTGGGGATTGGACCGAAAGGTCGCGATTTGAGATTTGAAATCGGACCGTGAGGGTCTCGATTGGGGATTGGACCGCGAAGGTCGTGATTTGAGATTTGAAATCGGACCGTGAGGGTCTCGATTAGGGATTGGACCGTGATGGTCGCGATTTGAGATTTGAAATCGGACCGTGAGGGTCTCGATTGAGGATTAGACCGCGAAGGTCGCGATTTGAGATTTGAAATTGGACCGTGAGGGTCTCGATTAGGGATTGGACCGCGAAGGTCGCGATTTGAGATTTGAAATCGGACCGTGAGGGTCTCGATTGGGGATTGGACCGCGAAGGTCGCGATTTGAGATTTGAAATCGGACCGTGAGGGTCTCGATTGAGGATTGGACCGCGAAGGTCGCGATTTGAGATATCGGACCGAGAAAGGTCGCGATTAAGGGTTGGACCGTGAGGGTCAAGATATGAGATATCGAACTGAGAAAGGTCGCGATTGGACCGCGAGGGGTCGAGATATGAGATATCAGATCGAGAAAGGTCGCGATTGAGAGTTGGACCGCGAGGGGTCGAGATATGAGATATCGGACCGAGAAAGGTCCTGATTTGAGGATTGGACCGCTAAGGTCACACTTTGAGGATCGGACCGAGAAAGGTCGCGATTAAGGGTTGGACTGCGAGGGTCGCGATTGGAGATATCGAACCGAGAAAGGTCCTGATTTGAGGATTGGACCACTAAGGTCACACTTTGAGGATTGGACCGAGAAAGGTCGCGATTAAGGGTTGGACCGCGAGGGTCACGATTGGAGATATCGGACCGTGAAAGGTTGTGATTTGAGGATTGGATCGCTAAGGTCGACTTGAGAATTGGACCGAGAAAGGTCACGATTGAGGATTGGACCGCTAAGGTCACGACTTGAAAGACTCCTAAGATGGGACCATGCAATTGTTATTCTATTAAATGTTTAAGTTTACTGAAAACACGTTTTTCTCAGAGTCCTAAATGGTTGGAAAAGATTGCTCTTCTTTTTCGCAACTAACCTAGGGCTCGAATCAGTGGATCTCGTCACTACGTTTATAAGCCCCTCGTTTTTCACCTGTAAATCATCTTCCCGAGACGGACAATCCCGAGCGAGGGTCCTATAAGGCAAGCGAGTTCCACCGACAAAGGAAAAAGTGAACTTAAGGCTAGCTGGTCATGTAAACTTACAACGTATGTGACATGTGGGTCACGATCGAAGTCAACATCCATAAGTTAAGGCAGAAATCGTGCCGAAATTTCGGCATGACTTCTCTTGACTCGCTTGCGTGAGGGGCCTTAGTTTTTGGCGTTGGCTAAGTTGTGGCTGGCATGGTGCATACGTTGAGGGTTTGATGACACGGTGTCACATTGAACCTTCGGGTATGTTTTTTTTAGCATGGCTCCGCGTCAAAGTCAAGGCTGAAAAGCTAAGACTTCGGGTCGGGAACGACCTTCGGTCTCAACTTTTAAGTTTGACTTGTGAGGGAGACCGGCGTAAAAAACATACACTTGGGCTTTATGACACGTACTAAGCCAAAAACCAATCGGGGTCTTGGACGAAGTGTGACACAAAGAGTGCATGGCTTACACGGGCTAGGATGGGCTGTTTGGGACAACCCCGTGCGCGCTCGAAAGGTGTCTGGCAGACCAACCGAGCTGCAACTGAACGGTCATCCCAAGTTACGGGTCATAGTGTGCAGTGTACCGAGGCAGCAAGTGCGCGTAGCGTGCGGTGTATCGAGGCAGCAGTGCAAGTAGTGTGCGGTCACTAAATTCTTTTTCTGAGTAAAATGGAGATTTTCAGAATGCGCTTTAAAGAATTTGTGCGCAGTTCAAAATATAGCACGAAGAATCAAGTATGAATGGAAATGCACGAACATGTTATGATTTTGAAAGAGATGAAAAAGCAACATCTTTTTTTGAAACATTCCAATGTTTGGAAAGCCAGAGCTGTTTGAAATTTCTTTTTTGAAAAGAAAAGTGAAGTAACACGAAGCACGGAGAAAACACACACGCACACAAAATGAGGAAGGGTAAACGAAAGTTTGACCCACAAAATGTTTTTTTTAAAACAACGGCAGTTTTGAAAAACATGTTAAGTCCTCAGCAGAGTCGCCAACTGAAATTACCCGGATCGCGCGCGGACTGCGGCGAGCGGTTCTTTCGAATGGACTTCACTTGGAAAAGAGAGTTGCCACGCCGTTTTGTATTATGAGCCTAAACTTTGAAAATGGCTTTGAAAACAAGGTCGTTTTTATTGGTAGCAAAAACTTGGAAAAGGATTTGAAAATGGGACGTTTTGATTGGTAGCCAAAACTTTAAAAAAGGCTTTTTAGGACCAGAGATTGTCAGGTTCGGAGGTCATGTTACATTTTGGGAAGAGTATATTGAGATCACCCGAAATGCCTCGTATGACGAGTCTTTCTACCTTTCTCGAAAAGTGTACGTGTGTGTGTGTTCGTGTTACTTTTGAAAATAGGCCTGAATGACAAGCTTTAATCTTGGTTTGAATGTCAAACGTTTATTTTGGTAAAAAGAGCGTTTGAATGACAAACGTCGATTTCGAGTTTGAAAAGGAGTTTAAAAAGGATGTTTGAATGACAAACTTGGTTTTGAACCGGGCATTACGATGTTATCCATTTTGATAAAAAGGATGACAAGTAATATGCGATCAACGAGTCATTTTGTGACTAATTTGGAAAATAAATACTATCAACAAACCAAACGGCTTGGACTTGTAAATGACAGTATTGAAAGAGCGATATCAACGTATCAAACAATCCGGACTTGTAAAAGTGCAATCAACGAGCCAAACGACTCGGATTTGTAAAGTGCGATAAAGTAAATAGCAATATCAACGGATGAAACGATCCGGTCTTGTAAAGAGCGTAAAGTAAATGGCAATATCAACGGATCAAATGATCCGGACTTGTAAATGACAATCAAGATCCAAACGATTCGGACGGTAAAGTGCGAATCAACGGATCGAACGATCCGGACGGTAAATGACAGAAAAGTAAAATGGGACTCGATCTCCGTTTTAACCCGAAATTACTATTCTCGAAGGAGAAAAGATGATAGAGGGAGGATCATTTTGAGCCCCGTAGACGGCGTTCCGTCTACATTTTGAGAACTTTGATCGGATCGAAAAGTAGCATTTTACGCGTAAATCGAGACAAAATGGGGTTTAAGGAGGGAGAATGTGGGCACCCCAACCCGGAACCTAACACGTGTCCCGAGCTGGAGAGCCCAACTACGAAAGACCACCAGTAATTTTTGAAAACATTTGACTTAACTTGAAAAGAAACTAACTTTAACCTTGACATTCACATACTTACTTGAGACATCTCCACTTGGAGGAAAAGAGGGTAAACACTTAACCAACTCCAAACCACTTATTTACAAACATTTACAAAAGTTCCCATCTAACCCAACATTAAACAACTAACTTACCTAGTTACCATATTTACAAGAGTTCACAAATCACCCCTTTACATAACTTGTTTTATCAACAAACTCCAACAAAGGAGTAACAACCGAAATACAACCCATCTAAACATAAACATACCCGACAACCCAAAATATAAGAACAAACTCCGCACCGTCCTCACTGGCCGGGTCCTCCTGTCTCACTTCGATCTAAAACATTAAAGGGAGAAGGGTGAGAATAAATCTCAATAAGTTATTATGAATGCACAATATACCAAGTAAGATGCAACACATATAAGGTGCATATAACACATTGGAAAAGCCGTAAACACATTACATTACCTTGGTTTACCTTTTCCCATCTGACCAATAAGTCGTACAATACTGGAAGATAAAACTCCATCACAACGAATAACATATAACGGAGAGAGCTATTATAATAACTCCTCTCTTGTGAACTCCTTAAGCATATTCACTTCTTATAAGACCCGTTTTTCAGGGAACCATATAAGATACTAGTAACTCTGTAAGGCTTTTAGCCCAATACAGATGATATAACCCTAATCTGTGGCCACAAAAGGGGACAATCATAGGTATAACGTAATTCGATCACATTAGGTCACACATTCCATAATTGATCGTATTCCGTTATACCCCTAAACATCAGCTGATTAACACAAGTTCAAGCACATAGTAGATACTTGAAATAAAATCCACCAAAGGGATGAAAATATAACAACATGGTAAAGTATACTCATGTTCAAGCAATAATATAGTGCAACATTCATTTTATACACAAGTTCAACCAATTATCACAAACCAACCCTACATGAACAATATGCAATAATATATAACCTCTATAAAGGCCCAAGTTCCATTTACCAAGTTGGGCTCACTTTGGCTAAAGAACAAATCAAGGTTACAAAGCAATTTCCAAACAATATTTAAAGTACTTCCACTATTCCATTTTAACTAAGTAAGACACCATTGTATAGCTAAAATGTTCTACTTTAATCTAAGTTAAAGAGTGTTCACTTTGGTTCTTGTTTAAACAGGTTTCTAGGCCTTAGAAAGTTGTTCAGGGACTGCAGGGTAGGGCACGACTCGTGCCCCTTATAACCTCCTTCAGCTACAGTCGTCCCAGCATAGGCACGACTTAGGCAAAACTTCAAGGGACGAATCGTGCCCCAGAGCACGAGTCGTGCCTGTTGCCCAAAATTCAGAACAGGGTTTAAACAACAGCAGCCACCAAACCCAAATTGACATATACTCAATTTACTCTGTTTTAAGGTAATAAAATCAGTACCAAACAGCAACCATACAAAACCCAAACCATTTCATACTCCTTCTAAACTATTTCAACACCAATTAACATCATCTTGATACCAAACTTTGTATCAAATTGTCATGCAATGATTCCTCTCCAAAGCATTAACACCAAACATGAGTACTAACCCATTTTTGTACTCTTACACAACCAAGCCATACCCATTTCAAATCCCATTTTTTCCAAACCCTTCTTACCAAGTAAAAATTGTTCCACTTTCCCAAAAACTTGTTTATAAACATCAATAACAACAAAAATCAAGAATTGAACAAGTTTTGAAAAGAATCCATAATAACTTACCTAAATGGTGAAAAATAGAATATTTATTTGAGCATCTCTAAACGATCTCCTCGCCGCCACGAACAAGAATCCGCCCTTGGTTTTGAAACCGGAGAAGTAATGAAGGGTGAGGAATTTTTGGAAGGGTGGAGCTAGGGTTTAGGTTTCCATGGAACTTAGAGAAGAAGAAAGTACTGATGAAAATAATAAAATGAAATTTCCTTTTGATAATTCCATGGATAGTTATTCTATTTTACTCACAAGCTCCACTCAAACTTGAACCTTACCCATTAATAGCCTTAACTATCCAACTTGGCAACTAAGCACCTCAACTTAATAAAATCAATTTATTAAAATTCCAATTATCATTAAATCATTTCACACTTTATACTTTATTCCATTTAGACCCTTTTAAATTAATTTTAATTCACTTTCATCCTAAATTCACATAACTCATCCATAGCATAAAATGAAGACATAATCATAACAAGTAGCATAAAAGGCATAATATAAAATACTACTACCCGAACCCCACGTGCTCAACGAGTGTTAAAATAGTGCCTAGTTTTAGGGTCGTGACACTCACTCCCCCTTAAAGAAAATTCGTCCCGAATTTTAGGTAAACTTACTTGCACTCTAAAACAATGAAGGATACTTCTCCCTCATCTCCGACTCTAACTCCCACGTGGCCTCTTCAATAGTATGATTCCTCCATAACACTTTCACTACCGGGATACTCTTCGTTCTCAACTCTTTCACTTGGAATTCTAATACTCTCAATGGCTCCTCAACATATGACATATCGGCTTGAATCTCTTCGGGAGGTGAACTCAATAAATGGGAGGGGTCGTGACAATACTTCCTCAACATCGACACATGGAATAGATCGTGAAGCAAGAAGAAGGATGGAGGTAACGCCAACTGGTAAGCTAGTTCCCCAATCTTCTCTATAATCTCAAACGGTCCCATGAACCTTGGAGCTAGTTTTCCCCTATTCCCAAACCTTTTAATCCCGGTCCTCGGAGAAATATTCAAGAAAACCAAGTCACCAACTTGGAAAGATAAGTCCCATCTTCGGTTGTCTGCGTAGATCTTCTGCCTACTCTGAGCCATCTTCAACCTATCCCGGATCACCTTGATTTTCTCCGTCGAGTCTCTAACTAAATCCGGACCCCAAAGCTTGGCTTCACCCACTTCATCCCAACACATAGGCGATCTGCACTTCCTACCATACAACGCTTTGTAAGGAGCCATCTCAATGCTAGATTGATAACTGTTGTTGTAGGCGAACTCAACCAACGGTAGATGATCCTACCATGATAACTGAAAATACATCACACAAGCTCTAAGCATATCCTCAAGTATCTGAATAGTTCGTTCCGTCTTCCCATCTGTCTGAGGATGAAACGCCATGCTGAAACATAACTTGGACCCTAAAGCTTCATGTAACGCCCTCCAAAATCTCGAAGTGAACCTCGGGTCTCTATCTGAAACGATACTAACTGGAACCCCGTGAAGTCTCACAATTTCCTTCATATATAACTGAGCCAATCTCTCCATCGAAAACTTAGTTGATACGGAAAGAAAATGAGCTGATTTCGTCAATCTATCCACGATCACCCAAATGGCATCCATCTTCTTCACAGAAAGAGGCAAACCCGTTACAAAATCCATTGAAATTCCTTCCCATTTCCACTCCGGGATGTCTAAAGATTGAAGTAGCCCTGCCGGTCATTGATGCTCGGCCTTGACTTGTTGACATGTTAGGCACTTAGATACGAAATCCGCTATCTCTCTCTTCATCCCATTCCACCAATATCCACGTTTTAAGTCTTGATACATTTTCGTGCTAACCAGATGAATGGTGAACTTGGACTTATGACCATCCTCTAGAACACGTCTCTTGATCTCCGGTGATGAAGGAACACAAATCCGGCCTTGGAAAGTTAGAAGTCCATCTCTATTCAACGCAAAATCTCTGGCTTTACCATCTTGAACTTGTCCCAATATTTTCTTCAATTCCGGATCAATTGATTGAGCTTCCATCAAATCTCCATACAAAGTTGGAACTGCTCGAACATTCGCAAAAATCAATTCATGCCTTGACTCTCGGGAACTCAAAGTTGACAAGTAAGCCTTCCGGCTAATCGCATCCGCAACAACATTCGCCTTCCCCGGATGATAAGAAATCACACAATAAAAATCTTTCAAGAGCTCCAACCATATTCGTTGTTGATTGTTCAACTCCTTTTGTGTAAATAAATATTTCAAACTCTTATGGTCCGTGAAGATCTCAAATCTCACCCCATATAGATAATACTTCCACTTGTGCAACGCAAAGATAATCGCAGCTAATTCCATGTCATGGGTAGGATAGTTCTGTTCAGCCGGTGACAACTTCCGAGAAGCATAAGCAATCAATTTCCCACCTTGCATCAACACACATCCCAAACTCTCCTTCGAGGCATCACTAAAAATGACGAAGTTCTCGCAACCATCTGGAAGGGTAAGAACAGGAGCTGATGTCAACCTTTTCTTCAACTCTTCAAATCTAGCTTCACACTGGAAATCCCGTACAAAAGATACATCTTTCCTAGTCAATCGAGTTAACGGAGTTGCAATGTGAGAGAAACCTTCTATGAATCTTCTGTAGTACCCCGCTAACCCAAGAAAGCTACGAACCTCAGTCACAGTTGAAGGCTGCTTCCAATTGACAACGGCTTCAATCTTGGAAGGATCAACGGATATTCCCGAACTAGAAACCACCTGCCCCAAGAAAGATATCTGTTCGAGCCAAAACTCACACTTATTGAACTTGGCAAACAATATCTTTTCACGGAGAAGAGAAAGAACAATCCTCAAATGAGTCTCATGCTCCTCCCGGGACTTGGAATAAACAAGGATGTCGTCGATGAAAACCACAACAAAACTATCCAAGTAAGGTTTGAAGATACGGTTCATCATATCCATAAATACGGCCGGGGCGTTAGTCAACCCGAAAGGCATAACCACGAACTCATAATGACCATATCTAGTTCTGAAAGCTGTTTTGGAGATGTCGTCAGGTCTAATCTTCAACTGATGGTATCCGCTTCTCAAATTAAGTTTTGAGTAAATAACGGAACCTTGGAGCTGATCAAACAGATCATCAATATGCAGAAGAGGATACTTGTTCTTGATGGTTGCTTGATTCAACAGACGGTAATCTATACATAATCTCAAGGTACCATCTTTCTTGCGGACAAACAAAACAGGAGCCCCCACGGTGACACCTTTGGGAAGGATAAACCCCCGGTCTAACAACTCTTGCAACTGAGTCTTTAACTCTTTCAATTCAGCAGGATCCATTCTATAAGGCGCCTTAAAAATAGGTGAAGTACCGGGCACTAGATCAATGCAAAACTCTACCTCACGATCAGGAGGCATAGAGTACTCGGTAGAAAACACATCACCAAACTCATTTACTATGGGAACATGAGCTAAATCAGGGGACTTCTTACTTGAATCTACCACATAAGACAAATACCCCGCACACCCCTTAGAAAGCATTTTTCTAGCCTTTATAGCAGAAATGACATGAATACCAAACATAGACTTGTCAGCATCAAATACAAAAGAACGCATATCAAGTATATCAAATAAGACCTTCTTCCTACGACAATCAACCATGGCATGGTAATGACTCAACCAATCCATACCAAGAATAACATCAAAATCCCGGATTTGTAACTCTACTAAATCCGCCGGCAATACATGCCCACAAATAACTACATCACAACCATTGTATATCAAAGAAGAAGTGAGGCACTCTCCCATAGGAGTCGACACCTCTAGCACATAAGGCATACAATCAGGTAGTTTATGCAATGCAAAAGCAAAATGAGATGCAACAAATGAATGGGAAGACCCGGGATCTATAAGAATGCGGGCCTTGACTCCTGAGACAGGGACAATACCTCTAATGACAGCATTAGGGTCTACCTCCCCTCTTCCTAAGGCAAACACTCACCCTTGAACCTTATCTTTCGGCTTCCCTTCATTATCTCTTTTGATTCCTCCTTTCGATCCGCCTTGTCCACTACCAGAAGCTTGCCCTCGCAACTTGGGACAGTTCTTCCTAAAGTGACCATCTCCTCCACATTCTAAACACTTGCCAAGCTTGCTCCAATACCTCTCCTCGGAATGACCCGGCTTCTTGCAAAAACCACAAACATTCCCAATCGGTCTTGGAGGAATACGGGCCGCTGAAGTCGTCACATTTCCAATTATGATTACCCCCGGGGCTAAGAACCTTGGTTGTCCTCTACCTTAACCCGAACCCTGACCTTGAAACCGCTGCTTGTTTCCACCTTCCGACATGCCCTTGTGCTCTTCAATGTCGTTCTCTATTCTGTATGATCGGTTCACCGCCGCTTGGAAGTCCGTGAAGTCATGTGTCAATAGTTGCTTTCTGAACTCCAGCCTTAATCCCTTCACAAATCGGTATACTCGTGTAAGTGCTCCAATTTGAGCTTGTTAGTATTTTCGTTAGAAAATTAATGAAAGTTATAACATTTCTAACAATTCCTAACATTCCTAACATTTCTAACCAAGCAAGGGCAAAGTGGGCATTGTTATTTAGGGATAAACCAAGAAAGGAATCCTAAAAAGCAAAAGAAATTAAAGAAAACCAAAAATAGAAACTGCTGGAACAAAAACTGGCTGTTAATTTGATTTTTTTTGAAAAATATTCCTCTTGTCCAAAGCCTGAAGCAGCATTTAATGAACAGTGCACGCTCAAGGTCCTATCCGCGCGGATGAGTTTGTCATTTTCAGAGGGCTATAAATTGAGGCCTTCAGTCTCAGAAATAGAGGAGAAAAAACACAATTTGTAACTGCACCTTGGCGAAAATAGTGAGAAAACAGTGAGAATTCTCTAGAATTGTCACCTTTTTCTCAACTATTCAACCAAAATCACACTCACTCAAACACTATCATATTCAAGCCTCAAACACTCTTACATTCAAGCCAAAGCTCCAAAACACAAAGAAGATAGGTATAACCTCCCTCTTCTTACCCTAAATCTCTCATCCATGCATGCATTTTCAAGCTACAAAATGTAGTTCATTCATCTTCTTGTCTTAGATTCAAGAAGATCACCATGGAAGTTCATCTCCATGGATGATCTTCTACAAGGATCAACATTATTTTCAAAGTGTTCTTACTTTCTTGCAAAGAAAACACATTTTCAAAACCCTAAAAATCATTTTCATACATCAAATCTCATTTTCAAAGGATAAAATTCCCCTTCCCAAGCAAATGAAGTGCTTAGTCCTAATGTACCCCAAGGATGGTTTGATATAGTTGATTCACCAATAAAATGTCAAGTGATCACTAATCAAAACCTAGGGAAATAGGGACAAGCATGGATGCCAAACCCCCTTTAAAATCATGTTTTTCTTTCTTGAGAAGTTGCTGTCCAGTAGCAATTTTCTAAGACCCCAGTTCATGGTCTAATTTTTTGGACACAGATAAACTTGTAATTTGGTGTTGACTACAAAACACTTTTTGTAGCCAACATCTAGAGCTTTCCAGACATATTTTTACTTTATTTTTTGCGTGAGTAAAACTCCCTTTTTCAAATTTTCTTTTGAAGGTCAGATCACCAGTCTCTGGGAGTCCAGATCTCATATCTGAGATTTCCAGAAGGTTTTGGGTCCTCAAATCTTCTCCAAAATGGAAAATTATTTCGTAGAAATCTTATTTGAGGTGTCTGGAACAACTTTCATTCTCTGAATTTCTCCAGATTATGAATTTTTAAGGCCCTTAAATCCATTTAAAAATCAGGTGTCTACTGCCTTTTTCATTCTGGCAGAAGTGTTCTTCAACTTCCAAAAATCTTTTGAGTACCAAAACTCAACCCAAAAATCACACCAAAAATCATGGGATCTGTCCAAAGTCTGATAAAGAACTCCCAAATTTTTCTTTTCTGAGTTTCAACTTATTTTGGCCAAAACACACACACACACACACACAAATGATTTTTAGCTTGAAAGACTCGTTTTACGAGGCATTCCGGGTGCACACTAACGTCCTTCCCGGTGTGTAACATGACCTCCGAACCCAAATCTCTAATCTCGGGCATTTTTCAAAGTTTTGGCCCTTAAAACAAAAACGGCATGGCGACTCCGTCTTTTTCCGGTTTTATTTGATTTTCAAAGAAACGCAAAATCGAATTTTCTCGCGAAATCGGAATTTCAACATCGTCACAGTGGCGACTCCGCTGGGGATAAATAAGCTTTTTTCTAAAAAAAAAAAAAATATTTGGTATATTGGTGGAAACCATTAAACTTCCCGTTATCGCCTCCTAACACGAGTCGGGGATAAATTGTGGTTTAACAATCCCACGTACCGGTATCATTGTTTTCAAAAAAAAAAAAAAAGCTTTTGAGGGTCAAGCTTTCGTCCCGACTTTAAAAATCATTTGTTGTGTGTGTTGATTTTTGCACATTTTTGCGTTGTCTTGGCCGCCTCGGAAAAAGTCAAAATTTTGATTGTCGAAATCATGTCCCTAACTGTCGGAATTCTTGTGCTTATGTGCTTATGTGTTTATTAAATTTCAAAAAAAAAAAAGAGATTTTCAAAAAAAAAAAAAAGAAAATTTTCAAAAAAAAAATCATGTATCATATTTTTAAGACACATGAAAAATTTCTATTTTACTCAGAAAAAGAAGATAGACTGCTTGCACACTACGCGCACGTGACCTTACACTGCACACTACGTCCCTAACCCGGGGAAATCCTTGTCGCGGCCCGTTTGGTCTTATTACGCCTCTCGGTGCAAGCACAGGACTACCCAAACATCCCATGTGTGAATACCCCGTCCCGATGCAACGCGCATTCGGAAGTTTGAAATAATAATTATAAAAGTCGGATCGAAATGGGATATTCATTTAGTGACACTCGCTTTAAACCATATTAAAATATTAGTTTAATTTTGAGAGTCGCCACGCCACTTTGATATAGCCCAAAGCTTTGAAAAAAGGCTAAACATGTAATTGGGTTCGGGGGTCAAGTTACAACAGAAGAAGAAACGCTATCACTCCTATTGCCCGACGAATCGGTCTTTCTAGCATGTGGGGTGTTGGTTGTGTGCGGTGTTTACAGGAATAGATAGAAGAAACGGGATCATGCATAAGGAGGAGGGGAGAGAAAGAATTAATTGATGATCACACCCTAGAACCTTTGAGTTAGGCCCTCGGAAGGTGCACTAATCAACGTTCATCCTTGGGGGATTGTTGATCATGGGACAATTATTACTAAGGTGGAAGGAAAGAAATAGTTCCTAGATCCATTGGGTTTCTTGGGGCGAAACCTTAGATCATCCTCGGCTATGCATAATTAAATATATTAAAACGACCCTAAATCTAGCATATATGACATAAGCAAGAAATAAAGTAATTAAAACATACTAAGCATGCAAACAATAATAATAAAGACAATAATAATAAAGAACAATAATAATAAAGAACAAGAATATTAAAAAGAGAGTCTTACCAATTGTAGCAAGACTTTGGGGTCGAATCTTGGCGATTCGAGAGGAAAAAGAAGAACTGAGGGTAAAGCAAGTGTAGTCTCGCTTCTCCCGTATGAAATTGTGTGTGAATATGGGGAGCCGGGCACCCCTATTTATAATACCTCGGAACTTGGGCTGGGCCACTGAAGGGTCGATCGGCACTAGGGCTGAAGGGTCGATCGGCTCTATATAAAAGGGTCGATCGGCTCTACCACGGGTAAAGGGCCGATCGGCACTTCCAACTGGCGTACTTTCCAAGCTGACAGTGACGGCGCAGTACGGACGAAATAATGAATTAGGGTTTTTTAGGGTTTCGCTAGGGTTTCTTATTAATTAACCGGGCCAGGTATTTGGAATACCCTTTTTTCGGACCGGGTACTAACAGTAGCCCCTCGGCGACGCTTCTTGTAAGACAAGTGGGTTCGACGATAAAAGAATAGGATCCGTCCTGAAAAAAGGGATTTCAGGAGGTAAGGAAAGTGATCTTGTGAATGTGAGGATTTGGACTCGAGCTGAGTCGCAAAAAAGGACGACCCGGTAGGTCAAGTGGCTGGACCCACGTCGGGCTACCTACGTATCCCAAGAGGAATCAAGCCAAGTCGTAGTTCGAAAATGTGGGCGTTTAGTACCCGAGAGTGGCGGACGTGCAGCGTCTCAAGCCAAAGATGCGATTTGTGGCAAGGCTTTGGGGATCGAATCTAAGGGTGATTCGAATAATATTGAGAGATGTACGGAAAGGAGAATCAAGTATAGTCTTGCCTTCTCCGTGGGAAAATACGTTGTGTGTGGAAAGGAAACTCAAGTATAGTCTTGATTTTTCCCTTGAAAATCGAATGTGATGGAACAAATCAAGTGTAGTCTTGATTTGTGAGATAATGTGTGGAAAGGAAATTCAAGTATAGTCTTGAATTTTCCTTTGAAAATTGAATGTGATGGAACAAATCAAGTGTAGTCTTGATTTCTCCGTTGAGAATCCGTGTGTTGTGAAAATAAACCAAGTTTAGTCTTGATTCGCGTACCGAGAGAAAGTGTATGGGGCAATGTGGGAAAAAACTGTGTGGGAATCAAAGAGCCAAGCATTTGACTTTTGCGGGAGTCGTCCCGAAAAAATATTAATTTGAACAAAAAAATGTTTGGAACAAATAAATAAAAGAGGAATTATTTTAAAAGGATTTTTGCAAACGGTCAAATTTTGAAAAAATGGGAAGATTTTTGAAAATGGGGGGAAGCTTTTTTGGGAAGGGGAAAGATTTTTTTTTTTTTGAAAAGGGTGGTAATAAAGACCCGGTCAAACGCCCTGCTCGAGGCTGACACGCGTCAGGCGGAGAGGCTGAAGGGCCGATCGGCCCTATGCTCTGATTGGCTGAGGACCTTGGACGAGGATCGGGGTTGCCAGGAGGAATCCTGGCCGTTCGATCAGGTGAAAGAAACACAAAATGGGAGGGCCGATCGGCCCTTGACTCCCATTGGCCTAAAAAGGCGGCCGATCGGCCTTAAGAGCCGTGTACCCTCCTTCTCCAACACACCTTCTTCTTCTTCTCTGAATTTCTTCCTTCCCGTCGAATTTCTTGAAGGTTTTCGCCGGAAAACTCTTGATTTGTGCCGAGATTTTTGCTTTGCCATGGATCCCGACGTCGCAGCTTTGGAACGATTGCTCAATCAACCGGATTATTCACCCTTGGGCTCATAAACCGGAGGTATAGGTGGTTTTCATGGTTATGGGGGAGGAGTTGGAGCTAGTGGACACGGCGCCGGAGGTAGCCGCGGTTCTGACAGTTTTAGGGGCGGTTTTGGTGATATGGGTGGTGGTTTTAGTGGTGGTTATGGAGGTTATGGAGGTGGCAGCCATAGTGGCAGCGGTGGTGGTCACGGTGGTGCTGGTGGCGGCAGCCATGGCGGTGATGGCGGTGGGTATGGCGGCAACGATGGCGGCCATGGCGGGAATGGTGGAAATGATGGTGGTGATGATGATGAAGAGGAGGTTGATGCTGATGCCGGGGAGAGTGACCGGAGTGACGCCGGCGGGAATGCTGAGGCTAGGAGGCGGCGAGCTTCGCGTAATTATCGACCCTCGAGACTATTCTTTTTGTTACACAACCAGTCGAACTTTTACGCGGGCCTGAATTTTCATGGATCCACTGGTCTTCGCTCCCGCGTCGGGATGAAGGTACAATTTTTATTTAACAACATAATAATTGATACATGTGCAAAGTATTTTATTATTTAAAATGCGAGTAATGACACATACATACTGTCTTTGTGTTTACTGCGAGATGAAGAAGATGGAGGGACGTAGTTCCCTTAAGGCGGTTGGTGAGCTGTGGGCGCTTTTGCTAGCCGGTGAGGGTGGTCCTCGCGAGATGGTGTGGAGCTTGGGGTTGGGTCCCTTCTTTGATATGGTTTCACTGATGGGTCGGACAGGAAGTGTAATCTTTGTGGTGAAGGTGTGTCGTGAGTTTTGGTGGGACACGACACATACTTTTCATCGAGTTGGGGTGAGACTACGATCACTCCTGCGACTTCGCCGTCCTCACCGGGTTGAGTTTACGGATGTAGTGTTGCCTTTTGATGAGACCCTACACTACGATAAGGCTCGTCGAGATCAATTTGTTTAGGCGCTAGCGTTGGCGAGCGAAATTTCGGTGTTGACGCAGAAAGGCTGTACAAGCTTGTTGAGGCCGCTATTGATCGGTGCAGTCGGCGGTATGGGATGGACGCACTTGTCAGGGGATTCCTTTGGTATGGCTTATCGGTGGCCCTCTTTCCCAACTCGGGCCCGGTGTGCCGATTCTCTTTATTGGGTGCTTTGTCGACTTGGACTTAGTGCGGTATATTTCTTGGGGAGGGGCGGCTTGGCCGGCCGTACGGGCCCTTGACACCTGTCTCGAGGTCCAACACCTCTTCTTTTGATGCTTTTCACTTTGTACTGGAGGTATGCTAACTCTTGTCATTCTCATTACCCCTTACTTGTCACTTGTTTTTTTTCTGTCTTTGTAAATATCTGCTTTTCTGTCTTTTGTAGGCTTGGGTTTATGAGATCTTTGGCGTTGCGCCTTTCACCTTACGGGACCAGACTCGGGATGTGCCCGTCTTGCGGTACTGGAGGAAGGAAAACCGGGTTGAGGGGTATCCGAAGACGGTTCGTGAATCTGATTTGAGGGCCGTGTTTGATGGTCCCAGTAGACCTGAGCTTTTACTCTTCCCTTGGACCCCCGAGGCTTCTGAGGCTGTTGGTGCTTTGTTCGGGATATTCTTGCTTCCCTTGAGGCTAACTGGTTGGATTGCTTGCCGATGAGATGTATCTGGGCGAGCGGGCGTCGAGACAGCACCATGCGTGGGCTCCTCTTTATGCGCCACATCACCCTCCCAAGAATATGTGGTACCCGGACCGATTGCCGAGGAGGATGGAGTATCTATATGGGGTCCCCGCTTATCAGTTCCGCCTTGACATGCCTTATATAGATTTTGTGGCTCTTTATCTGAGATCACCGCAGGTGGTGCGGCGGGCTGCTGCGGATGCCCAGTCTTTGGTATGGGAAGCCGGGATCCGGTTATTCTGAGCCGATGGGTGCTTTGCACCTCCGAGATAGTGGATATGCCTCCCTTTCTGATCACTTCTATGTGCATATGGCTGGCGGGGAGGTGCGGGTAGACTTGGCTCCTACAGAAGCCGATGAGGTGGAGGGTGCCCAGCTTCCTCCCGGTGGTGCTGACGGAGTATGCCTTTTACCTTTCCTCTTCATGTACTCGTACTTATGCTTTAGCTGTGATGTAACTCTTGCCCTTGATTTTTGCAGGTTACTCGGGAGTCTTATGTGCGGTCAGTGAGGCACAGCAATGTACTGACCCGTCTGCTGAGGAGTGCAGTGGCGGCGCTTTCTTGCCAATCCCGGAGATCGGTAGATGTGGATCCGGCACAGTGGAGACAGCGCTCCCAGGGTGAGGGTAGCTCGACATCCGGATTTTCTCGCGGTCGTGCCTCGACTTCCCGTAGGGGTCATTAGGATTTTTCATTTTTATGTAGTACCTGTTAGGAAAACGTAGGAGCATGCAGACTCTAGATTTTATGCTGACTCACTGATGAAAGCTTTATGTAATGGTTTATGAATTTAATATATATAAAAGTTAGTCTTTTCTATTTATGTACATTTCTATTTTTGGACGTTATCTATTTTTGTACACTGCATTGGACACACGAGGACAAAAATAAAATAAAATAAAGTAAAAATTGAAAATAGAAAATAATAAAGAATAAAGAATGAAGATAAAAAATAAAATAAAAGAACAAAAGGGTGGAGCCTTGGACTTGCTGCAGCTGTGTTGTACTTGGGGGAGTTAAAGGGTCGATCGGCCCAAATTTAAAGGTCCGATCGGCCCAAATTAAAAGGTCCGATCGGCCTTTCACTGAAAAGGCGGCGGTTGACTTCCTGGAAGGGGCCGATCGGCCCTATCTTTGTCCTTTTCTGATCGGATTGCCACTAATTTGTCCTTTTCCTGTACGGATTTTGAATACCAAAACCTATAAAACCCTTGTCAGCCGATGGGTACAAAACATAATTTCTTTTCTCTCTTCTTCGTACTGTTCTGCTCTTTTCTTTATTGCTTTTTTCTTTTGTCGTGAATCAATCAACACAATGAATTCTCACCCTTCTGTTTTGATGGAGAAGCAAAACAATTTTGAGAGTGATTTGGCTGTTTGGGTATCCAAGGTACCTCGCTCTGTTCGCCATGCTTTTGATAAACGCTTTGGGGTGAAGTGTATTTGGTCTCTTTTGCCCATGCATCCCAATTGGAATCTCCTACATCTTCTTGTTTGCTTTTTGGGACGAATCCAATCACGTTTTCAATTTTTCTTACAACGAGATTACACCCACCTACGAGGATTTTCTTGCTCTGTGCGGAGGGGATGATGTCAGTTTGATAGCGGTTCCGCAGGATCGAGTTCCGTTGGTGACAAGGGTGGCCAAATTTCTGCGCATCCCTACAGCTGTGGCTAGAGGTTTGGTTGAAGGTGTAGACATAGATATCTGTGATTTGCCGGGGAGATTTGCTCATGGTGATGACTTTGACTCGGATTTTGCTTTGGATTGCCTGGCCCTCTGCTTATTTTCCAAGGTTCTGTTTTCTCCTTATGTGGGTGTAGCTACCAGTGGATGCTTGGATATGGTTGATCAGGCCCGTTCGGGGAGGAGCATCATTCCGGTTCTCTTGGGCGAGACGCTTCATGGTATATCTCAGATAGCTAGGGGTGCTCCGCTTATGACTAGGGCGGTGCCAAATTGCGACCACGTGGCTCGAGGATCGACTTTTTGTTCTAGAGATTCCCCCTTCGAGTGTTAGGCCTTGGTTTCATGGTTGTAGGAGGAAGATTGATCCGCTTTCCGGCTTGTCAGAACGGGAGTGGAAGATGTATTTGGCGGAGGTGGATGCGATAGGATTCATTGGCGAGTACGGCATTGGGGCCTTTCCTTCATTCGGAGCCTTCGGCTTGGGCAATGCGATTCGTGTACCG
Organism: Adenophora triphylla var. japonica; assembly: GCA_022495995.1. Lineage (NCBI taxonomy): Eukaryota > Viridiplantae > Streptophyta > Magnoliopsida > Asterales > Campanulaceae > Adenophora > Adenophora triphylla. The sequence goes on along the minus strand of JAFEMH010004820.1, from coordinate 16,536 downwards.
GCTTTTGAGACCACCACCTTTTACTATGCGGAGCGGGTACTTCGGCAATATGGCATGGAGCGAGTCCGTCCTCAAACTTGGGGCACTTCGAGTTTGATGATTACGAAAGTCCTTCCAATGGACGTTGGTGTCTCAGTTTTGATGGTAAGCTTATGGAGTTCTCATGGAATGCCACGAGTCTATCTTGCACAGCGGACCCTTAGCACTCATTTGTCGCATGCTTATTTGACATGGTATGAAGAAAACTTGGGACCGATGAGGGAGACTTTGTATGACTTGAGACGGAGATTGGTTCCTAACATATCTTCGAGCCGTTTTCTCAGAGACAGGGAGGCTTTGGGGATTTCTCTAGACACAGTGGAGGAGAATCCTCCCAAGAAGATGGAGCGGAAGTTGAAGGGTAAGGCGATCGAGGAGGTTCCCCCATTGAAGAAGAAGTATTCGCCTTATTTTAAGAGAGAGAATAAGAAGAAACCGACTCGACGAGCTGCCAAGAAGAAGAAGGACGGAGATGAGGGGCCTAGTGCCAAGGAGTAGACCTTATATGTCCGAGTATCCACCCACAGTCATATGCAGACACATTAATTATTTATTTTGCCTTTTAATTTTTTAGTTTCTTTTGCAAGTTATTTAGTCATTAGTATAGTCGAGCTTAGACTCATCAAATAAGTGTAATCAAGCATTGATTGTGGGAATAAAGAAGTTTATTGCTTTAGTAAAAAACAGATTGGATTTTTATTTATTTTTTGGACCGCGCCGATTAAGGCTGCCTACGTTCCCCTTTTACAATGAGAACCAAGGGGCTCAGGTCGTCTTAGTTCATTTTCATCAAGCTACTATTTTTAGAAAGGGGAGATAGAAGCGGGACAATTTTTATTTTATTTGCTCTAACTTTTGCCTAGACCGCCCTTTACGGGTTTTCAATCTAGCGAGCTTTTGAACGCACCCTTTCTTTTATTGCTAAACCGCCCTTTGCGGGTTTTCAATCTAGCGGGCTTCTTTTTGCGTTTTTTTTTTTTTTTTTTTTTTTTTTATTATTTAGAGGGGGAGGAAGAGCTTAATCATAGTAGAGTGCGAGCTTCTTTGAGGTTGGTGGGCTCCTTGAATTCGTTGCCATCCAAATCTGCCATTTTAACTGCTCCACCCGAAAATATCTTCTTGATCACATACGGGCCAGTCCATGTAGGGGCCCACTTCCCAAGAGGATTGAACTTATTGGGAAGTTGCTGCTTCAAAACCAAATCTCCCTCCTTAATGTCTAAGGGCTGCACCTTTTTGTTGAAAGCTCTTGCCGTCCGTCTTTGATAGGCTCGGATGTGTTCCATGGCTTTGAGTCTGCGTTCGTCAAGTGTGGCCAAGCGATCATATCGGTGCGGAGCCATTCAACTTCGCTACTTGATTTTCTAATAAGATCCTCAAAGACGGGACTTCCAACTCAACCGAGATCTTGCCTCCATCCCATATGTCGAGCAAAAGGAGTTTTGCACTGTAGGCTGTACGAACGGAAGTTCTATATCCCCAAAGTGCCAATGGTAGTTTCTCGGGCAGTCCCTACCTCGAATTCTTTGTCTTTCGATTATACGCTCAATCGTTTTGTTAGCTTGCCCATTGCTCCGTTGGTGCGAGGTCTATAAGGGGAAGACTTGTGCTTAGGGTAATCTTGAACTGCCGGTAACTTGTCACAATCTCCGCCGAAGTGGGACCCGTTGTCAGAGATAATCTCATTTGGTACTCCATATACGCACATGATGTCCTCCTTAATGAAGCTTGTGCCACCTTTTTGGAAGTCAACACCTTGTAAGATTTTGCCTCGATCCACTTGGTGAAGTAATCCATGACTACTAATACAAAACGGTGCCCAGTGCTCCCAGGCGGTGTAATCTTGCCAATCACATCAATCCCCCATGTCGCAAATGGCCAAGGGGTTACCATGCTATACAACTCGTGAGGGGGTACATGGTTCAAATTGGAACACATTTGGCATTTGGGACATTTCCGCACAAACTGGATGCAGTCGGCTTCTATAGTGACCCAATAATAACCCAACCGTGTGATTTTCTGTCTCAACATTCGGCATTCATGTGTGGACCGCATAAGCCATCGTGTACTTCTTCCATGATCACTTACGCTCGTTTCGCGTCTACACAGAGTAACAGGAGACCATCGTAGTGCCTTTTGTACAACATATCATCCAGTAGAACAAACTGTCCGGCCAATCGTTTCAATGCTTGCAAGCTTTTGGCTTTCACGTCACCTAGAAAAGACACATTACCCTTCTTGAGATACTCATAGATTTGTGCGTACCACGGTTCCTTATTCTCCTCGATGTCAGCTTGAATCTCGCAGCAGTAGGCTTCGTAGCGTAGCGGGGTTCTCTCTTCGGCCAACTACGAATGGTTTTACTGAGACATTCCGTGAGGGATCTCGACCAAAGAAGCCGGTGTAGCTAAAGCGTCGGCAAATCTATTTACTGTCTCTGGGTAGATAATGGAATGTCACTTCTACGAATTGCTTGACAAGCTCTTCCATATGAGTACGTCTTGTTGCAAGTAGGGGTCAACGGTCTTCCACTTCTTAGACGTACGATTGATAATTAGAGTGAGTCTCCATATACCTCCAACTCCTTTACATTACGCTCCAAGGCTGCTTCTAAACCGGCTATGCATGCCTCGTATTCAGCCGCGTTATTGGTGGTTGTGAAATTTAGCTTGATGGCGATGGGGGTGTGCTCATCTTTGGGATCAACCAAGAGGATTCCCACTCCGTTGCCTCTCTTGTTCGCGGCTCCATCAAAGAATAGTTGCCATCTCTCTTCCGTATCAATGCTAAAAATCCCCTCGTCTGGAAATTCCGGTTCAAGCCCCTGTTCTTCTGTACTTGGAAACTCTGCTAAATGATCCGCCATGGCTCTCCCTTTAACTGCTTTTCTCGGCACATAGGTGATATCGAATTCCCCCAGAAATACCGACCACTTGGCTAATCTCATGGACAGAGAAGGTTTGTCGAACAAATACTTAATTGGATCCATCTTTGACACTAGCAGAATCGGATGCGCTGACAAGTAATGCTTGAGCTTATTAACCACCCAAACTAGCCCGGTACAGGTTTTTTCCAATCTTTGAGTAGTTTAGCTCACTCCCCTGCAACTTTCGACTAACAAAATAAACGGCGTTCTCCACCCGAGAGTCTTTGGCTTCTTGTGCCAGCATAGCCCCAGCCCAGTTTGTATCGATTCTTGTAGGGTACAGATAGCAACGGTTTCTCCGAATGTGGGGGGCGAAGGATAGGGGGATTGACCAAGTATCTCTTGATTTCCTCAAAGGCTTCTTGACACTTCCAGTCCCAATCTATACTTGCGGTCTTCTTCATCAATCTAAAAATCGGCTCACACATGGTAGTTAATTGATTAATGAAGCGGGCGATGTCTTTATGCTAACCGTCCCATGAATCCTTTGACTTCCTTTTCTGTACGTGGTGGCCTCATCTCCATGATAGCTTGAATCTTCCTTGGATCTGCCTCAATTCCTCGTTCGGTGACCATGTAACCCAGGACTTTTCCTCGAATAACTCCAAATGTACACTTGGCAGGATTCAAACGCATTGCGTGCTCACGCAGTCTGTCGAAGAACTTCCTCAAATCAATGAAATGCTGACCGTTTGACCCTTTGGAATGAATGATCATATCGTCGACATACACCTCAATCTCCTTATGGATCATGTCATGGAATAATCTTTGTGACCGCTCTACGGTATGTAGCCCTGCATTTTTCAATCCGAATGGCATTACGGTGTAACAGATATGTTCCCCATGGTGTAGTGAAAGCCGTCTTCTCTGGTCCGCCTCCGCCATCTTGATCGATTATATCCTGCAAAACCATCTACAAAAGACTTGACCCGTAGTTAGCGAGTGGCATCTACTAGCATGTCGATGTTGGGCAACGGGAAGTCGTCCTTTGGGCTAGCCTTGTTGAGATCTCGGAAGTCAACACAAACTCTAACCTTGCCATTCGATTTACTGACCGTCACAATATTAGATAACCACGTCGGATACTCAATAACTCTGATAAAGCCCACTCGGAGGAGCTTCTCTATCTCTTCTTTAACTTGCAGAGACCATTCCGGCTTAATGCGGCGCAATTTACAGACAGGTTTGGCGTGCGGTGTTAGTGGTATTCTGTGCTCCACTATCGAGTTATCCAGCCCCGGCATATCCTTGTATGACCATGCGAACACATCCGAATATTCTTTAAGCAGCTCAATCAACGCTTCCCTTTCGGTCCCTTCGAAGAAGCTTCCAATCTGTGTCTCTCTCGGCTCTTCTTCCGTTCCCAAATTAATACATGATAACACCTCATCGGCAGCTTGGGCCCGACCTTCCTTTTGATTGATAACTTGCTTAGAAATTTCTTTAATGTATTCATTGTTTAGTGTGTCCGCTTCTTCTAATGAGTCATTATTAACTAAGTTAATTTGATTAAGTTGAGCATTATTTTTAGTTAATTTATCATTAAGAAGATTGGCTATGAGGGGATACTCAGAAAGATCTAGTTTTTCATTCATAGCGAAAGGGAAAACAACATTTGCAACTAAGTCATAGTCCTCCGACGTGAGGTCATCAGACTTGGAAGAAGACTCAAACTCAAAAGAAAACACATCAGACTCAAACAAAACAGATGACTCTGAAGAAACAGAGGACTTGGGGGAATCAGGGGGAGACTCAACAGGAGGAGGCATCAGTCCCAGCTCTTCAACCATGTATTCCTTCGTGGCTACGGGTCCGCCAAATACGCACCAATTCTTCAGCTTTCCAACCATGGGTGTCACCAACGTCCTTGGATCCGTATCGTCTGCCTGCTCTGCCCCAATGACTGCAACCATATCATCTTCTATATTCAGATTCCCCAAATGCTGCAACGGAGTTACGACCATCCCATTCTTCTGCATCCTGCGAAGCTGCAAGGTTCTCAACCAACGGCTCATCCAAAGATACACGCCCTAGCTGATTGGCCAACTCATCTTCAGTCTTGATGATGTACCGGCTCTGGACTGTGACAACCTTGCCTCTCTTTTGACGTGGATCCATGAGAACCGTCTTCAGCTTCGACCTATCAACCTCTGTATCCCTGAAGATTTCGAAACCTTTCTGCAGCCTGCCTGTGTGATCAAACCAAGGCTCGCTAAACTCCATGCAAGAGAATTCTTCGCCCTCCTTGACAAAGTAACTGTTGAGGGAAAGGCGGTATGGCCTCATCTCTCGCTGTTGGTAGGGCAGCTTCACCCTTTTGATGTATTCAATTCTTTCCATCTCGGCTTTATCTTCGGGAGTAAGGACGTAGCCTAGACCTTGGTGGCTGCGGTGATCAATAGCCTCCACTATTTTCGTGGGTCCTTGGAGATGCCTGCCAAGACCCAGTCCTGGTACAAATCCCATGTTTCTCATCATTCTTATAGCTGGTCGTACTCTGTCCGATGTCTTCGTGAGGTCTACCGCACACACCTGTGCCTGTGCTATTAGCTGAAAACCGCTGAACATTGAACTACCCTCTTCGTCTTTGAATCATGGGACCGGCTTTCCCCCGATTGCTTGATCCACGAGATGTTACCGGATCGCTGTAAATGACTGTCACTTGATCGCCGGCGGAATTTCACACATTGATGCAATGAGGAAGGGACTCCATTCATCTGATGTAACCATGGCCTACCCAGCAGCATGGTGAAGGTGGAAGGTATGTCTATGACTTGAAACTCAGCAATCATAGTAGTGGTCCCGCAAGTAAGGGGCAAACTGATTATTCCCAACACTGACCGGCTAGTAGAATCGTATCCTCGCACGGAATGAACTGAAGGTCTTAAATCTGTGGGACTTAGATCAAGGACGTCCATCATCCTGGAAGGCAGTATGTTCACTGCAGAACCGTTATCAATGAAAATGCGTGGCAACCTTTTTCCGTTGACTTCAATAGTGATGTGCAGTGGTTCATTATGATCCGATCCAAACTCCGGCATGTCCAACTCTGAAAATGTAATGATATTCCCAAAGTGTATGTTGCCGATCATTTGCGTTACATCTTCTGGCTTTGTATCAGACGGCACCAAAGTCGCAGCAAGATTCTGTTCCAACATCATCCTGTGGGCATACGAGGACGTTAGCAAGGACCATAAGGATATATTGGCTTGAGTTAGCTTTAGTTGAGCGAGAATAGGGTCTTCTTTATCGGGATTCACTACTTCGGTTTTCGGACCAAACACTTTCTTCGCCCCTTTATCTTCTGGTTGATACACCCTTCCGGACCTCGTGAGTAGACTAACCCCATTCTTTTCCATATCAGATACTTCTGCGTGAATTTCAGCCAACGAGAGAGGTTTAGGACTCTCTTCTACACAATCATCATTTAACGAGGCAACTTCTCTGGACAGTTCCTCAAAAGACAGCATATAACAAGAAAATTCTTTATAAATTGAACTCAAATTACAAACTGACACAAGCTGCCTCCTTTATGCACGTCACAACAGACTCGACTGGATCAGTGAGGTCTTTTTCTACCATAGCAACATCACTACCAACTATTTTACTAGGATTCTCTACCTTCCCTTCAATGATGAGTTTCTGCACAGCCCTTTTCAAAGCAAAACCAGCATATTCGGAGAGTTTCGGCACGAACAATCCCTTTCTGACAATAGCTGAGAATACATCTTCTGTCGACAGCCCCAGTTTCTCAAAAGCATCTTCCATCTCTACCAAGCTGATAAAATTACCTTCCACCATGTGGATCTTGTTGTTAGGGAGAGGATTCCCCACAACATTTGGAGACTTCGGCTTCTCTACTTTACCTTGCCGAATCAAGTCTTGTACTAAACGTTTGAGCTGAAGGCGTGTCGGTAGTGTGACCCTTGTACTTGTGGTAGTGGCAATACTTAGAAGCATCTAAGCCTTCCTTCGGGTTTAACGGTTCATAATTCTCAAGCGGCTTGACCAAGCCCTTCTTAACTAGTACTTCGAAAACCTTGCCCATTGGCATTCCAAAATCATCAAATACTTCCCTCTCGCGGTGAATACTGTTATTCCCCCTCATTACGGCTTGAACATCCAAAGCGGCTTCCCCTTGCACATAATTCACTTGCCCCACGGGCTCTTTCTTTCTTTGCGGTATTTGCGGGAGCTCTATAGCGGAATGAATTATTAGCGGCCAGGTGTCCTTTGGTGGAGCGATTCCCGGTGATGCCACTCTCATAACGTACGCCTGAATCCACCATTTCCCTAAGATTGGGAAAGTAACCATTACCAACTGCCAACTTGTGTCCGGGCAACAAGCACTTGTAAAAAATCTGTTTCTGTTCATTCTCCTTCGGCGGATACTGAATTTCGCTCAACTTATCATTCCAACGCTTGTAGAAGTCATAAATCGATTCTCCATTCTTTTGAAGCGTGTGCTCCAAATCAGCTCGATTCACTTGCCAATCCATGTTTGCTTGATACTTTTCAGAGAACACCCTACTAACCTTGTCCCATGTGTCCCTTTCCTCCTCGTTCAACTTCAGAAACCAACGGAGAGCAGCCCCTTCCAATGTGCTATGGAACATTCTTGCCATTTGTTCGGGTGTACAATCTTTAGCCCTCATCGCCAACGTATAACTGTCTAAATGTGTCTTTGGGCAAGTAACTCCTCCAAACATGGCCATCTTGGGCATCTTGAAATCTTGAGGTAGGGGTGCAACTTTGCTCGGATTAAGCATCTTGATGGGGGACACACCTTGCTTTCCCATTTGCTCGGTTAATGCCTTCACTTGTTCAATCAACGCTAACACAGTCGGGTCTGTAGCAATGTTGAAGTTCTGCATGGCTGGGGGTTGAGTGATGGTAGGGGAGGTGGAGTAGGTAGGGATATGATGACCGGAATAATTGAAGGGTAAAGTGGGAGGGGGTAGATTAGCAAAGTGGTCCTTGGGTGTGTTGGCAGGAGGTTGATAAGGTCTTTTGGATTTGCTCGAGCTCCCATACATGACAGGTGGTGGAACATTATTGTAGCTGCTTGGAACGTAGCTGGGTAGAGGGAAGGTAGGTGCATTGGGATTGGCGGGATTAGGAGCATTGACAGTTTCATCTTCAACATCGACCACTTCATTCCCCATCAAGATAACCTTGTGTCCCCTTTTACTGAGTTCCTCAACAAAATGATCCTTCAGCTCTTGATTGTGGTTCTTCAAAGTGCGATTCTGCTCTTCAAGTTTCTCAACCCTCATGGTTAAACCGGCAAAGTAGGCATGCGGAAGCGGGGGAATGTCATTGAAGTTGGGGTTGGCGGGACCTTCCATTGAAGTGGCCCGGTGTAGAGCCGGTTGCGAGAGGCGACGAGTGCGCTTGGAGTAGTTGATGGAGGCAAGGTTGTCATTGTTGAATGAAGAACGCGGCCCGACCTTAGCTCTGCGGAAGTATCAGAAAAGACTCGGTTTTAGGAGAGGGGTTGACTCAATGCAGTGTACTAGCTTGAAATTTTTATTTACAAAAGCTTTGTACATTTTAGTCCTACTAAGGTTGGAAGGGATACCCCTTTTTCGCAACTAACTAAATATCCTAAAGTGGTGAATCCTAACGACTAACCTTCTCACATAGACAGTCAATATGATTTTTATGAAAAGTACTGCAAACCAATGATAGGCCAAGATCCTTTAACAATATATAACTCGTCCTCACATAGCACGTCCTTTGAAAGGAAATCAATTTTTTAGTGCTCTTAATCTCTCGATAGATCTTGACTTATCATTGGTTCGTGGTGACTTAACATAAAGACCCCATTAATTGTCTATATGAAAAAGCTAGTCAAACCAACCGGTCATATGGAGTGTATTCCTAGAAAAGTGGGTGACGCAAGGGTTAGGTTTTAGGCTCCCATCGTGCGGCCGGCGCACCGATGAGTGGATGGCCAAGTGAGACTCGGAAGGGAGGCGACATGATCACCACACTTCCCGCACTTTGGCTTCTCCGAAGGGTAAAAGGGTGTACGTGGGCAAAGTGTGACACGGACTCTAGTGGTAGTGTGAGGTAGAGAAGTCTAATTCTTTTTAGAGAAAAAAGAGAAAGATTTTTTATTTACATGAAATGCATGCATGCAATGCAACAGTTAAGAGTAAAGAAAATAAAAAGAAAGCGAAAAAATACAACACCATACAAGAAAACGAAAGTCTGACCCACTTAGTTTGAAAAGATTTCAAAACAGTCCCCAGCAGAGTCGCCACTGTGAATACCCCGTCCCGATGCAACGCGCATTCGGAAGTTTGAAATAATAATTATAAAAGTCGGATCGAAATGGGATATTCATTTAGTGACACTCGCTTTAAACCATATTAAAATATTAGTTTAATTTTGAGAGTCGCCACGCCACTTTGATATAGCCCAAAGCTTTGAAAAAAGGCTAAACATGTAATTGGGTTCGGGGGTCAAGTTACAACAGAAGAAGAAACGCTATCACTCCTATTGCCCGACGAATCGGTCTTTCTAGCATGTGGGGTGTTGGTTGTGTGCGGTGTTTACAGGAATAGATAGAAGAAACGGGATCATGCATAAGGAGGAGGGGAGAGAAAGAATTAATTGATGATCACACCCTAGAACCTTTGAGTTAGGCCCTCGGAAGGTGCACTAATCAACGTTCATCCTTGGGGGATTGTTGATCATGGGACAATTATTACTAAGGTGGAAGGAAAGAAATAGTTCCTAGATCCATTGGGTTTCTTGGGGCGAAACCTTAGATCATCCTCGGCTATGCATAATTAAATATATTAAAACGACCTGTTGATCCCAAAGGTGGCAACAAGGGTGAAAATACAGCTAGAGGGGGGGGGTGAATAGCTGTATTAAATTTTTCGCCCTCTTTTAAAAACTAAACCTCTTGCTTACAAGATCCTCTTGCAGTTGATAATAGACTGCAAGTGAAATTGTAAAATGCACAGCGGAATATTTAGAGTTACAAAGAGGTTTTGATAGAGGAGGTTTGTAAAGCGGTTTTAGCAAAGTAGTTGGTACGTGCGGTTTACAAACAAGTGAGGTTTTGACAATGTTAACTCCAAACACTATTTCACAATAATGGATATCTAAATAAAGATCAAACAGAGACAAAGATAAATAATTAGTAAGCACAAGAAATATAATTGCAGAAAGTAAGAACACGCTATTTGGAGTGGTTCAATCGATAAACGATCTACGTCCACTACCAAGATGGTTAGTCTTGGATTTCTAAGAGAGATTTTATATTAAGTATTTGAGAGATTACAAAGTACAATAAAATCTTTACTATGAAGAACAAATCCAAAACTATAACCGTGTATCTCAAGTGTTTAATCTATGTGATTAGAACAAATGAGGTGTGTGTGTGAGAACAAGATCAAGGCTCTTTAAATGCGTGAGATGTAGAGCACAATAATACTTGAAAGTGTTAAGGCTTGATTTGCAGGTACAGGGAATATTTCTTGAAGTATGAAGATGAAGATTCAAAGGACTAAGAATTTTAAGGCGTAGCTTCAACTTCACATGAACACAGCAATTTCTCAATTTTTCAAGCAATCTTCAATGGAGAAGATTGGGGGTATTTATACCCAAGCATCCAAAATGTAGCCGTTGGACACGGTGTTGAAGGACGGTACTTGATGCTTTCTTATTGGTCCACGGCAACCACTTTTGTCCTTTGGTACGGTAGTTGCGAGATAAAGGCGATAATGCTCCAGCTGCAAGCAATGAGGTTTGGACACCTGTCACCTTTTCAAGATCCTTGCAGATCTTCTCTGACTTTGAATCACGTGACAAGATAAGGTGGTTGACATTGGATATTGCTGATGTGGATCACAAAGTCAAAGAGCGGTTCACTTCAAGTCTCAATCAATGGGGGCGGTTCTGGAGTACAGGCGGTTTGACAAGTGCGGTTGGTAACTCCAGTGAGGTTGCAAAGTGCGGTTGATAATGAGCTGCAAGGTGCGGTTCATCATAGGGCGGTTGCACTTGAGTAGTTCAAGAGTAGTTTCAAACAAAGGATTTCACCAAGCAAATGCTAAGGGCGGTTTTGCTAGGTCGGTTCCAAAGACGCGGTTTGAAACTTCTGAACTGCAACTCTCAATTCCAATGAGTCTGTGCCAGTCTTCAAGCCTAATCTATAAAATGGACTTAACTAAAAATTGAAGTCTAAGCTTCATTACATAGGGTCCTAACGTCCTTAAAATAGACAGGAGGTTATGGTATCAATCAAATCTAATACAAATATAGGAGGGTTAAAACATGCAAACCCAACAATCTCCCCCTATTTGATTGATGCCATTACCTACTATAACTAAAGCAAACATTGTTCTTGGTAAAAACATGTCCATAAGAATTAACATGGTAATTCATGTCCCAAGTCAATGCACACACTTAGCTTAAGCTATAGATTTCTATACTTTCTAAGAGATAAAAACTTACAATATGGAAAGTAGAAAAATGCATTCAGTGCACTTAAGAAATATGAGTTTAAGTTCAAGGTGCGGTTTAAACTGAATGTTTAAACTTCAATTCAAAAAATATGATTTTAAGTTGAAAAATATTTGAATGAGGTTTAAAACATAAGAGGTTTCATTGTTCTACAAACAAGCAGTTTGATATGAACAAGGTTTTTGGAACCATGATGCAATTTCCATTAATTCCTCAAGTGGTTACAAAACAGGAATGAAAGAAAATTACAGGGTTACAAAAATGTTGGACAAAAGAAAATACAAAGAGAGTGCGGTCCAACACCAAAAGAGTTTAAAAAAATACAGAGCAATAGCGGTTTAGGGTTGATGCGGTTCTTGACCTTCTTTGCTGCCGCTGCGGTTGATTGATCTCGGTGGTTCTGGCAAGATTTGATGCGAGAGGTTTCAGACTTCGGGGATTTTCTAATTTTTCTCACCTCTTCGCGGTCCTTCCTTGAGCGGTCACCAATCTCTCTAAGATATTTGCTTGAGAATCAATCTTGAGATTGGCATCGTAGAGCTCGCCTTGGAGTTATCGAGACACTTGATCGGATAGCTCATCAATTAAGGTGTGAAAGGAGGAGTTCAAAGAATTGTACAAAGTTTGAACCTCCCCGAGCTGCTTGGTCCGGGAAGAGATGGCTTGATCATTTCATCAAGATTCACGGCCACTTGGATGGAGGATTTCAGCTCATTGATCGCGGGCTTCAAGTTTGGTGGTGAATCCTAACTTGATATTTTCAAGGCGGTCATTGAATTCATCCTTGACTTCATTCAACTTGGCCATCAAAGCATCATCAAGGGAGTTTGTTTTGATCTCCGACTTCTCTTTGACATTATCAATTTCCAGAAGGATATTTGCTTCAACCGCATTCAAGGCGGTTTGAAGGTCTTGAGTAGAAGGCGGGTGAGAATTGACAGATTTAAGGAATTCAGCTTGAAGGGAATCAAAGGCGGTTTTGGAGGAGATTGCAAGCTGAGAAATCATTTCCTTGAGATCGAGAATCTCCAAATGATTGAATTTGAACAACACCTTCGCCTAGATCCTTCTTGAAACCTTCAAAGCAGACTCGGTGAGGATTTGACAATGTTTGCTAAGTCCTTCTCCCCTTAATGGCATCAAGCCTCCGAGCAAAACTCTTGAGGGAGTTCTTATGATCAGCCATTTGAAGGGTTTGAGGAGGCAATCAAATGAGATTGAGATTCACCAACTTTTGAAGGAGCGGTTGGAAGACTCAAGGAGGCATTTGAAGCGGTTAACTTGATAATGTGGCCTTGGTTTATGAGTAGTTGAGATTGGATAAGATTAAGTGTAGAAAGGATTTGGGAGTAGTCAGTTGGTGGAGTAGCGGTTGATGACGAAGGAATAAAGGTGAAGGAAGGAGGCGGTTCAGAATAAGTAGGAGGAGCGGTTTGAGGCATTTGAGATAATAGGGTTTGGAAAATGCGTGAGGCAGGAATTGTGTAAGGGGATGAGGTTTGAGTTGGGATGGGGGCGGTTGGGATGGGGGCGGTTGGGATGGGGGCGGTTGGTATGTGGGTGGTTGGGATAGGGGCGGTTGGGATAGGTATGGAGGTGGTAGGAGGATTTGAAGTGATTGGGTTGGAATGAGTTGAATGGGATTTTTGTGGGGAAGAGAAAGGTGATTTAGAAAGGGATATATGGGTGCGGTTTGATATATGAGGGGATGAATGGTGTGAGGGTGAATTTTGTGGTGAAGGAGTTGGAGTTAAGTCTGAGGTTGAATAATTTGGGCAGCTTCTTGATGGCTTGGATGTCCATTCAGTAAAGGCTTTGGGATTTGAGGTGGCTTGATTTTGAGGGGTTTGAAATTCAGAAGGGGATGATGAATTTGAATTGGTTTGAGAGGAGGATTTATCAAAGTATGAGGAGGTTTCACCAGGTATTTTGATGTTGGATTTGGCAATGGTGTGAAGATAGTGTTTCTTTGGATCTGCAATAAGATGTGCTTCTCTAGGATCTGCTTGGTAGCGAGCACATACACAGACACTAAACATGATATCGGGCCTACTAGCAGTTAAGTAAAGTAATGAGCCGATCATACCTCGATATAAAGTCTGATCAACTTTCTTACCTTTGAGATCCTTATCTAGCTTATTACCGGTGGCCATTGGAGTATCATATGCTTTAGCATTTTCTAATCCAAACTTCTTTATCAACTCCTTGGTGTATTTGGCTTGACTGAGGAAAATACCTTCTTCGCATTGCTTGATTTGAAGCCCGAGGAAGAATGTTAATTCTCCCATCATGCTCATCTCAAACTTGCTTTTCATTAGCTTTTCGAAACGCTTACAAAGTAACTCATTAGTAGAACCAAAAATAATATCATCAACATAAATTTGAACAAGTAAAGTATGCTCATTATATTTGGCAATAAAAAGAGTTGTATCAATTTTACCGCGTTTAAATCCTTTTTCTAGTAAAAATTTAGAAAGAGTCTCATACCATGCCCTTGGAGCTTGCTTAAGTCCATACAAAGCTTTCTGGAGTTTGTAGACATGATTGGGAAATTTGGAGTCTTCAAATCCAGGTGGTTGGGCAACATACACGGTCTCTTGCAGTTCGCCGTTGAGGAATGCACTCTTAACATCCATTTGATATAACTTGAAATGCTTGAAAGAGGCGTAGGCTAAGAAGATTCGATAGCTTCCAATCTTGCAAGCTGGAGCAAAGGTTTCATCATAATCAATTCCTTCTTCTTGCCTATATCCTTGTGCAACCAACCTTGCTTTATTCCTAGTGATGCTTCCATTCTCATCCATCTTGTTCCTAAATACCCACTTAGTTCCTATCACTCCTTGATCTTGAGGTCTAGGCACCAAAGTCCAGACCTTGCATCTTTCAAACTGGTTGAGTTCTTCTTGCATAGCAACGACCCAACTGGAATCTTGGAGTGCTTCATCAATCTTCTTGGGTTCAACTTGAGATAAAAGAGATGTATGCTCGTCATAATTTGATCTCCTTGTTTGAACACCGGAAAACAGATCACCAATCACATTTGTGAGGGGGTGACTGCTGACTTCACGAACCTCCGGGGTAAGTGCGGTTGGATCGAGGTTTGCTTGAAGATCTTCAATTGGAACATCGTTAGATCCTTGGCGAAGTCATGAAAGGTAAGTTGACGAAGAGGTTCTATAAATTTGGATAGGGAATTCTCAACTTCATCTTCCCTTGCGGTTGCATCTGGAGAGGGTTCTTCAGTGCGGTTTCAAAATTGCGGTTTTGGGAATTTCGGTTGAGGGTCTTTGGATTTTGCGGTTGAGGTTCGGGTGCGGTTTGAGGTTCACCTGGTTCATTATGCTCAACAAAATCATCAAGAACATTTGGAGCCAAATTTGGCTCAAGGAGAGAATGCTCATCGAAAGTAACATGGACAGACTCTACTATTTTTAAACTAGTTTTATTGAAAACACGAAAAGCTTTAGAATGTTTAAGATACCCAACAAAAATACCTTCCAGCCGGCCTTGGCTCCGAATTTACCTCTATTTTCTCTTCCGTTTCTGTAGAGAGACAAAACATTTGCGAGCCAAAGATCTTGAAGAATGCAATGTTGGGGGTTCTTCCTCGCCAAAGCTCATAGGGAGTCTTGTTATAGGTTTTGTTGATGAGGGAGCGGTTCACGAGTGAAGCATGCGGTATTGATTGCTTCGGCCCAAAAATGCGAGGTAGCTTCGCTTCGGATATCATAGTCTTTCCAGCCTCAATCAACGTCCTATTCTTCCTTGCTACAACCCCATTTTGTTGTGGAACACCAGCGGTTGAGAAATTGTGATCAATCCCATGGTCATCACAATACTGAGCAACACCGTTGTTCTTAAATTCTGTTCCATTATACGATCGAACACTAACGATGTCATCTTCTTTTTGAGTTTGGGAGCCGTCTAAAAGTGCGGTGAGAATCTCATAGCGATCATCTTTGGAAATCATCATCTCAACCCACGTATATCTTGAATAATCATCCACCACCACTAAGGTATATCTATTTCCTCCAATGCTTGCGGTGGTTACGGGTCCAAACAAATCTATGTGAAAAGCGGTTGTAAGCATCTTGAAGTTGAAGGAGCGGTCTTCTTTGTGGTGAAAGACGGCGCGGTTTGCTTACCAGGCGGCATGCACCTTGCATTCTCTCGGATGGTGGTCAGCCACTTTAGGTAAAACCACGAACGAGGTTTTCCCTACCAATCTTTGCAAGATACTTGAAGTTCAAGTGGCTCAACCTCTTGTGCCATAGCCAACTATTTTCGCTCACATTCTTAGCTACAAAACGAGAGATTAGTAATACTACATGCGGAATTTAGATCAATAATGTAAATATTACTCTTACGAATCCTGTGAGTAGGGTGACGCCGGAAATGCTATCTTTGATAAAGCAATTTGATGACGTGAAGTTGCAAAGCATTCCTTTGTCGCAAAATTGAGAAATTGAAAGGAGGTTGTGCTTGAGTCCATCGACAAGAGAAACCTTCTCAATAGTTAGATTTCCTCTCCTTATAACACCATATCCAATGGTTTTGCCTTTGTTGTTGTCACCAAAGGTTACAGATGGACCACTTGCTTCAACGACATCTTCAAGTAATGATCTATCTCCCGGTCATATGTCTTGAGCGACCACTGTCAAGATACCATTCATTATCCTTGGAGTGACCGGCCATGAAGCGAGAGGACCTGAAATGTAAACATTAAGAACGAGGTCCCCACTTTATTCCTTGGGTCTGAAGTTAGCAACCCTTTACGACCCACACTGTTTGACGAAGGAGGTTTGCTCTTCCTGGCATTGGATGTGAACCGCATAAAGGCATTCTCGCAGCCTTGTGACCTAAACCATCACACACAGACCATTTGTAATAGCTACAAGCTTTATGAGGTTTTACTAACTCCTTACTCTTCTTAGGAGTTGCATGCGGTTTTGGACAAGGAAGCGGTTTGGGAGGAAGCGATTCCGGCTAACATTCCAGTGATACGAAGGGAACAGGCTTTGGTTTGACCACGTATTTTCTCGGGGAACGCTATTCCTGCTTTTGAAGGCAGGAGGAGCGGTCGAAGA
>JAFEMH010004819.1:0-190369 GCA_022495995.1 Adenophora triphylla var. japonica | reverse complement strand
CGTTTAGGTGCCTCGTCACCTTGATTTGAAATGTTTTCCTTAATGGATTGGTTCGTCCGTCGCCGAAGGAGAGGGTGACCGTGGTCGAGTGGCTGGACCTAATGATAGGCTACCTACGTATTCCTAGTGGGAATCAAGCCCTTACGTAGTTCGAAATGCCGCCTCGGTTTCGTTGGAGAAAAATCGGCTTACGTTTTACTACCGTTTCGATGATAATGAGGCAAGAAACGGGATTCTGTTGACTTCGCTGGGGATTTTGTTAGCTTTTACTGGGGAAATCGGACTTACATTTTACGGCCGTTGGTGATAATGAGGCAAGAAACGGGATTCTGTTGACTTCGCTGGGGATTTTGTTAGCTTTTGCTGGGAAAATCGGACTTACGTTTTACTGTCGTTTGATGATTTTGATGAAAGAGACGGGATTCCGTTATCTTTCTCGGAGAAATCGGACTTACGTTGACTCTGCCGCTGATGATTTTGATGAAAAGAAACGGGATTTCGTTCTCTTTCGAGAAATCGGACTTACGCTTCGATCCGCTTGATGATCTTGATGAAAGAAACGGGATTCCGTTATCTTTCTCAGGAAATCGACTTTATGTTTGATCTGCCGCTTGATGATTTTGATGAAAGAAACGGGATTCCGTTATCATTCTCGTGAGAAATCTGACTTACGCTTTTACCGCCAAGCTGATGATTTTGATGAAAGAAACGGGATTCCGTTATCTTTCTGAGAAATCGGACTTTACGTTTGACCGCCATTTGATGATCTTGATGAAAGAAACGGATTCCGTTATCTTTCTCCGGAAATCGACTTACGTTTGACTCGCACGCTGATGATTTTGATGAAAGAAACGGGATTCCGTTATCTTTCTCTGGGAGATCGGACTTACGTTTGACTCGCCATTGATGATTTTGATGAAAGAAATGGGATTCCGTTATCTTTCTGAGAAATCGGACTTACATGCTTTGACTGCCGTTGATGATTTTGATGAAAGAAACGGGACTTCGTTATCTTTCTGGGAAATCGGACTTACGTTTGACCGCCGCTTGATGATTTTGATGAAAGAAACGGGATTCCGCTCTCTTTCTGAGAAATCGACTTCACGCTTCGACCGCCGCTTGATGATCTTGATGAAAGAAACGGATTCCGTTATCTTTCTGAGAAATCGACTTTACGTTTGATCGCCAAGTTTGATGATTTTGATGAAAGAAACGGGATTCCGTTATCTTTCTAAAAATCGGACTTACGTTTTACCGCCGTTTGATGATCTTGATGAAAGAAACGGGATTCCGTTATCTTTCGAAGAAATCGTACTTACGTTTGACCGCCGCTGATGATTTTCATGAAAGAAACGGGATCTCCGCTATCTTTCTGGAAATCGAACCACGTTTCGACCGCCGTTTGATGATCTTTGATGAAAGAAACGAGATTCCGTTATCTTCTCTGAGAAATCTGACTTACGTTTGACTCGTCGTTGATGATTTTGATGAAAGAAACGGGATTCCGTTATCTTTCTCGGGAAATCGGACTTACGTTTGATCGCCGTTTGATGATTTTGATGAAAAAATGGGATTCCGTTATCTTTCTGAGAAATCTGACTTACGTTTGACCGCCGTTTGATGATTTTCGATGAAAGAAACGGGATTCCGTTATCTTTCTCGGGAAATCGGACTTACGTTTGACTCGCCGATGATTTTGATGAAAGAAACGGGATTCCGTTATCTTTCTGAGAGATCTGACTTACGTTTGACCGCTTGATGATTTTGATGAAAGAAACGGGATTCCGTTATCTTTCTGAGAAATCGGACTTACATTTGACTGTCGTTGATGATTTTGATGAAAGAAACGGGATTCCGTTATCTTTCTCAGGGAAATCGGACTTACCTTGATCGCCGTTGATGATTTTGATGAAAGAAACGGGATTCCGTTATCTTTCTGAGAAATCGGACTTACGTTTGACCGCCGCTTGATGATTTTGATGAAAGAAACGGGATTCCGTTATCTTTCTGGGGAAATCGGACTTACGCTTTGACTCGCCGTTGATGATTTTGATGAAAGAAACGGATTCCGTTATCTTTCTCAGAGATCGGACTTACGTTTGACCGCCGTTTGATGATTTTGATGAAAGAAACGGGATTCCGTTATCTTTCTCGGAGAAATCGGACTTACGTTTGACTGCCGTTGATGATTTTGATGAAAGAAACGGGATTCCGTTATCTTTCTCGGGGAAATCGGACTTACGTTTGACTGCCATTGATGATTTTGATGAAAAAAATGGGATTCCGTTATCTTTCTCGGAGAAATCGGACTTACGTTTGACTGCCGTGAAGCTCTTTTGAAGAGGGGGTTAACTTTTGTTGACTTTGGCTAACTCTGTTAAGTTGAGGACTGAACTGCAGAGTCCTGAAATTTTAAAGGGCAAAGGGGTCTTTTTGACCCTTCCTTTTCGTCCGCGCGGATAGGAGCGTGACCTGGACAGGTTTAAATGAGGGCCAACGCCCTTTTCAGTTCCCTCTTCACTATTTTCAGTTTTCGAGAGAGAGAGACGAGGGAGAAGAAGAAAACCGCCATTGAAGGCCTAGGAAGCTTCGAAATCTTCCGATTTCTTTGATTTTCAAGCAATGGAACATGGGGAAGCTGCTATCCAAGGCCAAGGACGCGGTCCGGTTGCCGAGAGGCGATTAGAGCTCGTTCGAATGAGGAGGCATTACACCCTTTCGCAATCGATTGCGGAGGAGCCGTACCCCGATGCGTGGCAACATTGGGCTTCTGATCCGAGTCTCCGTACGGTATACTTCGAATCTCTTCATTCCCTTTGTCGATTTTTCATTTGAAATTGATTTTTGGTGATTTTTTTTTATAGATCCGAAAATTTTGATGTTCTTGGACTTGAAATTTGATTTTGATGCTTTGCATGTTGTAATGAGTATGTGGGTAATCAAAATGTCCATTTTGTTTGGAAGAAAGAATGGGCATTTTGCCATTTTTTTTTTAAAATTCGAAAAATGCAATGAAAATTCGAAAATTATGTTCTTGACATTGAATCTTGAACTTGATGATTTGTATGTTGCAATGAGTATATGAGTAACTCAAATGTGCATTTGTTTGGAAAAAAGAATGGGCATTTGGCCATTTTGGAATATGAGATGAAAATTTGCCCAAATCCGGGACGGACTTTTTGTAGAATTCTTGCAATGTGATATGAATGATATGAAAGCATTTTTTTTTGTGAGAATGCGATTTTCTGTGAAAATGGGACGGATTTTTCGTTCCCTTGATTGAATGTATGCATGTATGCACTCTTGTAGGATTTTTTTTGTAATGGGATGATGAATGATATGAATGCATTTTTTTCGAAAAGTGGGACGGATTTTTGATTCCGTTGATTGAATGAATGATTTGTGGAAAAGCTGTTTATTTGTGCTATTTTATGAAGAATGGGACGGAGTTTTTACTCCCGTTGACTCGATATTATTGACATGCTTTTTTTTTATGTATGAATGAATGAATGGTTGTTGAAAATCTTTTCTTTTGTGCGAGAAAAATAGGGCAAGGTCCATTGTATGCTGTTATGCTGCCCGATTTTCTGCAAAACTTTAGGTTTATGATGCATGTGTATGCTCTCTTTTTTTTTTTTGAATGCAATTTTTTTTTTTAATGCAATTTTTTTTTAATGCAATTTTTTTGAATGCAAAATTTTTTTTTGAATGCAATTTCTCTTTTTTTTTTTTGAATGCAAATTTTTTTTTTTTGACTCTTTCTCTTTTTTTTTTTTTTCAATTGCAGGTGGTGGATCGCTTGTGGACGCAAAGAATCGAACAAGATGAAGACTCGAGGATCAGCGGAGTCTCAGGTAGACCTGCGGGACCGGCTTCCTGGGCCTTGGGCCGAGGAGCTTTGATGAGTCCGAGAGCTGCATCATCATCGGGACCGGGCCGCATGAGTTTATCGAGTGCCCGAGGGGCCGGTCAAAGTCTCCAAGAGCAAGGGTCTCGATCTTCTCGCTTGGCACATTGGTGGGACGCGACCCACACATTCCATTTTTCTCGGGGGAGGCCACGGCATACACCCTCCGACTACGCAGCCGATCACAGTGCCTGTCCCTTAAAGGACGGAGCGCTGAGTGGAGGGATGGCTGGTAGTGACAGGACCTCGCAGATCTTCTGGTTTTACCCCCATTCCCAAAAAGGGATGGGGATGGAGTATGCCGTGGTCTCACGGAAGATCGTGTGGAGACCATCTGGGAATTACGAGGCCGGGACGAGAGAGTGGGTGAAAGTGCAGGCTGCTGTGGCTTTCAGGTGGTTTACCTTTTCGAGCACACTTTTGGACACGCCGAGGGGACGGCGATGTTTGCTTTGTCGAGGAGTTTGGAGGATGTGGAGATGGCCGGGAGGTCTCTTGGGGAGAGGGTGGTCATGTGAGCTCTATTTTGCGCCTTTGGATCGATATACCCGAAAGGCCACGCCCTCTTTTGACATGCTTCGAGTTTCCTCCGGAGGTACAAGCTTTCTTTTTGCTTTCTCTCTCTTTCTTTAAGAACGTATTCCTCATTTTTTGCACCGCATTGACGGGATTTTTCCCTTTCGCAGTACGGCCTGGAGTTCTTTCATCGTCACGATGTGGCGGGTAAATGGCGGAGTACATCTAGGGGCATATCCACCATGCTTTCTGGGTCCAAGTACGCCAGAGAAGATAGGTTCTAAGGGCGCACGACCCTTATGGCATGTGGAGTGCCCCGCTCGACGAGGGCCGAGACCGACGAGAGGATGATATTTTATCCCCTCGGGACCGCTCATGTGTGGAGCACAGCTAAAGGGTGCCGAGATATGGACCGTGCAGCGGAGGATTTTGAGGGGCTTGACTTGCGACGTGTATTCTCTGGGGGAGAGAGTGACGCGTCAGCATGGCGTGAACTCGCCTTTGATGGCTCCAGTGGAGCCTCCCGCCGACATGATGCATCCGAGCGAGAGGTCGGAGACCTGGGGCGATTATCGAGGTGGCCAGCACTTCTCGGCATTTGTGGCGATTGAGCAGTATCCGGTATTTATCTTGAGGAGGTTGAGGATGCCCTAGGTCCTTGAGCGAGAGGGGGTAGGGATCGTACGGTACCCGCGGACGGACTTTTCATATGTCCAGGATGGGGTCCGATTGAGGGTGCAGATCCCTCAGCCTGAGCGGCTTCCACGAGCTTTTCAGCCTCGTCCGGGTATGAAGGTATGGCTTCTCCTTCCCACCTCTTTTGTTTCTGTCCTTTCCTTTCTTTCCTATCGTCATTTTTTGCCTCAACTGTTTCTGACGCTTTTGCTTCCGTGCAGTTTCCGGAGGTGGTCGTGGAGAAGCTGACGAAGCAGGTGATCGGGGCTAAGAGATTCATCAGGAGGATGGTTGCTTGTGGAGCCCCTCAGGCTAGAGCAAGGCGAGCACAGCCGGCGCCTGTCGAGCGGGAGACTTCCCCTGAACCTTCTAAGCGTTCTTCCGAGACTCCTCTTTCTCCTCTCATAGATCCCAGCGTGGTGCTGCCTTCGGACCACTTCATTCTCGGGGATCCGTACGGGCAGGGGCATGTCTGGCATCACGGTGGGTCTTCTTCACACGTCCCGGAGTCCGACGCATTCACCTTCGGATATGACTTCTTTGCGGATCTTGGTTTGCCATATCAGAGCGCGCCTGGTCCCGACGAGCCTTCTTCCGGGGACGAGGACGATGATTCCGAGCCCGAGACATTCATGGCTACCGAGGAGGCGGGCCCGAGCCGCAAGAGGGGCCGGGGGAAAGCACCGGCCACCAAGGATTCTCATTGACTTCTGAGATTGATTTCTGGGACTGGGACTGGGATTGTACTAATTCAGACAGATACATTTTATGCACATTTTTTTTTTTGCTTTTCTCTTTTTTTTTGGAATGTAATAATTTAGGATCTTATTGTTTATTATTATATTTTTTTTTATCATGAATGCAATGATGTATGAATGCATTGTTGCATGAGCCCCGGTTTTTTGGCAAGGATGTGAGTATTTGGTATGTGAGCTGTTTGGGTAGGCTTTGCACAAGTTTCGAGCAATCGGGATGAAAATATTCCTCCGTGGTGCAGCAGTTTGGACTGTTGTAGATTTTTTCTGATGATGGCATTTATGTCCTCGCGGATAGGACAGGAATCTGACACTGTCCTTTAATTTTGCTTCAGATCTGGTCTTTCTTTATTTCAAATTCAAACACCTTCTTCAACCACCAGTTCAAACAGCCATTTTCGGGGAGAAGGAGAGAAAAACCATGGAGAGAGTTGTGAGCATACAAAATCCACCCAAATTATCCCAAAATTCTCAAATGCAATTCTTCACCAAGTTTAAAGAGTGGTCTCGGGAGATTATGCATGAGAGGAGGTCATTCTTTGAAGAAAGGTACAAGATACGATGCTTGTGGTCTCTCAAGGAATTGGTTCCGGATTATGAGCTTTTAAGAGCTTCTTTCTCATTTTGGGACACTAGAAGGCATGTTTTTTGCTTTTCTTACAATGAAATGGTCCCGACTGTTGAAGAATTTCGGGCTTTGCTTGGTGGTCCTGAGGTGGAGGAGATTGCAATTCCTTTGCCCGGAGGAGCCTCTTTTGTTGACAAGCTGTGCAACCTTCTTCATCTTTCCCCGGAGGAAGCACAAGGTATGATCTGTGGTCCCGATCATTTTAACATTTCTGGTCTCCCTGATAGATTTAGGGGCTTAGGCTTGCTTGACGATGCCTATTGGGATGCCTTTGCACTTTGCATGTTCGGGACCTTGTTCATGGTTTATTCTTTTGGGATCTGTCATCGGGCTCTACTAGATGTAGTCGTTCACTGTCGCTTGGGCAGAGACGTTGTACCCTTTGATCTTGGGAGAGACTTTTCATGCTCGACAGTCAAGCACGGAGACGGTATATGCACTGGGCGCTCGTTTCTTTGACCCCGGTGCGATGGAGCGCTTGGGGATTCTTCGGGAAACTTCTGATATGATCAAGCCTTGGACATTTGCCAGGAGAGGGGTTTTGGTGGATTTTGAGGATAAGGGCTCGTGGGAGCGATGGATGGCTGGTCGTCAGACTGAAGATATCTGATGGTCGGTGCCTTATTGGCGGGTGGAGACTCGGAGAGTGCTTCAGGACGGATCTCCCGTGGTTATGCTTCCGGGGCTTTCTCAGTCCAGCTTTTACATTCCGGCTTTAGTTCTGAGACAGTTTGGTTTGGAGCAGGTTCCTTTGGAGGACTTTGATGACATAGCCATCAGGGTGGTGGCTTCTGCTTCTATGGAGGATCCTTCGGTGTTTCCCTTTCTTTTCAGAGTATGGAGGTATGACGTCTTTCCTCCTCGAGTTATCCTCAGGCGTCCGAGACCTGTGTTTTTGACCACTTGGTACCTGGATTGGTACGAGAGGCATTTGGGGGAGACTCAGATGGCTATTTTAGGACGGCGTGAGGCCATTGTGGGTGCGGAGGACCTGACAGTTTCGGAGAGGAGGAGGGCCGAGGCGAGGGCCAACCCTCATGACAGGAGCGAAGATGTTGTGACCGATATGAGGCTTATGTCAAGAGGCAGGAGAGGAGGACTCCTATGCTACCAGCTCGGCTACAGGAGATGAGGGATGATGCTAGGGCCACTAAGGCCCTGACAGAGGCTGGTTTGATAGATCCTGTTCCTATACCAGAGCTTGGTAGGAGGAAGACCGACATTTTTCCTGTTCAGAGGAAGAAGACCCGAAGGGGGAAGAAGAGGGGAGATGCCAATACGAGCGGCTTGGAGTGATTCTGAGTTTTCCGAGTATCCCTTTCTTGTTGTAGCAGACACATTAGTTTGATTATGTATCTTAGTTTTCTTTTAGCAGGTTGCCAGTTGTAGGAATGAACCGGGCTTAGACTCATCAAAAAGTTTTTAACTGTAATGAATATGTGAATTGCCTTAGAGTTTTTCGAGACGCTTTCATAGTCTGATCAGTGTATTGATGTTGGAGTATGTCTTTTATTTGTGCTTTAGACCGAACCGTTTCCGGCTGCCTACGTTCCCTTCGGACAAAAGGGCTCAGGTCTCCGTAGTTCAACCCGGTTAATTTTTGTTTTTTTTTTTTGTTTTTTTTTTTGGTGCAACCCCGTTTTTTACCTAGGCCGCCCTTTTCGGGTTTTCAACCTAGTTGGGTATTACTCTTTTAGCACTCTTTTTTTTTCTTTTTTTTTTGACTCCGTGTTTTTACGCGTAGTCTCGCGCAGCCTTGTCACCATTCACTCGGGTGTACAAAGGGATTTCCGTCCGAGGTCCGCAAGTTGCATGATTCCTCCTCCGAGAAGATCTTTGGACGACATATGGCCCGACCTGTACAGTTCCCATTTGCCAAGCGGGGTTAATACGGTGACCGGGGCTTCTTCTTTCAAAACGAGATCACCTTCCCTAATCTCCCGATGCTTTACTTTTTCTTGTCGAAGGCCCTGGCCATTCTCCCTTGGTAAGCTTCGGATATGTTCCATGGCCTTCAATCGTCGTTCATCTAGCGTATTAATTAATCATGGCGACTTTGGAGCCATTCGACCTCATTGATCTGACTTTCCAACAAGCACTGGGAGTGAAGGGATTTCTAGCTCGATTGGGAGTACGACTTCCATTCCGTAGGTAAGAGCAAATGGGGTCTCTCCTGCAAGCCTGACTCGATCGATGTTCTGTGAGCCCCAGAGTGCTGTGTGTAGCTGGGCCAATCTCTCGCCTCTGATAGCCATTTTTCTGATGATGTTTTCCAGAGTCTTGTTTGCCGCCTCGACGGCTCCGTTGGTTTGGGGCCTATAGGGAGATGACTTGTGACGGGTTATTCTGAATTCTGCCAGCAGCCTATCGCATTCCCCCTCAAAGTGGGATCCATTATCTAAGATGATTTCGGCTGGCAACCCGTATCTGCATATGATGCTTTCTTTGATGAAGAGGGCTACTTTCCTTGAGTTGAGGATCTTGTAGGACTTGGATTCATACACAAACACTCAAATTCAAACACTCACATATTCAAGCTTCATACACAAACACAAGGAAGATAGGTATAACCTATCATGGTTTATTCTTAGGTGCCTATTTTTTTTGTTTTTTTTTGTTTTTTTTTTGTTTTTTTTTTGTTTTTTTTTGGTGCAACCCTGTTTTTTACCTAGGCCGCCCTTTTCGGGTTTTCAACCTAGTTGGGTATTACTCTTTTAGCACTCTCTTTTTTTTTCTTTGATATATTTTTTTGTTTTTTTTTTTCGTTGACTCAATGTTTTACGCGTAGTATTCGCGGCAGCTTGTCACCATTCACTGGGTGTACAAAAGGATTTCCGTCGAGTCTGGCGAGGCATGGCTCCTCAGGGAGAAGATCTTCTGGACGACATATGGCCCGACCCAGACAGGCTCCCATTTGCCAAGCGGGTTGATACGGACTGGGGGCTTCTCTTTTAAAATGAGATCACCTTCTCGGATCTCCCGATGCTTTACTTTCTTGTCGAAGGCTCTGGCCATTCTCCCTTGGTATGCTCGGATATGTTCCATGGCCTTCAATCGTCGCTCATCTAGTAGGGCCAATTCATCATGGCGACTTTGGAGCCATTCGACCTCGTTGATCTGGCTTTCCAACAGCACACGGAGTGAGGGGATTTCTAGCTCGATTGGGAGCACGGCTTCCATCCCGTAGGTGAGGGCAAACGGTGTCTCCCCCGTTGCGGTTCTGACTGATGTTCTGTAGCCCCAGAGTGCCAGGTGTAGCTTCTCGGGCCAATCTCTGCCTCGGACAGCCATTTTTCGGATGATGTTTTCCAGCGTCTTGTTTGCTGCTTCGACGGCTCCGTTGGTTTGGGGCCTATAGGGGGATGACTTGTGACGGGTTATTCTGCCAGCAGCTTGTCGCATTCCCCTTCGAAGTGGGATCCATTATCTGAGATGATTTCGACTGGCAACCCGTATCTGCATATGATGTTTTCTTTGATGAAGAGGGATACTTTCCTTGAGTTGAGGACCTTGTAGGGTTTTGTAGGGCATCCTTTTCAGTTCCTTCGAAGAAACTACCAATCTGCGTCTCTTTAGGCTCTTCCGCAGTTCCCAGATTCACACTTGTCAAAATCTCTTCGGCAGCTTGGGCTCGATTTTCCTCTTTCCGAACAACCTGCTTAAAGATTTTTGTTTTTTTTATTTAATGTGTCTGCTTCTTTATCTAATGAATCATTATTAAATATTTTTTTTTATTAGTTAATTTATCATTAGTTAAAGTGGCAATCAAGGGATACTCAGAAAGGTCATTTCATTGAGAACGAAAAGGAATACAACATTTGCTACAGACTTGTAGTCTTCAGGCGTAAGGCCATCGGACGACCCTAGAGACTCGACCTTAACAATGAGAGACTCGGAGGACTCTTCCTAGATTGACACAAAGGGACGGGGGACCAATCCAGGCTTGGTGATCATTTCTTCTTTGGTCGCGGACGAGCCTGAGAGAGTTTCCCGATTCTTTAATGGCATCGCTGCCAGTGACCTCACGGCTCAGGAATTATACTGTTTCTGTCCTCCTTCCTCGATCATCGCTACCATTTCTTTGACTGAGTTGAAATCAATCAGGTCTGGCACCTGGATCTCTTCCCCGAATAACTGCTGCATAATTGGACCATCCCAATCATCTGAAAAGACTTCTGTGGCTTTGGCTTTCGGCACTGTCAATTCAAACTCAGGCTTCGGGCCATCCTGGGCAGTAAACTTTTCGAACTGTTCCACTAGGCTTGGCACGCCTCTGAAAGTGTACTCACTTTTCATGGTAGTGGTAGCCCCGGGTATCTTGGGTAGGTCCAGAAACATTCTACGGACCGGGTTAGCTTTGGCTCCCCTGAACTTGTTGAGGCTATCCTGTAGCTTCAGCCACCCTTCTGTAGGAGTGGGCTCTGTGATGTTACCTAGTTGTGTGGGACCCTTTACGAAGTAGTCAGCCAAATTAGGACTGAGAGATTTAGGGTTGTTGACCGGGACCCTTCCTGTGATAGCTTCTTTCCTTTGTAGAGCAAATCCTTTTTATTTCGCAGTGTCCACTGAGGAGGCCTCATATCCCAGGCCGTGGCGAGTTTTCTGTCCTTTCACCTCGATGAGTTTGTGAGTTCCTTGTTGGTGCTTCCCCAGATCGAGGCCAGGTAGATGGCTCATCTTTCTCATCATTTTCAAGACCGGAGGGATTTTATCCCGAGTGATCGTCAGATCTATGTTGCACACTTGGGCTTTGGGAGGCTCGACAGTGAAGCCTGTTAGCATGAGACCTTCCTCATCATGTTTGATTTCCAGGATAGGTATTCCACCTGTATCCGTGCCCTCCAAGGTGACTAAATCCCCGTAAATGGTTGTCAGGTCCCCATTTGAGATGAATTTCACACACTGGTGGAGGCTTGAGGCGACCCCCTTGACTTGATGCAGCCAAGGTCTTCCCAATAAGGCATTAAAAGTTATCGGGATGTCGATAACACGGAATTCCACAGTATCAATTTCGGCCAAACCAGAGGTCCAAAGTAGCAACTCCAAGGTCTGCTCGAGATGTCGAGTCGTAAGCTTTGACTGTGAGGGAGGAAGGCTTCAAGTCTGTAGTCTTGATATCAAGCAGGCTCATGATCTTTGCCTGAAGGATATTCATTCCGGACCCATTGTTGACCAGGACCCGAGGGAGGCGTCGTTCATCCAATTGGACTGTGATGAAGAGAGGCTCGTTATGATCAGCCCCAAATTGAGGGAGGTCGAGATCTGTGAAAGTGATTATGTTCCCATAGTGGATGTTCCCAATTAATTGCACCACGTCATCGGGAGTAGCATCGATAGGCACTAGAGTGCGAGCCAGGCTTTCTTCCAGCTTTAGCTTGTGAGGATAGGATGAGGTGAAAAGGGACCATAGAGAGATGTTGGCTTGTGTTTGCTTCAGCTGGGTGAGCACGGGATCCTCCTTTCCGGGGTCAGGAGCTTCGGCTATCTTAGCATAGGGGCGGCGGTTCTCCTCAGGTGCTTGATCTGTGGCCTTCTTATCTGTCTTGGGATTCCCTTGGAAGATTTGCCCGGATCGGGTCAACAGGTTAACTTCCTCATCAGTTGCTTCTTGACTAGATTTCTTCAATGCTGGTAAGGTCAACGGGGGAGCCTTTTTGGCTATCGGCCCTTTGGTTACGACGGAGTCTAGCAACGGGGAGGGCCGAGTTTGAGTCAGACCGCTTCTTCCTGGGCAGCCCTTATAACTGCTTCCCAAGTCACAGGATTTTGAGTCTGGGGTTGTGTTTTTGCCCCCTGGATGGCCCACAGAGCTAGGGCGTCCTCCGGTTCGCTCCCATAGCCTGCCTTGCTCATAGTTATCATACAACAAGAGTCGCTATTGTCGGGGCTCGGCGGCTTTTTTGATCTCATCCCCGGTATAGTGCAGCCATTCTGGTTCCTTTTTGTAGTACTCAGAGCTGGAAATGATTATAGCATTCTGTGTGGGAGGCGCATCCGGTATCATGCCGGTTTCCAGGACTTCTCTGAGAGCTGACATACATTCGGGGAAGGTGACTTCTTCTTGGGTAACCCTGACAAGGAGTGTTACTTTGTTCCGGGGTGGATTTGATCTGACCATGGTTATTTTCTCATTTGGGCAGATGGGAGTTAGTTTCCCTCTCTCAATCAGATCTTTGACTATCAGCCTGGATCGGATGCCTAAAAACCCTTTCCCCAAAGCATGGTAGGCGGTGTTGAACTCTAAACATCCACGTGCTCAGACCCAGGAAACTTCATGGCCTTCATGTCCTCGGTTTCGTATTCGTCTTCCGAAGTGTCTTCGGTCTTATGGCTATCAGCCTCCATCTCATCATACATCTTCTTTCTTTCACCCTTGCAAGTAGGGCAGCCACAAGTGAAGGATAGGCAACGTTCCCCCTCGTAGTTCGATGTAGCGGCTCGATAGATTTGGGTCCAAATAAGGAGCACCCGGGGTCCACTGTCAGGCACTGGAGCAATTAGGAAGGCGTCATGTGGATCCATAGGTATGAAAGCCACTGGGGAGACGTTTAGATCAATAACCCTTTTCAGTGATTGCAGGCACTCGTTGTGCTCAAGCGGCCCGGTTGTGACCCTCACGGTTGTTATGCCATCCGTTCTCGGGAAAGAAGAAAAAGATCCGATGACGTTCACGAATTCCTCATCTTCTGGTCGTTGAAACCCTCCATTCTCGACCAATGCTTCAATGAACCGTCTCCATTCCCCGGCTAGGTTCTTATAAGGAACATTGTGTTCCAGGATTTCGGATGTGTACGGATCTGGGCGCAGGCTTTGTTGTCCCTCATCCTCTGAAGTATCTGGACACTGACCGCAGGTGCATCTTACGAGGTGCAGTTCTTGGGGGCCCGTCCCTATTGGCATCTGACTTGTATTTTCCGGTGGTTCTTCATCATCGTTTGCTGACAACCAACCATTGTGTCCGGCCCCCATGAGATTATTTCCGGCCTGATTGTTCCAGATTGATTCTGGATCTGGGGCCTCAGTTGACTCTTCGCTCTCGTCATCATCATCGCTGTCATCGGAATCATCTTCCCATACTACCGGGATTTCGGCTGAGAGGGAACGCTGATCAAACCCGTTAGGGGAATATGGGTGCGTGCAACTGCAGAAATTGTCATATGCTCCCATTCTCGGAAGTGGTAATTGTGACTCAGCTTCTCCTCCCAGAAACTGCGGGGGAAGAGTGAGAGGGGGTGGCACGTATTTGACTCCCGGCAGGATATAAAAGCAATCCTCCTCCTCTGATTCTTCAGTTTCACTGTCTTCGGGATCGTATTCAGCCTCTCCCAAAACCAATTTGCAAAAGTGTACTAGCTCCGGATGCTCTTCGGCCTCTTTGCTGATAAATCCCAGTAAGGGCACCCGTCTGAAGCTTTCTTGCTCGATTCTTCTTGTTTGTTCTAACCATCTTGTGTAAATGGTTTTCTCATGTTTTGACCGGAACAGCCCCAGTTCTTTAGTATCGGCTTTCCCTTCATCCGAGAAATAGCGGGCCTCGTATTCTTGCAGGAAGTCTCTGACATGAGACCAAGGTGGGTTGATTCGTTCAATATCCTCAAGGCTAAGGGGGAATCCGAATTCAGGATCCTCGACAAGGTTGGCCAGGGGTATTTGGGGACCTTCATCGGCATCTTCATGGGCATGCGAAGGTTCTCCGCATTCAATCATATTTATCTGATTATGGTTCCTTGGCAGAGGATTTTTGACTGTATTAGGCCCTTCGGGGCCTTCCAACTTTCCTTGCTCTATTAAGCCTTGGATTGCCTTTTTCAGAGTGAAGCAGTTGTCAGTCAGATGTCCGTGGGCTTGATGAAAAGCACAATACTTTGAAGTATCCATGGGAGCATTCGGATTCCTGGGTTGGAAATTCTCCAAAGGCCGCAACAAGCCTTCTTTCACCAGTCCCCTAAAGATGTCGTTCAGAGGCATTCCAAATTTTCGAGGTTCATGACCCGTGGTCTGGGCTCGGCTGGTTTTCTGGGAGCGAAAGGAGTTGTGTTATTACATTCCTGTCCCGCGTAATTGATCACCTCTTTGCCTTTAGCAGGAGCAGGAGCGGTGTTGGAAGGAGGAGCCCGATATACGTAGCGGTGCGCGGCGGCTGGTTCTTGATTGTAAGCCTTTTCAAACTTAGCTGCGGAGTTAACCATGGCCCGTAAGTCTGAGTACGGGAAGTGACTCAGGGAGGCTCTCAGATGTGGTTTCAGGCATGACTGGAAGATGTCCAGTTGTTCCTCTTCAGAAGGAGGGATGGCCATTTCACTGAGTTTCAGATTCCACCGCTTGTAGAAATCCCCAACATTCTCGTTGGGACGCTGCACTGTTGTCTGTAGATCAACTCTATTTGTTTCCCATTCCAAGTTAGCTTTGTACTTTTCTGTGAATGCATTAGTAATCTGGTCCCATGTAGCCCTGGCCTCGGGCTTTAAGCGGAAGAACCATTTTAAGGCACTGGATTTCAAAGATAGACTGAAATAGTCAGCTAACTGTTGATTTGTGCACCCTTTGGCCTTCATCGCCAAGGTATACGTGTCCAGATGAGTTTTCCGGCATGCAGTACCATCAAAGAGGTCCAGATTTGGCATAACAAATTTGTGAGGCAGGGGAACGATGGAGTCCGGGTCCGTAGGCCGGAAGGCAGACTTCTTAGCGGTCAATTCAGCAATCTGCGCTTTCATTTCCTTATGTTGTTCCATGAACCAGGCCAGATGAGGATCTTGTGGGGGAACCATGGCGTTCAAACCAGTGACTGAGCTAGAGAGAGGAGCTACCACTGGCGGCAGACTGGTGGAGGGAACGGCCGATTCGGGGACGTAGGTGAAAACCTGTCCTTGGCCCAAATTGCCCGGGGGAGCATGAGTAGGAGCCTGGGCAAAGGGATAGAACCTTGCGGCCTGCTGTTGATTTTCAACTGGCAAAGTGGGTGGAGGTAGTCCTGATGTAGCTGGGTAGCTTGGATTTCCGGAGTGGGGTCCATAAGTAGGCTTAGGTGCGGGCTGCTGTCCCTGATTGTTGAATTGCATGGTTGTCTGAATCGATGGTGTATAACCCGGGGGGTACTGCGGTCCTGGTGATTCTGATGAAACTGGGATGGAGGTTTGGTAACCCATCGAACCCTGAGTGAGAAATGGGTTTGTGAAAGCTGTGGGAGGAGCAGCTGAGCTAACATCATTCTGAGGAGGGGCTCCTGACGGCTGTTGAGGCATGCCGAACTGTTGTTGTGGCCCTTTGAACTGTTGCTGCGAAGGCCCGGATTGATCGGTTCCAAACTGAGGCGGGATCCCAATTAGCTGTGGCATTCCGAGATAACCCCAACCATGAGAAGACATTCCGTACTGGCTTTGTCCCCACTGAGGGACTGCGAACTGGTTTGTGCCGTCGGGCTGCATGGATCCAGTGGTCTGTGGTTGGGGAGCTGGCTGACCCGAAGATCGAGGAGCATGGGTTCTGGTAGTGGTACCATAGGAGGTGGGTGGTGGCATCCTGGAGTAATCAGGGCGACTGAGAGTGGGATTGGCATCCTCTTCTTCTTCCACGGTGAAGGTGCCATCGGGATTGAGGCTGGCGGCCAAACCATGGCTTTTGATAGCCTCCATAAGGCTATTCAGCTGTGCTTCCTGTCGTAATCTCATCTGTTCTGCTAACTGATTCCACTGTTGTTCTGTCTGAGGGGTCCCGGGAGGCGGAGTGACGTTGTCCCCATCATTACCGGCTGATGCAGACATTCTGAAACCCGGAGTCGGAACAAACGGCGAAGCTGATGATGCGCTTGACTCTTCCCAACTAATCAAACGGTGACCCGGTGTCCGGAACCAACCTTTGTGAGGAGCTGCGGGGGAAAAGGCACGAGGGTTCAGATGTCTGGGAATGAAGGAGGGTAGGTGTTTGGGCTTTGGGCTCATGCAACATGCAGTTATTTGTTCACGTTTACTTAAAACATGTTTTATTAACCTAATCGGTTGGAAAAGATTGCTCTTCTTTTTCGCAAACTACTCTGGATCCTGGATCAGTGGGCCCCGTCACTACGTCTATAAGCCCCTCGTATTCCACCTGTATTTCGACCTCCCAGGGTGGACAGCCCCGGGCGAGGGTCCTATAGGGCAAGCGGGTCCCACCGACCGAAAGAAAAACGATCCTAAAAGTCTGGCGGGTAATCGAGTCTTAACGAGTATTCGATGTAAATTACGGACAAAGCTGACGTCAAAGTCAAGATCATGTCCGAGGGCTCGACAAAAAGTCGGCATGATTCGGACTGATAAACGTCCATGATTGATCTTGACTTGTCGTCAATTAAGCCGTAATTAGGCATGGAATAATCGTTAATTCTTGATGACTCAGTGTCAATGCTGGGAGTCAGTGTATAATTTGTGCCAGTCAGAGTCAAAGTCAAGGCGCCAGTCAATATCTGGTCAAAGTCCGTGACGGAAAATCGGCAGAACTTCGACTGATTAGGGTCCCCGAAAGATATTGACTTGGTATGCCGACTAAGGCTTGAAAGGAAAGGTCTATACACAGACAGGGCATGACACAGACCAGACTAAAAACCAACCGGGTCTCGGACAAAGTGTGTCACGGACAAGTGCATGGTCGACACGAGGCTCCATGGGATGTTTGGGTAGTCCCGTGCTTGCACCGAGAGGCGTAATAAGACCAAACGGGCCGCGACAGGGATTTCCCCGGGTTAGGGACGTAGTGTGCAGTGTAAGGTCACGTGCGCGTAGTGTGCAAGCAGTCTATCTTCTTTTTCTGAGTAAAATAGAAATTTTTCATGTGTCTTAAAAAGTATGATGCATGATTTTTTTTTGAAAATTTTCTTTTTTGATAAATCCTCTTTTTTTGAAAATCTTTATTATTATTTTTTTTTTGAATTTTTTTTTGAATTTTTTTTTTTTAAAGCAAATAACACATAAGCACATAAGCACATAATTCAAGGCAACGGGTCCGATAGTCAAAATTTTGACTTTTCCGAGGCGGCCAAAACAACACGAAAATGTGAAAAATAAACACACACCACAAATGATTTTCAATGCCGGGACGGAAGCTTGACCCTCAAAAGCTTTTTTTTTTTTTTTGAAAACAATGATACCGGTACGTGGAATTGTTAAACCACAATTTATCCCCGACTCGTGTTAGGAGGCGATAACGGGAAGTTTAATGGTTTCCACCAATATACCAAATATCATTTTTTTTATAAAGCTTATTTGTCCCCAGCGGAGTCGCCACTGTGACGATGTTGAATTCCATTTCGTGGAAAAAATTCGATTTTTCGTTTCTTTGAAAACCAAATAAAACCGGAAAAACGGAGTCGCCATGCCATTTTTGTTTTAAGGGCCAAAACTTTGAAAAATGCCCGAAATGAGAGATTTGGGTTCGGAGGTCACGTTACACGCCGGGAAGAACGTTAGTGTTCACCCGGAATGCCTCGTAAAACGAGTCTTCCAAGCATAAAAACCATTTGTGTGTGTGTGTGTGTGTTACTTTGGCCAAAATAAATTGAAACTCAGAAAAGTAAAAATTGGGAACTCTTTATTAGACTTTGAACAAATCCCATGATTTTTGGTGTGATTTTTGGGTTGAGTTTTGGGACTCAAAGGATTTTTTGAAGTTGAAAAACATTTCTGCCAGAATGAAAAAGGGAGTGGACACTTGACTTTGAAATGGATTTAAGGGCTTTAAAACTTCATAATATGAGGAAACTCAGAGAATTAAAGTTGTTCCAGACACCTTAAATAAGATTTATGTGAAAGAATTTTCCATTTTGGAATTGATTTGGTGGACCAAAACCTTCTGGAAATCTCAGATATGAAATCTGGACTTCCAGAGACTGAGGAATTGACCTTTAAAAGATAATTTGAAAAAGGGAGTTTTACTCACGAAAAAAATAAAGTAAAAATATTTCTTGGAAGCTCTGGATGTTGGCTACAAAAAGTGTTTTGTAGTCAACACCAAATTCCAAGTTTATCTGTGTCCAAAAAATTAGACAATGGACATAGGTCTTAGAAAATTGCTACTGGACAGCAACTTTCTTAGGAAGAAAAACATGATTTAAAGGGGGTTTTGCATCCATGCTTGTCCCTATTTACTTAGGATTTGATTAGTGATCACTTGACATTTTAGTGATGAATCAACTATATCAAGCCATCCTTAGGGTACATTAGGACTAAGCATTTCATTTGCTTGGGAAGGGGAATTTTATCCTTTGAAAATGAAGATTTGATGTATGAAAATGGTTTTTAGGGTTTTGAAAATGCATTTGCAAGTAAGTAAGAAAACTTTGGAGAGAATGTTGATCCTTGTAGAAGATCAACCATGGAGATGAACTTCCATGGTGATCTTCTTGGATCTAGGGCAAAAAGATGAACAAACTACATTTTGGAGTTTGAAAATGCATGCATGGATGAGAGAAATTTAGGGTAAGGAGAGGGAGGTTATACCTATCTTCCTTGTGTTTGTGTATGAAGCTTGAATATGTGAGTATTTGAATTTGAGGGTGAGTGGGATTTGGGAAAATAATTAAGAGAAAAAGGTGACAATTCTAGAGAATTCTCACTGTTTTCTCCCTATTTTCGCCAAGGTGCAGTTGCAAATTGTGTTGTGGCTTTTTTTATTTCTGTGACTGAAGGCCTCAATTTATAGCCCTCTGAAATTTCCATTTATGTCCGCGCGGATGAGAAGTGAAGCGTGCACTGTTCATTAAATGCAGCTCCAGGCTTTGGACACAAGGAATATTTTTTTTTAAATTCAAATTAGGCAGCTAGTTTTTGTTCCAGCAACTTCTATTTTTGGTTTTTGACCATTTCTTTTGCTTTTTTGATTCTTTTTCTTGGTTTATCTTAAAATGGCAATCCCTAATCTACCCTTGCTTGGTTAGAAATGTTAGGAATTGTTAGAAATGTTAGAAATGTTAAAACTTTCGTTAATTTTCTAACAAAAATACTAACAACTCAAATTGGAGCACTTACAGTCGGGACCGTTGACCGCCCTCCCTTGCCAGAGGGGGTTTAATGAGAAGTGATGGTATTCCAGGAAGTTGCCATGGGCAAAACCTTTGAGGTCGAACTGGTCTAGAGTGGCCTCTAGATTTCTGTCTGAAGCGGCTTGTGACGCTTTAGGGGCTTGGTCCCTGTGAGTCTTCTGAGCTTGGTTCTCGTCCCAGAGATGGTTCTCTTGAGCGACTAGTTCCATGAGGACTTTCCTTGCGAGAGCTAAACAGTCTCCGTATGTGCGTGCCGTCTGACTGGTGTCTAGAACTGTAATCACATCCAAATCCCCGAATGGCGGAAACACTTGGATTATATTGACGAGGGAAGTCGGGCTGGGACATTCCATGCGGCCTTCCTTGATCTCAGTTACCAAGAAGTTTGCCCAGATCTGTTTGATTAAACCCACGGGGGTATTGAATTCTGCGATGTTGATAGTCTTGTGATCCCGCTGGATAGCGAAGTCTATCTGAGCTAGCAGTTTGCTGGCGGGATGCCTGAATCCGTGGCCGTGATGGCTGGGAGCAGGGTCGAACTTAAGCATGTTGATGCTGAGGTGATCATTCCTTTCTTCGAAAGCTTGATCTGTCTTGCGGGGAAGACTCTTACAGATGCTTTCAAGGTGGCTACTAGAAGCGTTCCCGAGGTTGACCTGATTAGTAGCAAGGTGAGGAGCTTTGTCTCCTTTGCTGGTGCCCTTGGCCTTGGCGGCGCTCTTGACTGTAAGCTTGACTGACGGCACGGGCCGGTTGCCACTGGGGCTAGTAGTCGGAAGTGATGATGAGCTTTGAGCTTGATTAGCCAAGGCCTCGTTTACCATGATCAGGCAGTCGTCGAGGGTAACTTTGGCATTGCAGAAACTGATAATAAGGACCGGATCCTTGGTATCATCGGGATATCTGAAAAAGATAATGTTGACGAAGTCGTCGTCGGTTACTTGACCAGAGGGGTTCTTTGTCGTGTCAACCAGTTGTTTCCATTCGCCAGATAACTGCCTGTACGAGATGTTGAGCTTGACAATTTCCATGGTATTGGAGCCCTCGTCATAGGTGACCTCATCGGAACTGGTGCCGTCCTCGAAACTGAGCATATATATGTAGGGATCTTCCTGTGGATCCGCCGTGTCTTTGACTCTGAAGAGTCCTGATTCGTTATCGTCTGACGGCTCAACCCAGACATAAGGACGTCTTGCGTCCTGCTACGATGCTGGAGCTGCTAGAAAAACATCATGCCATTCGCTTGAGAAGAGGGGCTTGGCGGGCAATTCCTCGTGTAGGACATCCCATACGACTGCCATACATTTATCACGAGTGTGACTGTGCTTGTTGACCTTTATCACGAAGATTTCTTTGCCTGGCGGGACCAAAGAGTTAGATTGAAGGATGCTGACAAAACTCCGATCGGAGACAGGGGGTTTGCGTGCCCGTATCATTGCGATGCTCAGGGGCTCAGGGTTTCTTTCCAGTCTGCATCCAAGTTTTAGAAACGGCAGTTGTACTTGATGAATCTGAATGCTTCCGGGTCTGCCTGTTCGAGGACGTTGATATAGTTAGCATTTCTGGACTCTGAGGGATTCTGGTGAGATTTGCCCCGATAGTCCCTTGGTCGGCTTGAAGGAGGTAGCCGCGGTGCCTGGCTGCGGGCACGCTTGGCTATTGTCTCGGCTTCATTCCCTATGAGGAAACTGTCCCTTTTGATGACTTCAAGATCTCCCTGCCGGTTAATGAACTTGATGCACTGATGGAGAGTGGAAGCTATGGCTTTCATGTGGTGTAGCCAAGGGCGTCCCAACAGAGCTGAGAATTCGGGCGGAATGTCCATCACGTGGAATTTTACTGGCACCATTTGGGTTTCAAACTAGAGCTCCAGAGTCACCGTCCCCAGGATGGGACAAGACGTGCTGTCGTAGGCTTTGATAGTTCGGGCAGATGGGATCATGTGGTCTTCATCGATGCGTAGGGCTCGCATCATGCTGAGAGGGAGGACGTTGACTACTGATCCATTGTCTACCAATACACTGGGGAGAGAGATGGTGTTGAGCCGGAGAGTGATGTACAAAGTTTCATTGTGCCCTGAGGCGTCCTTCGGCAGGTCTTCGTCACAGAAGGTGAGCATACTGCCATACAGTTGAGAATCATATATCTGGTCTCTTTCCAGAGAAGGAGAGTCATCAAGCCATTCGTTTCCTGTTTTCTCCTTGAGAGGTAAAGCTTTTGGTGGTGCCTCGGGAATGTGTCGAGGTAGCTTGTGGCGGTGGCCGCCCTTGGTCAGCACGTTGATCGAGTGCGAGTGCCAAGTTGACTTTGACTTTCCTTTGCCTGCCCGTGCTCTGAAGTTGGGCAAATTGAACCTTGGCTGATCCTGAGGGGGATTAGGCTTTTGACTGGCGGTAAGGTTGCCAACTTGTCGAAGTGTACGGCAGGCTATTTCGGGGTGGAGTTGTTGCTTTGGGGGACTGGGTTTCTGTTGCCCGACTGCTGTCCCTGATGAATGTAGTTGACAGACGTATCTTTCCCTTTGCCGGGGGCCGGTGCGGGATTGAATGCAGCTGCTGATCGGTATCTGTATGGCTGTGCTGTGGCCAGTTTTTCCTTGAGATCCTTCTCGAACTGTGAGCCGACATTGACCATTGCTCGGAGATCTGGGAAGAAGTGATGGCTGATGAGAGTTCGGATGGAAGGCCTCAAGCAGGACTTGAAGATTCGCATCTGTTCATCCTTGGAGAGTGCTCCATAATCTCGGAGAGTTTCCAACTCCACCTCTTATAGAATTCCCCAACGCTTTCATCTACTTTCTGTTCGGTGGTGATTAAGTCCTCACGACTTATTTCCCACTCTAGGTTGGATCTGTACCGCTTTAGGAAGATGTTACTGATCTGATCCCAGGTATGGCGATCTGCAGGCTTGACCCTTAGGAACCATCGTAATGCTAAACTCTTGAGCGTATGCTGGAAGTGATCGGCCATTTTCTGAAGGGTTGCTCCTTTCGATCTCATGCCGAGAACGTAGGTGTCAACATGCATTTGTGGACATTCGGTTCCGTCGAATCGGTCCATCTCCGGCATTCTGAACTTGGCAGGGAGAGGCGTGACCATTCCCGGATCTGTGGATCTGAGCGTTTCTTGCTTTGAGCTGCTCATGCTGGCTTTCAGGTCTTTCATCTGTTCGACCATCCAGGCTAAGGTTGGGTCCAGTGGTGGACTTTGAGGCTCGGTGCCTGCTGCCCTATAAGTGGCAGTAATTGGAGGTGGGAGGCTTGATATATGTGGATATATGGGGGGCCTTTTCTGGACTGTATCGGGGTTTGTCCCCGGTGTTTTGGGATTCGTGTATAGGCAATGGGATGAACCCGGGAGGGTATTGGAGGATATTGGCATCTGTTTGAGATGGTCCAGCGGTGCGCTGGTTGTACTGAGTGATTGGAGTAGTACTGGCATGGCCGTATATGATGGGGTTTCCTTGAGAGGTGGAAACATGAAGCCTAGGTCGGCTGTTTCCTTGGTTCGAAGGCACCCCGTAAGTTAGCGGGGGAGGAACCTGGTTGAAGGTTTGAGGAGCTGGTTTCGAGGAATCGTCGTCCTCGATTAGGACGAAAGTACCATTTGGCTAGGGGATAGCTGATATACCTTGCTCATTCAGAAGCTGTACTACAAAATTCTGTTGATCTTCTTTCTGCCTCTTGTGAACCTCACAAGCCTGGATGGCTTCTTCCAATGTCATATCTGTTACCGGTGGCGGGGTTCCGTCCCCATCACGATTTCTCGGTGAGCCTGACATGTCGAATAGTCTGGCTGAAGGAACTGAGGGAACCGAAGAACTGTGTGACGCTGCCGTAACTGTGACTCTGGCGAGGCGCTGACCCGAAATTCTTAACCACTTTCTATTCACTGCAGGGAACGAAAGGCAGGGTTTAGGCTTCGGAAAGGGTATTTGGCTCAGGGTTTCGGGCTAGTGCAATGTGCAGTTACCGATTAATGTTTACTTAAAACGTATTTTCCCAGAGTCCTAATCGGTTGGAAAAGATCGTGTCTTCTTTTTCGCAACTAACCTAAGGATCTAATCAGTGGATCTCGTCACTACGTTTATAAGCCCCTCGTTTTCCATCTGTAAATCATCTTCCCGGGACGGACAATCTCGAGCGAGGGTCCTATAAGGCAAGCGAGTTCCACCGACAAAGGAAAAAAGTGAACTTAAGGCTAGTTGGTCACGCAAACTTCCAACGTATGTGACACGCGGGCCACAGTCGAAGTCAACGTCCTTAAGTTAAGGCGGGGATCGTGCCAAAATTTCGGCATGACCTCTCCTGACTCGCTTGCGCGAGGGGCCTTAGCTTTTGGTGTTGGCCATGTTGTGGCTGGTACGGTGCATACGTTGAGGGTTTGGTGACACGGTGTCACATTGAACCTTCGGGTATGTTTTTCGGCAGAGCTCCGCGTCAAAGTCAAGGCTGAAAAGCTCAAGACTTCGGGTCGGCTACGACCTTCGGTCTCAATCTTTCAAGCTTGACTTGTGAGGGAACCCGGCGTAAAAAACATACACTTGAGCTTTATGGCACGTACTAAGCCAAAAACCAACCGGGGTCTTGGACGAAGTGTGACACAAAGAGTGCATGGCTTACACGGGCTAGGATGGGCTGTTTGGGACGACCCCGTGCGTGCTTGAAAGGTGTCTGGCAAACCAACCGAGGTGCAACTGAACGGTCATCCCGGGTTACGGGTGGTAGTGTGCAGTGTACCGAGGCAGCAAGTGCACGTAGCGTGCGGTGTACCGAGACATCAGTGCAAGTAGTGTGCGGTCACTAAATTCTTTTTTCTGAGTAAAACAGAGCTTTTCAAGATGTGTTTTAAAGAATTTATGCGCAGTTCAAAATGTAGCATGAAAATCAAGTATGAACGGGAATGCACGAACATGTTATGATTTTGAGATGAAAAGAATGCAATATCTTTTGGAAAACCGTTCGAGGTTTAGAACCACACACGCACACAAAAACGAGGAAGGGTAAACGAAAGTTTGACCCACGAAAGGCTTTTTAAAAATGACGGCAGTTTTGAAAAAGTATCCTTGTCCCCAGCGGAGTCGCCAACTGAAATTACCCGGATCGCAGCGCGGGGCGGCGCGCGGCGAGCGGTTGTCTTTCACGGATGTTTGGGACCTCGCTTTCGGGAAGGAGATGAGTCGCCACGCGGTTTTGTATTTTGAGCCCAAACGTTGAAAAACGGCTTAGTGAAAAAGGGTGTCATTTTTATTGGTAGCAAAAACTTGGAAAAGGCTTTAAAAAGGGGTGTCGTTTTTATTGGTAGCAAAAACATGACAAAAGGCTTTTTAGTACCAGAGATTGTTAGGTTCGGAGGTCACGTTATGTTTCGGGAAGAGTATTTTGAGATCACCCGAAACGCCTCGTATGACGAGTCTTTCTAGAAATTGTGTGTGTGTGTGTGTGTGTGTTTGCATTTTGAAAATGGGGGCTTGAATGACAAGCTTAATCTTGGTTCGAATATCAAACGTTGATTTTATGATTCTTTTGAAAAAAGCGAGCGTTTGAATGACAAGCGTCGGTTTTAGAGTTTTTCAGGAAAAGAAGTGCGAGTGACGCGTTTTGAATCTTTAACTTAAGTGTCAAATGTTGACTTTTAAGAAAAGAGCGTTTGAATGTCAAATGTCGGGTTTTGAGTTTTAAAGATGATCGTTTGGATGCCAAACGTCACTTTGCTTGTTTTAAAAGAGAGATCAAATGACGAACTCTGGTTTTGAACCGGGTATTACATTGTAAATGACAGTATTTAAAATGCGGTATCAACGGAATCAAACGACCCGGATTTTAAAGGTGCGATCAACGAACCAAATGGCTCGGACTTGTAAAGTTGCGTTATTTAAATGACAATCAACGGATCAAACGATCCG
This sequence comes from Adenophora triphylla var. japonica, assembly GCA_022495995.1. Classification (NCBI taxonomy): domain Eukaryota; kingdom Viridiplantae; phylum Streptophyta; class Magnoliopsida; order Asterales; family Campanulaceae; genus Adenophora; species Adenophora triphylla. Next base: position 164,969 of record JAFEMH010004819.1, on the reverse strand, counting down.
AATTTTAAATGACTATCACGAATCGAATGGTTCGGCCTATAAAGTTGCGTAAAGTAATTGACATTCAACGGATCGAACGATTCGGACCGTTAAATGACATAAAAGTAAAGAAACAGGGCCGGAACGCCGTTTTAACCCGAGATTACTTCTCTTACGGGAGAGAAGAGGATCTTGGACTAAAATGTATCGGACCCCGTCGACGGTGACGTCTACATTTCAATAACTTTCGACTGAAACGGTTGTAGCGACTGGCACGTAAACCGAGACAAAACGAGCGTTTAGGGAGAGAGAGTGTTACCTATGGCTAGGGGTTGACTCTTTTGGCTCGGTTGACGTATACGGGATACGGTTTAGTGTTTGGAAAGATGTTTCGAGGTTGTTTGGTTCGTGTTTGGTTGAAATACGAGGTTTTCATGCAAATCGAGACAAAATGGTCTCGGGAGGGGTTGAAATGTGTTTATGCCGTGGCTATGGTGAAAATGGATAATAATTTTCTTCCCTTTTTTCAGTTTTGACAGCCCTTGTATTTATAGGGTAAATTTGCAAAAGAGTCCGGACGAACTCATCCTGAATTTGGGGGGGGGGGTTGTGGTATTTTGGAAAATGGGAGGACTTACTGGCAATTCTGTTTTGCCTGTAAAACAGTTCGAACGGACAATCTCAGGGGTATATTGGTCTTTTCACTCTGAAATCTGATTGATGTTGACTAGAGGGCTGTGGCATGTGTGCCACGTGCCCCTGTGACTCACCAGGGCTAGGGTTTTCATCCCGTTATTCCCAGTTTTGTCCATTTTTTAAATAATTATCCGGAAAATGTCCGAAATGCCCCCGGAAAGTGCCGGAAAGTGCGTTTTTCAGGAAAAGCTGTACTTTTACGTGTGATAATGTGTGTTGAGTACGCTTTGACGTTGGGATGCACGGGGAAGTCCCGGGACGTCTTGTTGGCTTGAGAACGGGGATTTTAACGGGTTCCGATTAACCTGGAGCGAGCCAGTTAACGGAATTCGGTTAACTTTTAACGGATTTGGGTACTTACAATATCGCACACAAGGCACACCCAAATGAATGAGATGGATGTTGAACATGAATGAAAGTTTGACCCACTTTTTTGAAAAACAAGTTTCAAATATCCCCAGCAGAGTCGCCACTGAATGTACGCTCGCCGAAAAAATATAATTTTGAGAGTCGCCACGCCGTTTTAAAGGAAACATTAAAAACCTTTTTGAAAAGAGAATTTGGGTTCGGGGGTCAGGTTACGTGTTGGGAAGAACCAAGAGTTCACCCAACACGCCTCGTTCGTAAACGAGTCTTTCTATGTTCAACATCCAAAACATTCAAGAGTGTGTGCAAAGTGTGTGAGACAAGATATGTGATAAAATGCATATAAGTGCTTTGTTTTATTGCTCAACCGAGGAAATTACATCTTGTGAACCATCTATTACGGGAGGCCACATCCCAATTACAATGAGGATTGAACAGTACTTACAACTGAAATGAACCTTCTGTAAAGGGCTACTTGTGTCGCGTGACACAGGACACCACATGTTCAATTGTGTCGCGTGACACTACTAGCCACCTTACAGAGGTTTTACAAGTCTCAAACTACAGAACACAATCACTTCAAATGAGTGTGGATATTGAGGATCCACACTTTCTTTTGAGTGACAAGTGAACTAGATGAACAAATTACAACTGAAATGATGGTCTCTGCAGAGTGTCTAGTTATGTCGCACTACACAGGACCTGGTGTGGCCATTTGTGTCGCGTGACATAACCTGCCTTTCTGCAGAGACTTTACAATTTAAAATCAGAATCAACAGAGATCCAAATCAGATCGAATTAGAACACCAACTCAACTCAGAAATTAATGAATCAACCACGAATCAACCAAGGGGGTGTAGATATGGAGATATCCAAACTCCATTGATGAACAAGAAACAAATATGATCCAAATTACATTATGAACATCAATTAAACCAAGCAAAGTAACTTAAACAGAGAGATGGGGATTGCCACTTGATAATTAAAGCAGATGGAGCTTAATTATCAAGTGGATAAATAGAGAGTGAATATGAATTGTGCAAGGAGCAAATATGAGAGAGAAAGAGGAAGGGAATTCGTTACCCTTGTAGTCCTCAACCTCTACACCAAGTTAGGTGTAGAGACCTTCGATTCAGCTGCTGGAATGAGATTTTGATCTCAGATCTGAGGAAGAACTGTGGTCTTCAATGTATATATGAGTGGGTGTTGAATTGGTGTATGATGGAGAGTGAATTGGATGAGAGAGGGATTGGATTGAGGGAATTGGTGTGGGTTTGTATGGAAGGAGGAGAGAGACAAAGTTTCTGGACATATTTTGGCAGGGTAACAGTAGAGAGGCTCGAAAAGGGATCTAGAAATGAGAGGGGGAGGGTCTTATTTATAGCCTGCTAGTGAGGGGTGAGTTTTGTCGCACGACCTTCCATTTCAGTTTTCCTTGGCTCGTTGTGTCGCACGACTTGGCTGGCCATTTAACCATTTCTGGCGCCAACAACTGATTCTGGAACATTCCGAGTTAATTCCTTAAAATTCCAACACAAATAATACCTTGTAGGTCCTTTTGCCTGGAAAAATGACTTAAAAGCACCTCCTTCACAAAAACTAATAAAAAGTTTCCAGAAATCTCGGAATAGACCGAATTTACCAAAACGCCCCTAGTGCAATTTTATTACATTTAAAAGGCACTTTTGAAGGGTCGCGAATTGGATTGGCGTACTTACAGAGCTCCTCGGCAACGTCACTTTTGGAAGAAGTGAGGTTGTCGATAAAAAGGAACCCAAGCCCAATGAGCGGCTGATGGGTTGGATGGCTGGACCTTTTGAGAAAGGATTCCTACGTATCCCTAGGAGGGAATCAAGCTAGATCGTAGTTCAGAGTGAGAAGCTAGGGACAACATGGTAGAGATATGCTTTTATACCTGTGATGTGCTTACCAGTGGCTGTGGTGAATACTTGCCGCGTGGAACGAGCCTGGATGATGGTCTACCGTGCAAACGGGCTTTGATGAAAATGATGCCGGTGCATACGGGCTTTTGTTGACGCTTGTGCCGTTGCAACGGGCTTTGATGAAGATCTGCCGATGCAACGCGCTTTGCTGTTGAAGATGTGCCGGTGCAGCGGGCTTTGCTGAAGACGTGCCGGTGCATACGGGCTTTGGTGTTGAAGATGTGCCGGTGCAGCGGGCTTTGCTGTTGATGATGCCGGTGCAACGGGCTTTGGAGATGATGTGACGGTGCAGACGGGCTTTTGTTGTTGATGTGCCGGTGCAACGGGCTTTGATGAAGACGCGCCGGTGCAATGGGCTTTTCTGAAGATGATGTGCCGGTGCAGACGGGCTTTTGCTGTTGATGTGCCGGTGCAACGGGCAATGATGAAGACGCACCGGTGCAACGGGCTTTGAGGAAGATGATTTTTCGATGAGGACGGGCTTTTTATAATGAGCTGTCGATGAGGACGGGCTTTGCTGTTGGTGTGCCGGTGCAACGGGCTTTGCTGAAGACGTGTCGGTGCATACGGGCTTTGGAGATGATGTGTCGGTGCAGACGAGCTTTTGCTGTTAATGTGCCGGTGCAACGGGATTTGATGGAAGATATGCCGGTGCAATGGGCTTTGCTGTTGATGATGTCGGTGCAACGGGCTTTGGAGATGATGTGCCGGTGCAGACGGGCTTTTGCTGTTGATGTGCCGGTGCAACGGGCTTTGATGAAGACGCGCCGGTGTAACGGGCTTTTCTGAAGATGTGCCGGTGCAGCGGGCTTTTGATAATGAGGATCTGCCGAGCGGACGGGCTTTGATGATGGCTAATTTTGGGAAGCACTTGTCGGGCTTGGTCCGCTCTTTGAAAAGTTAGCAGAGACATTTTGCTCGAGATGATTTAGTATACTATAATAAGGATTTGGAATCTGTAACTCCTTCTGGCCCAGGTGATAATGATGAGATGATGATGGAGAGCTGTTGGATTGCCGTGCAAGGGACGGTCTTTGTTGATGATTTGCCATGCAAAATGGGCTTTTGATGATTATTTGCCGTCCAACACGGGCATTTGCTGATGCTGAGGCTGATGAGCACTATTGCTTGGATATTGAGGCGGCAGAGACTCTTTTTGATGAGCATTGCTTAGAGACTTAGGCAGCTAAGGCTCTTTCAGATGATGCTGATGAATCCAAAGATGACAAAGGCATAATATGCCACCTGCAGGATTTGAACTCTTTGTCCAGATTGTGATTTGAGGAGCAATCCCCATGAACTTGATTATTGTACTCTGTGGGGGGAAAAACACGACACTCTAGGCATTTTGCATTTTACTCACTTGATTTGAAATTTTGCTTATGCATTATTATCTTTCATTGCACGAGTCCATCTCGGATGGGGATGAAAATGGAGTGAGGATTTTGTATTGCTTGATGAGTTGATATGTATGATGATGTATGGGTCGAGTGTGCATAGGGATGTATGTGGTGAAGCGAACCCTCTCCCATGAGGTGGGGAAATGTATGAGTGATGATTGAGATGGTGCAGCCTAGGCAAGTCGAGGATGCTTCCGGGAGTACAGATTGCAACAGGTCTGTCGCTGGCTGATAAGAACAAAGTATGTCGCGCGCCCGAGACGGCAAGCAGATGAGAAAGTGCAAAGAATGCCCTGGCTTTGAAGATATGATCAGGCGAAGCCTCTAGTTGGTAACGCTAAGTAGTCCCGAATTGAATCCAACAAGGAGCACATCCATCATGTAGCAAAGTGAATGCAGAGAATACCCTGGCAAAAATACCGATACGGGAGAGCCTGAGAGAATAGCTTAGCAAAGCCCCAGCTTGAAGAGCTGACAAGTGGAGAGCTTGAGAGAACAGCAGAGCAAAGCCCCAGCTTGAAGAGCTGGCACGGGAGAGCTTGAGAGAACAGTATAGCAAAGCTCCAGCTGGAAGAGATTCAATGCAGCCCTATTGCAGACAGAGTCATCTTGTGGCCAAGGAGGCAACCCATCATTTCAGACCTTAGTCAATCAGTCATTGGACAAGACTCGAAAACATATACTTGTAGGGGCACATCTTTTCGAAAAGTGGGAATGAATCCCGATTTTTATGTATAACACACTCGCTTTGGGTTTGACTCTTTTGGGAGAGTATAAGCGTCACAAGGTATGGAAAAGTGTATGGAAGCCCCTGCTGACAGAAAGACAGTGTTTGGCTCTATATTCCTAGAATGTAGAAAGAGAAGACCTGTCGAGACATTTGAAAACTTGTCTTATTCAGGATGATCACAAGGCTGCTTGAAACCCTTTATTGATATTCGGGTTATTCAACCACTAAGCTTGATATGAACAAATATTTTGATTAATCACAAGGAGAAAACCAACTGCTATCAAGAATCAAATTTGGCGAGATGGAAAGAGGATTTTTGCATAAGGATGGCCCTTGATGAGACCGGATTGTCTGAGATTTGAATGTATTTGTGACCGGACCATTTTTGGTTGCCTACGTTCCCCTCCTTGGGAGGAGCTCAGGTCTCCGTAGTTCGGGCCAGTCACGATTGAAAGAGAAGGAATGTGGAGATTCGAGATTTTGAGAACCTTTAAGGATTTTTTTTCTGAGAATTGGAGAATTGAAGCACATGTTTCCTTGGAGTGTCAATGAAAGACACGGATGCGAAGCCCCAGTAAGGCATTCACGGGAAGTGTTTGTGGAGGAGAAATGAAATATGCTCACATTAAGTGCCAAATAAATTGTTTGAATTTGCACAATCTTTGATTGATGGTCTTTCGAACCGAGATGGATTAGGTTCCAATTTAAGCAAGCAATGAAGCATTAATTTGATTTAGATCTCGAAGATATTGGAATGAAACTGCTATCCGGTACAAACTGTAGCTGGGTTTCAGGGTTTCGATCGACCATCTGGTGATTTGGATCTTTGATCGTCATGACCTCTTAAGATGAGAGGTCGGCTGGGCCTTTTACTGACTGAACCTCTAAAGATGAGAGGTTGGCTTTCAAGGATGTGTTTGGGATTTCTATGGCAAGGAAGATTAATTGCCTCTAAGAAAGAGAAGTCAGACTTGGCTTTGGCCAAAGGCAAGGGCAGTGGTAATGGGAATATCCTCTAAAAATGAGAGGACGGTCGGGATTGGTTCGTGGATGCTGATGAGAGGAAGTCCAAGCCATCGAGAACTTTTGTGAACTTGTGAGAATTCGGGCTCCTTTTGAACATTGGAGAGCTTCTAGAGAAGTCGGGGACTTTTGCTGAATTGTGAGGATCTAAAGTCCTTCTTTTGAAAAGCCTCTTGAGGATTCTTGCTGAATTGTGAGGATTTAAAATCCTTCTTTTGATAACTCGGAAGGCCTCTTGAGGGTTTGAGGATTATCTTTGCCCTTCCTTCATGGCTTGAGTATTTTATGCATCGCCGCTTCTCGAAGCTAACTTCTTGGCGTTGCTTGGACTTCTCTCAGCAAGGAGCAAAGATGATGGCTAAACATGGTTTCAAAACATGCCGATCTTGAAATGAAAGGGTATTGTTTAGTGAGGGTGAGGTAATGGCTTCCCTAGGGTGAAAGGCTTCAACCGCAATCCCTACCGGATGATATAAACGAGATTAAGTCTTCATTGCTTGCTTAAGCTTACTTGAGGAAGATTAATGCAAATCCATTGAGCGACGGAACGATGAATACAATGAAAGAGATGTGAGCATATGAGATGCGAGATGGGGAGTTGATAAGCCCCAATTTGAGAAGGATATCAATTGATTTTCTTACTCCGATCAATTTAAATATTAATCATTTCAAAGCATTAGTGATTGAGCAGCACAAGTACTCATGTGGAATAAGACCGTTTCAATTAGGTGTAATGTGGGTGTGCAAGTGATGTCTCGAGTCTAGCAAGAAGAGAAATAAAGACTTTTATTATTTGAAAGAAAAAGATTGGTCCAACTTGGACTTAACAGACTCGATATTCAAAAAGGACGTTCTATATCCTACGAAGACTGACTGATTGACTGCATCAACTTTGGATGGCGAGAAACTCCAGACTGGCTAGCCACCACATTTCTGCACCAGACATCTCGGATTCTGAATCAGATGAAGCTCACTCGGACATTTGAACTGCCTCCGTCTCAGGAATATGAACCAAACGAGCGCCGGGAACAGGAGCGCGCACCCAACTTGCCGTAGCCTTGAGATGGATAGGGGTTGGTAAAGTGTTGGTGAGAGGAAAGGACCTTGATGAGGTATGGGAGAGGGGAGAATGAAAATGAGACGGACTCGTGCAACATCTTATTAATGTTCAGGTAGAAATCAATGTCTTTTAAATCCTAGGGGGAAAAGGATAAGCCTTAATACACGCAATCTAGACCTCGGGGGAACCTAGGGACGCACCATCCAAAAATACACCAAATGTATTGGTTAAAAATTAATAATAGGCACTGATACCTAAATAAAACCGAAGCATTTATGGGACGGACGAGCAATCCCAATTCTGGGGAAATTTGGGCAGCATAATGGGTATTCCTGAAGAATTTCAAGGAAAAATCCGGCATGACCTCTCGTCGGTGCACGTTGACAAAGCGACATGATCTCTCGTTAGAACATGCCGTGAGAGCGACATGTCCCTACGCGAAACGATGTTGCAATGGCCACATGCCCACACGTGCTAGGTTTTGGGATAGGTACGAAAGCCTATTATAAATTTTGAAACAATTCATTTTAGTGTATTTGAAAATGGCGTGTCAAAAATCAACCGTTGGGTAAGCTTTAAAAGTGTGGCTCCACCTATAATGCGCTAGGGGGATAGGATTGATTTCAGGCGCTCAAGCGTAGGCGAATTACATGGCCGTCCGCGATGCCGTCAATCGCACCAAATGGGTTCTAGATCTATGTGAAGTAGTGTGCGGATGACTAGATTCCTTTATTTATGAAAAATAATTTTTTTTGTTTTTGTTTATATGTTTTTTTTTTGAAAAAGGGTGATAACAGGAAAACCACACACACACACCCCACAGAGATACAATAGTCAAATGATCATGAAATTTGATCATGGGGACTGCCCACAATCACAATTGGACTGGAAACCAAAACCTGCAGAGTGGTAAGAACTGTCGCGCTACACAGAACTGAGATGGCAAGTTCTGTCGTGTGACAGGAGAAGCCATTTCCCAGAATCTGAAAAGAAAGCAGAACCAGCCCCAGCCTCCAAGCTAATTCCATAGCTCAACATCAATCCTTAGCATAACAAGATAGGAAGCAAGGAAGGGGAGGGAAGCCACAAAGCATTAATATGCACATATCACATAGTATCACACAAAAGGCACACCCAAATGAATGAGAAGGATGTTGAACATGAATGAAAGTTTGACCCACTTTTTTGAAAAACAAGTTTCAAATATCCCCAGCAGAGTCGCCACTGAATGTACGCTCGCCGAAAAAATACACTTTTGAGAGTCGCCACGCCGTTTTAAAGGAAACATTGAAAACCTTTTTGAAAAGAGAATTTGGGTTCGGGGGTCAGGTTACGTGTTGGAAGAACCGAGAGTTCACCCAACACGCCTCATTCGTAAACGAGTCTTTCTATGTTCAACATCCAAAATATTCAAGATTGTGTGCAAAGTGTGTGAGACAAGATATGTGATAAAATGCATATAAGTGCTTTATTTTATTGCTCAACCGAGGAAATTACATCTTGTGAACCATCTATTACGGGAGGCCACATCCCAATTACAATGAGGATTGAACAGTACTTACAACTGAAATGAACCTTCTGTAAAGGGCAACTTGTGTCGCGTGACACAGGACACCACATGTCCAGTTGTGTCGCGTGACACTACCAGCCACCTTACAGAGGTTTTACAAGTATCAAACTACAGAACACAATGACTTCAAATGAGTGTGGATATTGAGGATCCACACTCTGTTTTGAGTGACAAGTGAACCAGATGAACAAATTACAACTGAAATGATGGTCTCTGCAGAGTGGCTAGTTATGTTACACTACACAGGACCTGGTGTGGCCAGTTGTGTCGTGTGACATAACCTGCCTTTCTGCAGAGACTTTACAATTTGAAATCAGAATCAACCGAGATCCAAATCAGATCGAACTAGAACACCAACTCAACTCAGAAATCAATGAATCAACCACGAATTGACTAAGGGGGTGTGGATATGGAGAGATCCACACTTGATGAACAAGCAACAAATATGATCCAAATAACATCATGAACATCAATTAAACCAAGCAAAGCAACTTAAACAGAGAGATGGCGATTGCCACTTGATAATTAAATCAGATGGAGCTTAATTATCAAGTGGATGAATAGAGAGTAAATTTGAATTGTGCAAGGAGCAAATATGAGAGAGAAAGAGGAAGGGAATTTGTTACCCTTGTAGTCCTCAACCTCTACACCAAGTTAGGTGTAGAGACCTTCGATTCAGCTGCTGGAATGAGATTTCGATCTCAGATCTGAGGAAGAACTGTGGTTTTCAATGTATATATGAGTGGGTGTTGAATTGGTGTATGATGGAGAGTGAATTGGATGATAGAGGGATTGGATTAAGGGAATTGGTGTGGGTTTGTATGGAAGGAGGAGAGAGACAAAGTTCTGGGCATATTTTGGCAGGGTAACAGTAGGGAGGCTCGAAAAGGGATCTAGAAATGAGAGGGGGAGGGTCTTATTTATAGCCTGTTGGTGAGGGTGAGTTGTGTCACATGACCTTCCGCTTCTGTTTTCCTTGGCTCGTTGTGTCGCACGACTTGTCTGGCCATTTAACCGTTTCTGGCGCCCACAACTGATTCTGGAACATTCCGAGTTATTTCCTTAAAAGTCCAACACAAATAATACCCTGTAGGTCCTTTTGCCTGGAAAAATGACTTAAAAGCACCTCCTTCACAAAAACTTATAAAAAGTTTTTGGAAGTCTCGGAATGGACCGAAAATTTACCAAAACACCCCTAGTGCAATTTTATTACATTTAAAAGGCACTTTTGAAGGGTCACGAATTGGATTGGCGTACTTACAGTAGTCCCTTTAGAAACGGACGGATCTTAGTCCCGACATCTCCAATCATCACTTGAGACGAGCATAAATGTCCCTACGAAGCTCAGTCGTCTCAAGATGTAGGATTGATGGGCAAAGAACCCTCTTTTTCTAAAGAGTCTCATTCTTGGACTTTAAAAGGTGTCCCTCTCTCGATCACATATGTCCAAGTCCCCAAAGAACGTTGGTTTAAGACATACCAAGGCTCTTACGCCTACTATAATTGATTAATCCAATGGGAGGGTAAAAATGTCACGTAATGATGATCACAAGTCCAAAATGAGCACGGGATCAAAATCTCGAAAACATCAAATCCAAGGAATCCCGAGCTAAAACCTTCTTATATGGTCTATATGTCTGGTAGATAACTTGGCACATTCCCTCCTCTTTTCAAATCACATACACACACACACACATGAGCGCATAAACAAGCACAAACTTCAGATCTAGGAAGACTTGCTTTTGCAAGGCTCTTTGGGTGAACGCGATCCGTTCTTCCCAAGGAGTAACTTAACCTCCGAACCCTTATCCTTTTTTTCAAAGTTTTGAGGAAATCAAAATGGCGTGGCGACTCTGTTTTTCAATAAAACCGATGTCTTCAAACTGAGGTGAAACAGCAACCCTATAAAAATGGTTCAATCCCGAGGGCCCACATTCACACATGGTCATAAAAACCAAAGATGGCAGTCACGCCCCTGACTTTGAAGAAACTATTAACAACCTTCGAGCCAATAACATGAAGTTAAATCCAAGTAAATGTGTGTTCGGGGTGTCGGCCGGAAAATTCCTATACTTCATGGTATCACAAAGGGGAATCGAGGAAAACCCTGAAAAAATCAAAGCCTTGATCGACATGAAAGAACCTACCAACATCAAGGAGGTTCAGAGATTGAATGGAAGAATAGCGGCTCTTGGGAGATTCATTGCCAAGTCCACTGAAAAATCACTGCCTTTCTTCAAGGTCTTGAAGGGGATTAAGGGCTTCTCCTGGACTCCTGAATGTACAGAAGCATTCTGCCAGTTGAAGGAGTACTTAGGATCCCCTCCTTTGTTGAGCAGTCCGATTATCGGCGAGATGCTATATGTCTTCCTAGCCGTCACGGATCACGCAGTTGCAGCGGTACTAGTCTGAAATGATGAAGGTACTCAGAAACCAGTCTAATATGTCTCTAAGGCATTGTCGGATGTGGAGAGTAGATATTTCAACGCGAAAAAGGTAGCGTACGCTCTAGTAATTGCATCGAGGAAGCTATATGCCTACTTTTCTGCACATCCCATCACTGTGTATACAAATGAGCCCCAGAAGAAAATCTTACACAAGTTGGATAGCTCCGGACATCTCCTCAATTGGTCTATCACTCTTACAGAGTTTGATATCATGTACCAACCAAGGAAGACCCTCCTAGCACAGCCTCTGGTTGATTTCATGGTCGAAAATGCCTTTATGGGTAAGCATGACCCCACCTCCCGTAAGCGGAACACACCGGAGGAAGAAGGATCAACCATCGAGCTCCCATCTAACTGTTGGATCTTATACACTGATGGATCAGCCACAAAGGAGAGAAGCAGAGCTGGAGTGGTGCTAGAAAGTCCCGAGGGAGAGCACACCATCCAAGACATCATCAGATTCAAGTTCCCTGCCTCCAACAACCAGGCCGAATACGAAGTTCTGATATTTGGCATCGAGCTGGCCTCCTTTTATGGAGAAACCAAAGTTGCTGCTTTCTGAGACTCCCAGCTCATAGTCAAACAAGTGAAGGGAGAATATAACATGCAAAAAAGTATAGGGACCTGGTCCTAGATATGACAAAAAAGCTGGAATTCTTCGAAATCAGTCAGATAGGCAGGGAAGACAATCAAATTGTGGATGTTCTATCTAAATTAGCAACTATGGATGTGACCGAGTCCAACTCTAAACCATACGTAGTCTTTGCTAAAGAACCCTCCTATGAGAGGTTACAAATAATGCTCCTAGATGGAGAGGAAAGGTGTTGGATAGATGATTACATGGACTACATCGAGAAGAGCCAACTCCCAGAAGATGAAGCACATGCTAAGCTTATCAAGAAAAAATCAGTAAGGTTCACTATGATGAATGGATTCCTCAACAAAAGATCCTTTACTAAGCCTCTGCTGAGGTGTGTCTCTCTTAAGGAAATTGAGAATCTCTTGGCCAAAGTCCATGAAGGCGTTTGTGGCGGACACCCGGGGCCAGAACCCTAGCTGATAAAATCATCACTCTAGGCTACTATTGGCCAAACCTGAGGGAGGACGTGCAAGCCTACGTGAGAAATGTGATAAGTGCCAGAGGTACTCTGACATTCCTAGACTCCCAGCAGTTGAGCAAACTCTCATAATACCTACGTGGCCATTTGATATGTGGGGGATCGACATCATTGGACCCTTCCCTCCCGCCCGAGGTAATTACAAATATGTGATAGTAGCAGTCGATTACTTTTCAAAATGGATTGAAGCGAAGGCCTTAGCCAAGATAACTGAGGAAAACACAATCAATTTTGTCCATGACCACATCTGGTGTCGCTTTGGGGTCCCACACACCATCATTTCAGATCATGGTCTCCAATTTTCTACGACATTCATAGCTGAGTTGAACAGAGTAGGAGTTCGTCACATCAAGTCATATGTAAGCAGACCCCAATGCAACGGACAAGCAGAAGCAGCCAACAAACTGATACTTACGGCCTTAACTAAGAACCTGGAAGGAAATAATGGTAGATGGTTGGACGAACTTCCCTTAGCCTTGTGGGATGTTCGCACAACCACCCGGGGGCCAACCGGGGACACCCCATTCACATTAACCTTCGGTTCCAAGGCTATGGCACCGACAGAAATGGCTATCCCTACTATAAGAAATTCCAATTATGATGAGCAAGTCAACAAGTTCAATAGGCTCCTAGACATATACCTAATGGATGAAAAAAGACTAGCTGCTCAGTTAAGAATGGTGAATTACAAACAAAGTACCAAGTCATATCATGACAAAAGGGTCAACAGAAGAGTATTCCAAGTAGGCGATTGGGTACTTAGAAAGATCGAAGCTACTGGCCGGAAGGCCGAACAAAACAAGCCCTCCCTCAAACTGGGAAGGTCCCTACATCATAACCCAAGTCATTCGAGAAGGGACTTACAGATTAAAGATTAAGGATGGGAAAGAGCTCAAGCATCCGTGGCAGTCTGACAACCTACGGAAATACTATCATTAGTTATAGTTTGTTTTTATTTAATAGATTAGTCAGTCTTTTACTTTTCTAGCAAGATAGGATTGCAGTTTGATGTAATCAAGTTCAGTTTACGATATTTACTTCTTCAACATGCAAAGCAATTATCAAGACAACACTAGAAGACGAGGAGCACCCTCCTCGACCTTCAAAGGGACAAGCTCCCATCATAAATCACCCAAGACCCATGACCAAGCAAGTTCCTCCTCGTCATGGATAGGTGAGACCATCAACATCTAAAACCTATATACGAGTCACCTTCCTCGGCAAAAGGAGATGAAAAAGAAGGGCAAGCCAAACGTCTAGCTTAGGAAACACCTCGGCCTAAACTACTAACTCGAAAACATCTAAAACCTATGTACGAGTCACCTTCCTCGGCATAAGGAGATGAAAAAGAAGGCCAAGCCTCACATCTTGCCGAGGAATCACCTCAGCCTAGCAACTACCGGCAGAACTATCCTAGACCTATGTACGAGTCATCTTCCTCGTCATAGAGAGGTGAAAAAGAAAAATCCAACAGTCAAGACCGAGGAAGCCTCCTCGTCCTAATGACTCAAAATAGGCAAAATTACCGAGCATCTAATACCGAGCTAGCCTCCTCGTTTTAGATCATTAAAAGTGGAGTACGAGGAGACCTTCCTCGGCCTCCAAAATTTTTGTATATTTATGCAAATGTACAATATATAGGCAAACCAAAGACAGTTCATATATCAAAGTTATAAAGAACAAAAGAAAGGGACATTTCATTGATCAAATATTGAATTACAAAGCCCCTATTCTGTTACATCAAAAAAGAAAAATTCTAACTATTAGTAGATCTAAAAAGATCCTCCTGATCGGCTGCAGGATCAGGGATGATGACCTGCTGAGTCTGAGCCTCAGTTTGAGCTCCATTACCGGCTGACTCTTCTACATTAGCGTCCCCCTCGTCCTCGACACTAAGGTCCTTATCCTCAGTCTGTTCGATTATGGAATTGATATTTTGGGGATCGACGGCAGGAGGAACACCCAGGCAGGATGGCCCGCCTCCTCGTCAGTTTCAGCAATCACACCCAAACCATACTCTGAAAAAGGGACAAGGTAATGAAGGGACCTGGTTGCCTCGTCATAAGAATCTTGAGTTATAAGTCGGGCAAGCCTCTCCAGTTCTATGCCGAGTGACGTATCGGCCATGATTCTCCTTGCCAGATACAAGTAACCATCAGAGAACATTGTAGTCGTCTCCTCGGCTATAGCATCTTGGAAGGCCAGGCTAGCCTTGTACTCCTAAAGATCATCTTCATTTTGTGATGATAGGCTAGCCTCCAAGTTTTGGCACCGGGCTTCAGGTACCTCAGCTTCCTCTGACTTGGCCTAAAGCTCAACATGGAGCCATTCAATTTCGGCTAGCCCGACCCTAGCAGCCTCCTCGACTTTGACACGCTCTACCTCGCCAGCCTCATCAGCCTTGGCCTTGGCCGTCCTCTCGGCTTCCAGCTCCTCCCTCAACGACCTCAATAAGCCTGCCGCTTTTGCCTGCTCAGCCTCATTCGCCGCTACTTGACCCTCAAGTTCTTTGATCTTGAGGTCCATAGCCTTTTTCTGAAGGGCCTCATAAGTAGTGATAGTGCAAAGCTATAGCAAAAAACGAAAATTGTCAGTTACAAAAAGGAGACAAAGTTATGAATAAAGATGAGTTATGAGGAGACCTACCTCGGCAGCAAGGAGGCCCTTTCGGTTTGCTATGTTCTCTTTATTAGTCTGGGTCGCCACCATGTGTTCGAGCAGGTCCTCGTCCATAGCCCAATGGACCACTGCCCGGCCCAACCTAAGCTTAGGACCCGTACGAGCTAACACATCCAATCCCCTCAACGTGGGATGGATTGCCAACTTTCTAACAACCCTCTCGACTTCAGGGTAAGTCTTCACCATATGGGCAGTGAGCTCTTGAGAAGGAGTAGCATCAGCAGGCCTCTTAGAGGGAGGTTCCTCGGCAGAAGGATCAATGCTTGGATGTTTTTGGCCTGAGGACCGCCTGACCAGGGCGGTCTCCTCGGCTACGGACTGGCCGGCATTCCTCTCAGCCTCCTTGACTTCAGTAGTTTGGACTTGGAGGCTATGCCCCTCTTCGGTCTGAATTTTGGGCTCACCCTGAGCCTCCTCATCAGCTCCTCCCGGTGGATCAAAGGGTAATGCAATGACTTCTTTGGTAGAGAGGATCACTTGGCGCTGGGTAGCCTCCTCTTGCCTCTTGGATATGGCCGAGGAGCGGGAGGCCTTCCTCTTCTGTTTCAATAACACCAAAGGGTCAAGCTTCCTATGAGACATCTCTCTTTCTTACTCTAGTGTCAAATCTGCAAGTATGGAAATAGTTATCATACATTACGAGGAAGGCAAAGATCAAGATCAAAATTTTACAAGTATAAAAGATGGGAAAGATTATAGCCGATGATGTCATCCTCGGTTAGACACTGATCGTTTTTTTGTTTCTTCATGAGTTATAAAAAGCCCACTTTCATTCTTAAAAATATCAATTTTAGACCTTAAAACATTGAGTTTAGGTCTTAAAATACCTAGAAAATAAAATAATGAGTTTAGCGTTAAAATAGTGAATTTAAGCTAGAAAATAAAATAGCATGTTTAGGCTTAAAACAGTGAGTTTAGGCTTTAAAACACCAAGTTGATATATTTGAAAACAAGATTTTTTATAACTTATGAAGAAACAGATTTCCCCCAAAATTTTATGTATTAACAAAGATAAAGCGTATTGAGAAAACCAAAGAATAATAATAAGCGATAAAGATATACATAATATTAGAATTCTATATTCTATATTATATATTTTATATATTTTATATAGTTTAGGAAACTCAATTTTTGTATTAGATTAGGAAAGAAAATATTTGTATAGATCTAGAAACCTTCTAGGAGATTACTTCCTCTCATTGTAAATCCTATAAATATGTAACTCTAGTAACATAATAAAATTGAGTCTTTCATACCAATTCTTTTCTTTCTTGTATGATTCGTCTCTCTCTCTCTCTCTCTAAAATCTAATATGGTATCAGAGCAATAAGATCCATAATAGGACTTCTCCGCCTAAACACCCTAGCGGCAAAACCCTAAAGCCACCACACCCTTGCTTTCGCTACCCACCATCAAAACCTCACCCTTCTCTTTCAAACACCCTCGGCTTAAACCCTATTAGCCGAAACCCTAATTTTTTTTCTCCAACGAAACCCCCTCTACCTCATACACCACCGCCCCCACCCAAAAACTCTAAATTACCCACCTCGGTTAACCCTACAGTCGCACCACCCACCTCGGCATAACCCTACTGCCGAAACCCTCCCCCCTCCTTTAAATCCCTCGGCAAAACTCACTGGCCCCTGGCAAAACCCTACTGCCAAAACCCCCTACACCTACTTCAAACCACTCGGCTCAAACCCCCCTTGGGTCAAAACTCTAATTTTTTTTTCTTATCTCTATTTTCAAACCCCTCGGCTAAAACCCCCCTTAGGCCGAAACCCTATTGTTTTTTATTTTCTTTTCTCAAGTTATTCCCCTCGGCTCAAACCCCCCTTAGGCCGAAACCCTAATTTTTTTCTTTTCTCTATTTTAAACCCCTCGGCTCGAACCCCCCTTAGGCCGAAACCCTATTTTTTTTCTCTATTTTCATACCCCTCGGCTAAAACCCCCTAGGCCAAAACCCTATTGTTTTTATTTTCTCTATTTTCAAACCCCTCGGCTCAAACCCCCCTTAGGCCGAAACCCTATTTTTTTTCTTTTCTCTATTTTCAAACCCCTCGGCTCAAACCCCCCTTGGCAGAAACCCTCAATTTTTTCTATTTTCAAACCCCTCGACTCAACCCCCCCTTTTGCCGAAACCCTAATTTCCTTCTTTATTTCTCTTCTCCAAACTTCTCCCGCCTTAAACCCTACACTACCCACATCGGCAAACCCTATAGCCGCACCACCCACCTTGGCAAACTTACTATCAAAACCCTTTAACCTCCTTCAAAATCCCCTTGGCAAAACCCATAGCCAAAACCCTATCCTTCATAACTACCACCTCACTGCCGCCCTACCCTCAAATGCCACCTTACTTGCGGCACAACCCTACAACCGCCCCACCCTCAAATGCACGCCACCACTGACAAATAACCACATCGGCAACGAACAACCACATCAAATCAGAAAATGTACATGTCCGAAAACACATCCGTCTCCACCTGCTACATCAAACCCGGTTCATCTCATCATTCTTCAAGATTGGACTCATTCAAAGATCGCTCATCTTGCGGGGGCATATTAGGAATATAATATTAGAATTCTATATTCTATATTATATATTGTTATATAGTTTATATAGTTTAGAAAACTCAATCTTTGTATTAGATTAGAAAAGAAAATATTTGTATAGATCTAGAAACATTCTAGGAGATTACTTCCTCTCATTGTAAACCCTATAAATATGTAACTCTAGTAACATAATAAAATTGAGTCTTTCATATCAATTCTTTTTTTACTTATATGATTGGCTTCGTCTCTCTCTCTAAAATCTAATAATACATAATAATATTACCGAATGCTAAACAATCATTTTCTAATCTTATTATTAATGTATATATAGTTTGCTAATATTTAGCCCGTAACTACACTATAATTGTGTATAACTTGTACTCCAAGATACATACACTCATGTATATATATAATAAATTTGAGTATTACACAGTTTTTCTTCTCCTTTTTATGAGTAAGTTTTAGGGAAAATCTATTTCTCCATAAGTTATAAAAAGGCTACTTTCATCCTTAAAAATATCAATTTTAGATCTTAAAACATTGAGTTTAGGCCTTAATATACCTAGAAAATAAAATTGTGAGTTTAGGCGTTAAAACAGTGAGTTTAAGCTAGAAAATAAAATAGCGAGTTTAGGCCTTAAAACAGTGAGTTTAGGCTTTAAAATACCAAGTCGATATATTTAAAAACATGATTTTTTATAATTTATGGAGAAACAGGTTTTCCCCAAAATTTTCTGCCTTTTTATATAAAAGACTTCATCAATTCTTCTTCTTATTTCAGTATTGTATCAAAACTATCAATCTATATTAGTGTGATTGCTTTCGCTACTTTTACTCTTCTTTAATCTTCTTCTCTTTCTTAAATTTTTATTTCTTTTTTTGTTCTATCTATTTCTTTTGAATCTCCCATTCTTTTTTCTATATTGATTTGTATGTTTTCCATTGTCCCATATTCTTGTTTGTGTCATTTTCTTGAAACTCGAGTGTCATACTCTTTATCTTCTTCTCGAATATACTCTCTTTTTCTTCTAATTCAAGTCTGTCGACCCCCTCCCTACCCTTCCCATGACCACCCTTACTTCTTTCTTCTTTCTTCTTTTTCTTTTTAAAATATCTTTTTTCCTCTTAAAATTAATGTCTCTTATTCCATCAAATAAAAACACTAGATGTTTGTTAGAAAAACTATAAAATAAATAATGTTTTTTTTGAAAATAACGGAATGACAAATATATAAATAAACCAAAATATAGTTAATGGGGCAGTAAATTAATATAAATCAGAAATGCGAAAATTAAATCAAACTAGACAAATATAGAAGTCGAGTCTTGTGAAACACAATCTCCGAAGATATTGCCCCTCACTGGTGCTAAAGGTTTTATGACAATCTTCTCTCAATATAAAACGACTTATTATTTCTTATACAAGCACTTAAAATCAAAAACTCGGCGAACAAAACTTTGTTTGTCACTTCCAGACTTTGAATAAGATTCTATGCAAAGAAATGATTCTGTCTTCTAACTATTGCCTTAAGAATTTCGGTGAATTCTGTGACTGAATTTTGTAATTCAGTTAAATATCTGACTGAATTTGTTAATTAAGTTAGATATGTGAATTTGTGCATCTGGTGTTAAGTGAATGATTGAATTAATACTAAATTGCCAATCTTGGGGGCTATATGTAGTTTATGAAGAGTTGTGGTGCCTCTTAGGCGAAAGGGCACAAACTAGGATCTGGCAAATCTGGGCCATTCGATCATGCCCGATCCAAGAATCATGTCTCCGAACTAGTTCCTTAAACTGTCCAACCTGTCCATACCCGACCTGGTTCAGAGCACTGGACTAGCTCCTTTTATCCCGAACAGGTGTAGACTGCCTGATACTTTATGGTCTGATCCGCAGTCCCTAGCCGAATCGAGACCCATGGATCTAATACGTGTTCCAACCTCGCCCAAACCGTTTGATAATTCCAGATAGGCCTAGGCTCATCCGCCCAATGCAAGGCAAACTGCCACAAGCCTACTGCTTGAACTGGACGAACAACCGTTGATTGTCAAAAGTTTAAGGTTGCACAGCTCCCAGCGACCGATACAAAGTGTAAAGTGCGCATTGAAAGCGCCCAATGCGCCCTTCGCGGGCACGGGTGCGGATGGTGCTTCACACTATCATTGCAACTTTGGTTGAGCTAGCTAAGAGCTAGCCCAGCGGGCCACTAGGGAACAACTTGATGACCCCTACTTGGATGGATCCACTTAAATACATTCACTAATCTCCTTATACAAGCAATGTGAGATATCCACTTCATATCCCATAAACTCTTCATATACCCATTTCATATTACATACTTTGAACATTAATTTCTCATTCACCCCAATTTACTTTCGAGAAAATAAATATATCAAATTAATCTACTCCAAATGCAGATTACAAATATGCAATTAATTTCCATTTACATAAAATGGAACCTAATGGAATTATTGGTCAAAAGTTGGTCAAACACCACTTTTCCAAAATCAAAATTCCAACAATTATCTACATGAATGACAAATTAATGAATGCATGAATGCAGACTCGTCTGGATGTTTCAGCGAGCCATTATTGCATCATGATAGGAATCTTATGGCCTTGAACCTTTGTTAGAAAAATATTATCTGATATACTAGTCATTTAGTAGCGCGATGCTTTGAACTAGTGACTGTATAGTGTATAACAAGACAATAGAACTTATACAATAATAGCTCTAACACATTTTTTTTCTCACACTTTTGTCCGTTTTGGCCATGTACCGTGCTTTATTCATAAGTGTTCAATTAGAAGCGACCTTATTACTTCTCACTTAGATAAGTGATCTTCTATAAAGAGTATCCTGCTACTCCACCACACAGGTATAGGAATGATTAAAAGTTTTCATAACTTACCCTCACCACTATTGCATGTACATACACTTGGATTTTATAGGAATGAGTGTGAAACAGGTTCAAAGTGTTTCAACTGAACATCATAACTTAGTTGTCTCATTGAACCAAGGTTTTGGGATCGCCAATTCTCAAGGTTGAGTGTCTACCATGAGTTCTTTTGTTGTGATTTTTGTAAACCCATTCCCCTTAACAATCAATTGATATCCTATAATACCCCACGGTAAACAGATCCATTCAGTTATCTTTTGAATTTCACATAGTGTAAGTACCCCAATCTGGATCACCCTCTTCCGAGCACATGGGAAATACCGCAGACTCACAAACGCAGTCTTGAAGACCTTTGACACTCAAAACCCCCAAATACCCTCAGCCAAACCAAGGAAGGAACCTTTCTGGGATAAAAAGGGACAAAAGGACCTTTTGGGAATTATTCAGAAATCAGAAAAGCAAATAAGGTCCGTACGGACCTCTTTGTTTCAATGATTACTAAATCCCCTTAAAGTCCAACTTATTCCCTCAAATCCCGAAAGTGATTATTACCCTCCTACATGGTTGGTCCGTACGGAACTTTCTGCATGCAAGGTTGGTCCGTACGGACCTTATTGCAACCAGACATCATCATTTCAAAATCCTCTTAAAGTCCACATTATTCCCTCAAACCGAGGAAAACCAAAAAATTGGATTACCTAGAAGGTCTGTACGGACCTTCTTACACCTAATCTGGCACTATAAATAGAGGGCTCCCCCTCTCATTTTTCACACATCTCCCTCTTCTCTCCTCTCCCCCCAGCCTTCAGGCACCCCTCTAAGACCCTTCGGGGCAATCCCGGCCCCTTTCGGATCCTTCTGAGGCCTTCCGAGCCCCCTGGCGGTGCTCTGAAGCCTCTCCAAGCACTCCCGTGACGCTCCCGCGCTGCCCCGAGGCACTCTCGAGGTACTCTGAGGCCCCTGGTGGTACTCCGAGGCCTTGCCTGGTCTTTCCCGAGGCGTCCCGGCCCTTTTCGAGCCAAACCGGCAATTCCAACGCACGCCGAACCTCTGCCCGAGTGATCCCTGCGATCCCAACGCACGCCGAACCTCTGCCCGAGTGATCCCTGCGATCCCAACGCACGCCGAACCTCTGCCCGAACGCAACCTACAATCCCGACGCACGCCGAAACTCTGTCCGCAGACAACCGGCTCCTCCCGAAGCAATCCCGGTCCGTACCGGAACACTATTCCATCCTCAAACACTATTCCCCAGCGGAAGACAGACACGAACCAACATTGGTAAGGCTTCCTTCCTACACTATTTCAATATATTTCAATAAGCAGTGTACAATGTAGACATCCAATACATCATGCATTTTTAAAAGCACATACACACACACAATAGTTAAAGAATATTAGGGGTATCCGAAAGACTCGTTTTTACGAGGAGACTCGGGTGAGCTCTAAGATTCTAATATTCTCTTCCCGAGGAGTCATCTGACCTCCGAACTCAAAATCTCATCACACAAAAAACAGTTTATTTTTAAACTGATGCCCTTTTTCAATGTTTTGGGCTTAATAAAAACGGCGTGGCGACTCTACAAAGCGAAAACACGGCGAGACACCTCCCAACTAACGCAAAAAGCAGGAATGAGCCAGATATCGGGGCGCGAACGCTCTGCCTCTCGGATCCGGGCGAACTTTCCCGAACGCGACGCAACGAAAAATGCGAGACGCCGGGGCCTCCGCGCGCGAGCCGGATCGGGTAGTTTCACATAGTCAAATATGGTAACCCCATTTGAGATAATTTGTTTATGGTATTTCGTCTACGATCATTATGTCTAGACTTACCATTATACAACTATTTTGTGTCTTTTTCTATTTCTTATTGTTATCACAGTTCATTAGGATATTAGACACAAACTTATTCCAACAAGGAATATCCTCCAAGAAATAGTTAGACCATTTAGCTTTTCCTTCAACTTTGTCTAAAAACTATCAACTCAGATTCTTTACTTAATCGAGCTATACATGTTGTCTTGTAAGAATTCAATGACACCGCTCCTCCAAATATTGTGATCACATTTTCACTTTTTGTATTTGGAGTTATTTATGTCTGATATCTAATCACTATATTCATTATATACTAATAGATATCTCATACATAGTAATCCATAATCACAAATATATCTTTAAGTACCCTAATACTTTGACTATACCTTCTTAGTGATTAATGTCAATAACTATTTAGACTTCAAGTCTCTCTGGAATGGTCAGTCAATTCGAGTGATCAAATTCTCTTATCAGTCAGTTTCTTCGAGTGGTCAGCAATTCTTAATGGTCAACATCTCTAAGTGGTCAGACTTTCCGAGTCTACCTCTCTAGATTCTAAATCTTAAGAATCTACCTTTATTGAGGCTACCTCTCAAGAATCTACATTTTTTCAGACTTTATTTCTCGAGAATCAACTTATTCGAGAGTCTATATCTTAAGAATTTATCTAACTCTTCTACCATTTAACAATCTCATTTAACAGTATATCATTTTAAGAATCTGTCTATTCAGATTTTGTATCTTGAGAGTCTACCTTTTCGAGATCCTTTTGTCAAGAACCTGCCTTTTCAGATTCAAAGTCCGTATCATCTGAGTTTATTTCTTAAGATTATTTTTATTCTTAAAATTCTAACTCTTTAGATCATATCTATTGAAGGTCCATCTTCTCAAAACCTATCTTTCAAAGTCTATCTTTATATAGATTCACCTTTTTATATTTCCTTTTTTGGACTAATTTGCAACCCAACCATTATAGAGAGAGATCAAACAACTCTCATATAGTGTACTATGATGAACTATTTATTTAATTGTTAACAACTTATTTAACAATTTCCAGTTATTTTGTAGAGGCTTTGACCAATAAGTCCCTTAGATAAATGAAAAAGATCAATAAAACCACACATTTTAAAAACATACCAATAAGTCCTTAAAATTTTGCTGGACCAAAATACCCCTCGGCACATTCACACGCGTGCGCCAAAGAACGCACAGCACATCACTTTCTCTCTCTCTCTCTCTCTCTCTCTCTTTACATTTTTCTTCTTCTACTTTCTTTCTCTCTCCTTTTCTCTCTCTTCCTTTTTTTTTCTCTTAAATTTTTGAAATGCAATATCTCAAAATCTAAAAGTCGAAAAAATTATCTGAAATCACTGTTTTAATCGCATCGCCAAGACGAATCAAACAAGTTTACTCATCATATATTTAAAATTTATAAATAAAATAAAATTATTTTTCAACAACTGTGAAATAGAGCTCACTGTTGTTCTATAAAAGAATGACATAAAAACAATGAAATCTATCACACATTTATGCACAATAACTGAGAAAGTGACCTCAACAATCATAACTGAGAAATTGACCTCACAGTTGTGCAAAAACAATCATCAACAACTGATAAATAACGGGTAAACCATTTCACATTCATAAATAACTATGAAACTGACCTCACAATTTTAGAAGTGTGAAAAACATTTCACAGGTATTCACATCTCAACCAACAACTGTGAAATAGACCTCACTGTTGTGCACAAACAATCATAATAACTGAGAAATTGACCTCACAGTTGTGCACAAACAATCAACAACTGATAAATAACGGGTAAACCAAACATACTAAGTAGCAAATTAACTGTGAAACTGACCTCACAGTTTTAGAAGTGTGAAAAACATTTCACACTTATTCACATCACAACCAACAACTGTGAAATAGACCTCACAGTTGTTCTATGAAAGAATGACATAAAAACAATGAAATTGACCTCACAGTTATGCACAATAACTGAGAAAGTGACCTCACAATCATAACTGAGAAATTGACCTCACAGTTGTGCACAAACAATCATAATAACTGAGAAATTGACCTCACAGTTGTGCACAAACAATCATGAATAACAGATAAATAACGGGTAAACCAAACATACTAAGTAGCAAATTAACTGTGAAACTGACCTCACAGTTTTAGAAGTGTGAAAAACATTTCACACTTATTCACATCACAACCAACAACTGTGAAATAGACCTCATATGTTCTATGAAAGAATGACATAAAAACAATGAAATTGACCTCACAGTTATGCACAATAACTGAGAAAGTGACCTCACAATCATAACTGAGAAATTGACCTCACAGTTGTGCACAAACAATCATGAATAACAGATAAATAACGGGTAAAACACACATACTAAGTAGCAAAATAACTGTGAAATTGACCTCGGCATCTCCTTTGCTAGTAGCATACACCCATTCATAGTCACATTACAAGCTGACATCCACAAAGACCTCATTGATTCATACTTTTCCAACCCTGAAAGCAATGCTATATTCCCAAACGGACAATCTCTTATCTCAAGTTTCCTCAGCTTTGAACAACCTCCCAACACACACTGCATTCCCCAGTCACTACTTCCAGCAAAAGCCACCGAAAGTGTCTCAAGATTCTTGGCATATTTGCCTATATATTCAAATGTCTTGTCGGTTAAGAGACCTGACACCGCAAGTCTCTGGAGATTAGTGCAAGTTTTCACTACTGCCCCAAAAGCATCATCCAGAGGTTCTCCTGTTAGATAATCAGGCTGGCCTTGATTCATTACACACAGACGGAAGTGCGTGAAGTCAGGGCAGTTTTGAACTATGGTTGCAACGGCGGCATTAGTCATCTGGCGGCAAAAGTAGAGCACGTAGTGAAGTTTTGGGCATCCACGAGAAACAGAAATAAAACCTGATTCAGTCACACCATGGACAATTTCATGATCAAAGGGATCAGCAGGGAAGACACGTAGTTCCTCAAGTAGGGGGCAGCTGGATCCAACCGCTTCTAGCCCCTTGTCTTCTACCGTGTCCAAAACCTGTAACGGAAAAAGATTGCCACGAGAATTAGATATAACTGAAAGACAATCGTACTTTTCTCAAACTCCGGTTTTAACCATCCGTGTATTTTTTAGCAGTTTTAATCATAGTACTTTAGATACGCACTTATTATCCCAAGAGTAGTGATATTTAGTGCATATTTTTAGCAATTTTAACCATCCTACTTCATTTTTAGGGAATAATGAGTGTCTATCTAAAGAACAATGGCTAAAACTACTAAAAACTACATGGATGGTTAAAACAAGAGTTTGAGCAAAATAGGATGGTTCAGAATGTCGATAGGCCGTAAGTAAAACATAAGTCTACCGGACTGGCTAGACAAAAGAGAAGGTACTTCTTATTTAAACATCTTACCCAGAGGCTCCTTAGATTTGGGCAATGGATAAGAAGCTTAGAAAGTTCAGAACTATTTAAAGTTGCATAGCTCAGATTCAAAAAGGTGAGAGTAGCACAGGCAGGATATATAACTGGAAGATAGAGTGAATTAGCTTCCCATAATCCCGAAAGTGTATGCAGATTTTTGCAGTTAATGAAGGCATTATCGAGCTCTGCATATGGGCGAGACATGAGCTCTTGTTGTAAGGAGCCAGTCCCAAGCTCCATCAATTGAGGGGCCCTTACAAGCAGTTTTTGCAATTGATCCAAGTTAATATTTTTATTGACTTTCAAAACCCTTAACAATTTGGATCTAGCAACAAGTTTCTCAAGATGTTCAAAATTGACATCACTATTGAGGCTGGCGAAATTAAGTACTTCCAATGAAGGTAAGTTTTCTGGAAAGCAACTTAGCCAACAACCACCAAGATCATCCATGCCATTTTCTTGTATGTCAAGCTCTGTCAAGTTCCTGCAAGTCACGAATAGGAATTAAAGGGTCTTTTCCTCCATTTACAAGAAATATCCGGCGTATATGATTATAGAATTAAGTCATTCTTTACAGAAGTTTGACAGGGGAACATTCCAGAAAGAAGCCATTGTCCTTTCTCTGACCACCCTTATTTTCAAAACAATATCCAACAAGGCCCACTAGTTGTAGGCACTTAAATAAATTAGAATGCAGAATCTGATAAAAATGTCAACATTCAAAATAAAAACTTCCCTTCTTGATCTATCAAGGTTAAATTCACAACAGTGTAACTTGGCTTAACTTCTTTTCTAGGATTGGATTTCCAAGGTAAATGAACAAGAACATCATCTGTTCTTAATCAAACTAAACTACAACCACCTTAATTAATCAATTTAAACCCAATTTGATTTTATAGTATTACTCATTTGGTAGATGAGTGGTTTGCAACAGAAATCAACAACCAACCTTCTTAAATAGAACCAGGATATTTGGCAGATTATAACATTCATACCAGTTATGATTGTTGAGCAACTAACATTCAAGCAAACTTGTGCTCCTGACTGTTACTGCACTAGCAGTGTTGTTAATTAAGAAACAAAACCATTTTCCAATCTCCGGAGGCTCTAGTTAACCCAGAAAAACAAAAATCGAAAGAAACTTAGTAAATTTTATCCGGAAAGAGAAAAATTACAGTATTCCAAAAATTACAGTATTCCAAATTATCACCAATTCACCAACAAAATTGAAAATCAGTAGCACTTCTATACTCCATCAACCAAACGAGAAATCAATTGAGGAAACAATCAATATATAGAATTTCTGGCTCAAAACTCACCTGCGTTGAAATCGACGGTGATTCGTCGGTGAAACACAACCGGCAAGTTCACGGACATTTTTGACGGTGAAGAACGGTATTTGCTTGCCAATCAATTTCAGAAACCCTAAATTCTTCAACGGCGCAATTTTAATCGCACCATGGAACTCGCCGGTGGAAGTCGCCGCCGTACTGCGGAGAGAGAGAGAAACGGATTGCGGATAGAGAGAGAAACGAATTGCGATGAGCGAGCAGGGGCAGTTTTGACAATTTAAATTATTATAAATAGGGTCAGGGACTCTACGGTCGTTTTGATTTCCACTCTTGGATCCCAAGGTAAAATTCAAAATGTAATGTATTTATTGATAAATTCCCCCCTATTTTAAGGTCTTATCGGTAAAAATCCCTATTTTGTATCATAGAAATTAGGATCAAAAGACTACCTACATTTGTCCACAAACTGCATCTTGGTTTTTATTTCTATTAAGATAAACGATTTATGGTTTTATAAGTTCTCCTTGACTTGATTATTTCTACTTTAGCAGGATACCCTCGTACTTGAGGTATACCCCTACATTTTAAAATATTAATAAAATATTTTATGAATGTTCGAATTCATATTTTTTATTTTCCTTTATGTGGGGTCTAACAAATAATAATAACCATAATTACAAGAAATGTGGAAATTAAATCAAACCGAACAATTATAAAAGTTGAGTCTTGTAAAACACAAACTCCACAAGAAGATATTGTCCCGTAGTTGTGCTAATGGTTTTTTGGCAATCTTATCCCAAGATAAAACGACTTATTATTTTTGATAGACGCACTTTAAATCAAAAACTCGGCAAACAAAACTGTGTTTGGCACTTATAGACTTTGAAGAAGACTATATGCAACGAGATAATTATTTCTTCTAACAGATGCCATGAGAATTCTGGTGAATTCTTTGTCTGAATTTTGTAATTCAATTTAATGAATTTGTGCTTTTGGTGTGAAGTGAATGATTGAATTAATAGTGAATTGCCAATCTAGGGGCTACTTATAGTTTATGAAGAGTTGTGGTGCCTCTTAGGCGAAAGGGTACAAACTAGGATCTTCCAAATATGGGTCGTCTGATCGTGCCTGATCCCAAATTCATGTATTAGAACCGGTTCCTTGAACCGTCCAACCTGTTAGTACGTGACTCGGTTCAGAGTACTAGACCAGCGCCCTTTATCCCGAACAGGTGTGAACTGCCCAATGCCTTGTGGTCTGATCCGCGGTTCCTAGCCGAACCGAGACCTACAAATATAATTTGTGCTCCAACCAAGCCAAATCGTATGATCGTTCCAGACGAGCCTAGGCCCATCCGCCCAAGGCAAGCTTAACTGCCACAAGCCCACTGCTCGAACTGGACGGAGTACTAGAACCGAACCACCGTTGACCTTGTCAAAAGTTTAAGGCTCTTCAACTTCCAGAGATCGATGCGAAGTGAAAAGTGCGTCTCGCTTCTAAAGCACCCAATGCTCCCTTCGCAAGCTTCGCGGGTGGGAATTTGGATGGTGTTTCACACCATCCTTGCAGCTTTGCTTGAGCTAGCTAAAAGCTAGCCTAATGGTTCACTAGGGAACAACTTGATAACTCCTACTTAGATGGATCCATTTAAATACATTCATTTCTGTCCTTCTCTATGCAATGTGAGATATCCACTTCATATATCCATTTCGTATTTGCATACTTTGAACAAATTTCTCATTCACCCTAATTTGATTTTGAGAAAATAAATATATCAAATTAATTTAATTCAAATGTTGATTACAAATATGCTATAAATTATCGTTTAGATAACATGGAATCTAATGAAATTATTGGTCAAAAGTTGTGTAAACACCACTTTTCCAAAATCAAAATTCCAACAATGTTTTCTTTTCTTTTTATTTTCTCGTAAAACTACTTTTCGTTCTTTTTAAAATCAAAACAATATATCGATGCTATTGTAGCATCCCTTTCTGATGCAATGAAATAATTATAATAAGTTCGTATTTAATTTTAATTACTTTTATTTGTTATTTTTTATTACTTTCAAAATTCATTTTAAATAAGAACTATTTTATTATTAGAAGTAGATTAGGGTATTATTTTGATTTTTTTAGTTTGATTATGTTACTATATATACTGTGATTATTTTGAGAAGGTTTTGACTGGTTTTCAAGGTTATAGAAACCATATAAAATTAGGGGTAGTTTTAATTTTGAAAATTAGATTTTGTTTTGATTAATGAAATTTTGAGTGTTGCTCATTCTTGTTCTGAAAGTTGAGTTTCTCCTTCCGTTGCAAATTTTTCGTAATCATGAGTAGGAAAATTAAATGAAACAAGCCGGCTCGAGCTCAACTCGAGCTCGGCTCGTAAAAGTTCGAGTTCGTGTTTGGCTCGTATTCGGCTCGTTTATTTAATGAGCATTGTTCGAGATCGACTCGTTTAGCTCATTAAAAGCTTGAATTATTATTTTTTCGCAAATAACTTGATCTCGAGTTCGACTCGATAAGCTCGTTAACACGTAAATTTATAGTTCGAACTCGACTCGCTTGACTCATACTTGGCTCGTTTAACTCGAATCATTATTACTTTAATAATAAATACACATATAATATATTCATGTACAAAATAATATATTTAATTTTTCAACTCGGCTCGAATTTGGCTCGTACTTGAATCGTTAAGCTTGTACTCAGCTTGTTAAGCTCGAGCTCGGCACATTAAAACTCGAGTTCGAGCGGCTCGCGAACAGCTCACAAGCAGCTCAAAACTCGATTCGACTCAAGCTCGAACGATCAAACTAGGCTCAAGCTCAAGAAATCTTGAGCTCGATAATTTTTAAATGAGCTCTAGCTCGAACTCCAAAGCTTAACTAGACTTGGATCGTTTACAACCCTAATCATGCACAATTCAACGAGAATTGAAGATCCATTACTGATAATCGTCTGCGATTCAACATTATCTATATCTTCCGTTGCGTCGGTTGGCATCAGAGCTACGTTCATTTTGGGATTAACTATGTCGCACCTAATATATTTCAGATGTCTGACAAACATAGGAAGCACATATTGTCACATCCCGGGACTAGCCCCTACATGGTACCTTGACTCGGGCATGAAACCCCTACTAAGCATGATTTATCCAGCTCTAATCATATAAAGTAAATGGATAAAGATAAAGAAAAGCCTGAATTCAATTTTTTTTTCAATAACCATCCATCGACTATAACGAAGTCGGAAACAGGCTCAAGGCTACACGCGGCACAACAACTATATATACATAACCTACGGAATTAAAAACTGTGCACACATATCCATCTACGGAAACCTAGCTATATATACAGGCCAGAAGTAACATTTATCCATCTACGGACACCTAATAAATATATAACAAGTCTCGGTATTACAAACCGATATAGAGTAAATATATACAATAAGTAGGGTTTACGTAACCCCATATCCTATCCTCACTAAAATATATAACTATTTGACAAAAGAGCTCCTACCTCGATAGTATTCCAAATCCAAAATCTCACGAGCTAGTGCTATGGATTCCTGGTCCCCCTGCGAGCTAAGGAAAACAAAATAACACGGGGTAAGTCAAAGAGACCCAGTAAGCTATTACATGTAACTACATGCCATGCCATGCCATGTAATGAGTACATATGTAACATGTGATTAATAACCAATAAACATCTCAATTCATACGAATGAAGAAATTGAGAAAGGAATATTAACCACCATATAACACATATTTAACTGAAATTTAAACACATTACAAAGGATACGGTATCGAGTTACACTTCGATTCAACCCCTTATTACCCCTAATCCACTTGTTGATGTAGCTCGAGCATTAGCGAAGAACATTTGAGTACCCTAAACAGTGCTCTAGTAATATTCAGTCCCTACAACCTGACCATCACTGAGTCAGCCACCTACTCATCTCATGAAAATGAGTAGTGCTATTCCCGCTATGGCCTATAGCGGTAAAAGGACGGACTAACGAATATTGATATCTACCACTGTCTCTCCGCCCCATACAATAGATAGAATTTTTGTAGCCCCCTGATTAACCACGGATTTAACGAATTAATGAACATGAACCATATAATATTGTTATCCATTCAGATCATGTTGTTGTTCAATAACTATACATTATGCAAATTCAAAGATAGCAACAATTGACCCACTTAGTGCAACACAACACTTAGTCTTCTTGGACCACTTTAAAATGTCACAATTGCATGAAAATTGGTACATATATATTCAACCTACATAATAACAAGGTCCTAAAGTTCAACACATTTCAACAATTCAATCAATCACAACACACTTTACAAGTTGATGTCCTATTTTAGTACTAGCTGTACCATTTGATCAATAACAGGCACAATTTAAATGAAATGAACTTGAAAATTTACATGGATGTATATATATAACATATATATGTAAAACATATCCAAAAATCATATAATTTCAGCAATTCATTTAGTCACGAAACTCATCACAAGTTCTGCCCTGTATTAAATCCAATTCTGGAGCAGCTGTGAATTTAAATCTATTTCAAGGTTCATATCTATTACAAATGACTTGAAACTTGGCAGGATATCTCATAATACATATAGGAAACACATATACAAAACTCATAGAATTCCAGCAGTTCATTTAGTCACATAACTCTTCACAAGTTGCTACCCCGTATTAAGTCCAATTCTGGAGCAGCTAAGAAATTAAATCTATTTCAAGGTTTATATCTATTCCAAATGTCTTGAAAATTGGTAGGATATCTCATAAGACATATATAAAACACATATAAAAAACCCAATTCAAACCCATGGCTAGATTTTATACAGCAACTAAACAAAGTAAACTCAAAACAAGATGCTTTTCATAATCTAAACATGTTTTCATGGCTATAATTGAAAATTTTAACCAACAAGAAAGTAATAACTTACCTAAGAATATTTATAGAGATAAAACACCATAGAATATCAAATAAACCCAAGAAAACAAGGATGCTGGGAAGAATCATCATCAAGAACACTTGAAATAGCCAAAAACAAGCTTGAATCACCAAGTTTAACTCTCAATTTTGAAAGCTTTTGAAGAGGGAGTGTTAGGTATGCATACTTTAACCCTTCTAGATTTAACTTTAATTTGATTGATACTATAACCTCATCTATATTTTCTGGACTTTATGCCCATATGTAATGAAGCTTAAACTTCAATTTTTTAGTACAAATCCATTTTATTGAATATGATTATTTAGGCTTGAAGACTGGCACAACTGGATTGAACATGAGGTTTCAAAGTAAAGAGGTTTTGAAGACCTGCAAAACTGCAGTGCTAGGGCAAACCTTATGAATGAAACCGCACATAGCAAATCGCTTGTGCAAACCTCATTATGAAACTACACTTAGCAAACCGCAGGCAAATCTCCCATGTGAGACCGCACGCCTTAAAACTGCATCTCACCAACCTCATCCAATGATTGAAGACTTAAAGAGTTGGACCACTTTTGACTGATCAATCCACGTCAGCAACGTTGAGTCAACCACGAGTTCAATCAACGTGTCTAACGGTCACTAAGAGTTTAAAAGAATTTTGAAAAGGTGACAGGTGTCCTTCATCCCAGAATGTCAGCTGAGGTCCGTACAACCTTATCAACAAGTTGTGATCAAAAGGACAAAAGTGGACACTTGGACTAATCAGACCGCACCAGCACTGTACTTGCTACAGCTGTACTAAATGGCTACTTTTTGGTGCTTAGGTATAAATACCCCTAATCTTCATCATTTGAAGATTGCTTGAGAATATTGATATTAAGAGAGTCCTTTGAGGATATGAAGAAATTTCCAGAAATTCATAATCCTTTGAATCTTCATCTTCAATCTTCAAACCTTCAAGAACAAATCTCCAGCCCAGAAATTCAAGCCTTGTAACACCAAGATATATTGTGCTCTATATCATACAGATTTAAAGAGCCTTGAATCTTGTTTATCACACACACACACCTCACTTGATTAATCACATAGATTAAATCATTTGAGATACACCGGTTATAGTCTAGGATTTGCTTCATTGTTTAGATTTTAGATTTGAGTTTGATTATTGTAATCTTGTAATCTCTCTCATCATCTAATACAAATCTAGTACTTATAAAATCCAAGACTAACCATCTTGATAGTGAATGTAAATCATTTACCATTAAACCACTCCAAATATTGTGTTCTTTAATTTCTACATTTTCTTTACTGTTCATCATTCAAACTAATTTGTCTTATTTGTTTGATCTTTATAGGTTGTCCAGATTTGTGAATTGTGTTTATAGTTAATCATTGTCAAACCTCATTTTACTATTTTGTAAACTGCACCACTAAACCTCATTCTATTACTTAAGAAATTCCATTGTGCATTTTACAAACCTCACTTGCGATTTTGATACACTGCAAGAGCGGTTTTGTAAGTAAGAGGTTTTATTTTTCAGAAAGGGTCAAAAAATTTGTAACAGCTATTCACCCCCCTCTAGCTATTTTTCACCCTTGTTGCCTCCTTTGGGACCATCAAGTGGTATCAGAGAAAACACCTTTATAAAACTCTTGTTTTTCAAGCTTAATAGCTTGGGTTCCGATTCGTCATGACAGACTCAAAAACCATGACAACGATTAAGTAGACCGGATTAGCCGATTCGACTTGAAATCCATAACTATTTCGTTAAAGCAAAAAAAAATTTTGCCCGAAAGAAACGTCTAGTTTCCTTTGTTTTCGGTGTTTCCTGTAGGGCATTCTCTTTTAAAGATTCATCAACGAAAATCCTATTTCCATTCCACATATTTCAAATTTTTAGTTATAGTTAGTATAACGAACGATTGACCTGAGCCAAATATTCTTCTTTTCAGCTCTGTCTCGCTCACACATTCCTTTACAGGATGAAGACCACTTTGACATCTGGAAAACTCGAATGTTAATTCATTTGGAAACCACTGATGAGATGTTGGTGGAATGCGTGATCAATGGCCCCTTTGTTCCCATGAAGTCCAACACTAATCCAGCCACCAACACTGAAATTCTAGAGGTCCAAAAGCTGGAAGTTGAGTGGACGGATGAAGAAAAGAGATTAGTTGCTTTGGACAGCAAAGCAAGACATATTATTTCAAGAACCTTGACTGTTTCAACCCTTCAAAAAGTCATGAAATGCAAAACCGCCAAAGAAATGTGGGATGCAATTAAAAGCTACCTTGAAGGAGATGATCTTTGTAAGGAAAATAAGAAATTTGTTGTTGAAAGAAAATACAACAACTTCAACAGGAAACTAAACGAAACATTGTGTCAAACTTATGATCGCTATGTTGAGGTAGTAAACTCTTGTCTATCTCTTGGTAAGATTTTAACCGATAAAGAAATCAATATGACATTTCTTGTTGCCTTGGGTTCAAGATGGGTTAATAAAGCCACTTCACTTGAGGACTCTAAAGATTTAAATACTTGGACTCTAAGTAAGTTGTATGCAAATCTTAATGTCCATGAACTCAAGTTGGATCATATTGAAGAGGTTGAAGGAAAAGTCAAAACACTTTCTATGTCTGTCATGGAACATGAGCAGAAACCTTCTTCATCAAAGCAAACCTCAGATTCCTCTATTTCAACCTCGTCACTCATCGATATGGATGATGATGAATTTGCCATATTTGTAAAAAGGTTTCAAAAATTTCTTAAAACCTCAAAACCATTTTCAAAAGGCAAACCTCCAGCGAATTTTTCCAAGGCTGCTGATACAAAGAAAAAGAGTGACCTCGTATGCTACAACTGTAGAAATCCTGGTCACATTGCTTCTGAGTGTCCAAAGCCATGATTTGAATACTTGAAAAAGAAAACCTCCCCTGTGAAATTTTCTCGTCGTAAGGGAATGGTTGTTGAGGAAGAGAACATAAAAGAGCTAGCTACTTGGATTGAAAGAGATTCTGATGAAGGAAGTGAAGATGAAATCGAAGAGGCTAATCTCTGCCTTGTTGCCAAGGATGCTTCTGATGATTCAGATAATGAATTAGTCGAGTCGCTAGATATGGAGGAAGAGGTTGCTCCTAAGAAAACCAAAGCTAGGATCATTAGTAAGGATGATAATGTGAAACTCACTCCTAGTTATAAGATTGGGAATAGTTCTTAGTCTCGTCCTATTTTTCCCTCTAAAAATGAAACACCTTCAAAAACAATTTCAACTAAAAAATCCTTGAAAAAGATGGAAGAGGTTTCTCCCATGAAACATGAGGAGATGTTCAAGAAAGCTGAAGTGATGATCCGTAAATTTGAAAATGTCAAGAAAGCTTTGTCTTTAGCAACTGATGAAATTACTCAACTTAAGATGAAAAAAACTGTATTGTGGTCTGAAGTTTCACTACTGAAAGACCAAATCAAAAGCATGACTCCTCTTACTGAATAAAACCTTATTCTAGAAGCCAAGGTTGCAGCACTTCAACTTAGAAATGATGACTTGGTTGCTCAAAACAATGATCTCCAAAAGTTAATTGATGAGTGGACCAAATCTCGTGTTACCATGAATCAAATTCTTGAATTCCAAAAGTCTAGTGGTGACAAAGAAGGCTTGGGATTCCAAACTGGTGACAATTTGAAGTGTGCATCTTGTTGTGGAAAGAATGAGGAATTTTCAAAACAAACTCATGAAATTCCTAAGGAAAAGCATTCTGCTTCAAAGGGTAAAGGACAGGAACGAAAGGCTAAACTTAATTTCAACTATGTCTACCCTAAGAAAAAATTTGGGAAAAATTAAAAAATGAAAGGAAAATATTCTGAGGATAAAACTGCTGATGAGGTTTCATTTGGGGTTGACCGCCCTTCTTATTCGACCGCATCTCCTGCCTTCAAAAGCAAGAAGAGTGTTCCTAGATAAACCGCGGTCAAACCTAAAATGACCACCTTTGTCAAGGCCAAAACCCCAGTCCCAAAAACAAATGCTAATCCTAAGACTAGTAAAGAGTATGTCAAACCTCAGCTTGCTCATAGCTTTCATCATTGCTCTGTGTGTTATGGTTCTGGTCACAAGGTTGCATAATGCCTTTTGAGGTTCACACCTAATGCCAGAAAGTATAATACACCTTCTGTCAAACAAGTGTGGGTTATCAAAAGATGATAACCTCAGGACCCAAAAGAATAAAGGGGACCTCATTTTTAAATGTCTATTTTTTAGGTCCTCTGCATAATGGCTGGTCGCTACAAGGCAAAATCAAATGAATGGTATCTTGACAGTAGATTTTCAAGAAACATGACTGGAGATAGATCTTTATTGAAAAATGTCATTGAAGCAAGCGGTCCGTCTGTAACCTTTGGTGACAACAACAAAGGAAAAATTGTTGGCTATGGAACTATTAGGAGAGGAAACCTCACAATTGAGAAGGTTTCACTTGTTGAAGGACTCAAGCACAACCACCCATCAATTTTTCAATTCGGTGACAAAGGAATGCACTGCAAATTCACTTCATCAAATTGCTTTATCAAAGATGGCATATCCGGAGTCACATTACTCACAGGGATTCGTAAGAGTAATATTTACATCATTGATTTAAATTCTACATGTAGTATTACTAATCTCTGTTTTATAGCTAAAAATGTGAGCGAAAATAGTTGGCTATGGCATAAGCATTTGAGCCACTTAAACTTCAAGTATCTCGCAAAAATTGGAAGGTAAAACCTTGTTCGTGGTTTACCTAAAGTGGCTTATCATCATGCAGAAAAGTGTCGTGCTTGTCAACTTGGTAAACAAACTACGTCGTCTTTCACCAGCAAGACTGCTCCATCAACTTCAAGAAGTTTACAACTTCTTCACATAGATTTGTTTGGACCCGTCACCACTGCTAGCATTGGAGGAAATAGATACACTTTAGTAGTAGTGGATGATTACTCAAGATACACGTGGGTTGAAATGATGATCACAAAGGATGATTGCTATGAAATTCTAACCTCACTCTTTAGAAGGCTCCAAACCCAAAAGGAAGATGACATCGTTAGTGTAAGGTCTGATAATGGAACTGAATTAAAAAACAACGCCGTTGCTCAATATTGTGATGACCATGGAATTGATCATAATTTTTCTACTACTGGTGTTCCACAACAAAATGGGGTTGTGGAAAGAAAGAACAGGACGTTGATTGAGGCTGGAAAGACAATGATTTCTGAAGCCAAGCTTCCTCAATATTTTTGGTCTGAAGAGGTCAACACAGCATGCTTCACTCAAAATCGCTCCCTCATCAATAAAACCTTCAACAAAACTCCATATGAACTTATGAGAGGAAGAACCCCCAACATTGATTTTTTTCAAAATCTTTGACTGCAAACGCTTTATCCTCTACAATGGAAGAGAAAACAGAGGTAAATTTGGAGCTAAGGGTGATGAAGGTATTTTTGTTGGGTATGCTAAACATTCAAAAACTTTTTATGTTTTTAATAAATCTAGTTTAAAGATAGTAGAATATGTCCATGTTATTTTTTATGAACATTCTCTCCTTGAGCCACATTTGGCTCCAAATGTTGCTGATGATTTTGTTAAGTCTGATGAAACAGGTGAAACTTCCAAAACCTCACCTGAGCCAAATCAAGAACTTCACAATCATCCAGCTCAAGGAAATCCATCAACCTCAACTGAACCTCCCTCGGACAATTTTAAAACCACATCTGAAAATCCAACTTCAGATGCATCTTTAAGGGAAGATTTTGATGAAAATTCACCCATTCAGCAAATTTAACCTCTTTGTCAACTTACATTTAATGTCTTCACTGAAGGATCTAACGATGTACCAATAGAAGATCTTCAGCAAGCCTCTATTCAACCAGATTTACCCCCTGAGGTTAGTGAAGTCAGCAATCACCCTCTCTCAAATGTCATTGGTGATTTATTTGCTGGAGTTCAAACAAGGAGATCAAACTATGATGAGCATACTTCCCTATTATCTCAAATTGAATCCAAGAAAGTTGATGAAGCACTCCAAGATTCAAGTTGGGTTATTGCTATGCAAGAAGAACTCAACCAGTTTGAAAGATGTAAGGTTTGGACATTAGTTCCTAGACCTAATGATCAAGGAGTTATATGTACAAAATGGGTATTTAGAAACAAGATGTATGAGAATGGAAGCATCACCAGAAAGAAAGTGAGGTTGGTTGCACAAGGATATAGGCAAGAAGAAGGAATTGACTACGATGAAACTTTTGCTCCAGTTGCAAGACTAGAAGAAATCATAATTTTCTTGGCATATGCATCTTACAAACGTTTCAAGCTTTATTAAATGGACGTTAAGAGTGCTTTCGTCAATGGTGAACTTCAAGAAATCGTGTATGTGGCTCAACCTCCTGGATTTGAAGACTCAAAATTTCCAAATCATGTCTACAAACTCCAAAAGGCTTTGAATGGACTCAAACAAGCTCCAAGGGCATGGAATGAAACTCTATCAAAATTTCTTCTAGGCTTCAAACGCGGTAAAATTGATACAACTCTATTCATTTATAAATATAATAATCATTCTTTACTTGTTCAAATTTATGTTGATGATATTATTTTTGGCTCTACTAATGAATTATTGTGTAAGCGTTTTGAAAAGCTAATGAAAAGCAAGTTTGAGATGAGCATGATGGGAGAATTGACATTCATCCTTGGGCTTCAAATCAAACAATGTGATGAAGAAATCTTTCTCAACCATGCCAAATACACAAAGGAGTTAATCAAAAAGTTTGGACTGTAAAATGCTAAAGCATATGATACTCTCATGGCTACTGGCAATAAGCTTGACCTAAAAGGTAAAAAGGTTGATTAAACCTTATATCGAGGTATGATTGGCTCATTACTTTACTTAACTGATAGTAGACCAGATATTATGTTTAGTGTTTGTGTACTTTGTGCTCGTTATCAAGCTGATCCTAAAGAAACACATTTAAGTGCAGTCAAGCGTATAATTCGCTATCTCTCTGAAACTACTAATCTTGGACTTTAGTATTCCAAATATTCGAATTTCGAACTTGTAGGTTATTCAGATGCAGATTATGCATCTTGCACCATAGATAGGAAAAGCTCTAGTGAAACTTGTCATTTCCTTGGAAATAGACTAGTTGCTTGGGCCAGCAAAAAGCAAGCCTCAGTTTCAGTTTCAACTATAGATGCTGAATATATTGCTGCTGAAAGTTGTTGTTGTCAAATACTCTGGATGAAGCAACAGTTGGTGGACTATGAAATTAATGAAGAAAATTGCCCAATCATGTGTGATAATACCTCAACAATTTCAGTCTCCAACAGCCTTGTCATGCATTCAAAAACCAAACACATAGATATCAAGTATCATTTCCTCAAAGACCATGTGGAAAAGGGGAGCATCCATTTAGAGCATGTGGGGACAGAAAATCAAATTGTTGACGTCCTCACAAAAGCTCTTGACTCCAAGATGTTTACATTCCTTAGAGGAGAAATGAGTATGCTTGAACTTAAATAAATCCATATGCTTTTTCTTACTAACTTGTGTGTTTAGTATGTTGTTTAGGTCAAAATACTGTTGAGGTTTTAAAACCTCACTCCTGTTGAAACCGCGTGTACCAAACCGCATGTAATCAACCGCATGATCTCACCGCAAGATCCAAACCGCGTTTCAACACTTAGAAATTTTTTCAACGTTTTTCATTTCTTAGCTTTGAAGAAGCTTAAGCAGTTTGATATTTTTCTTATTTAAAATGTATATATATATATATATATATATATATATATATATATATATATATATATATATATATATTGTTTATCAAACTGCATGTCACGTGGACCCATGTAAGTTTTCTATATTTATTATTTGGTCCTTGTCTCTTTTGAGACAAATTAAGGATACTTTTGCAATTATTTTTCAACGATTTTTCAAAATTTAAATGCATTTAATGCAAAAGGAATATTTCCTTAAACCCTTCACATCAGCCGTCTTTGGGCTACGTTAAGAAGGTGAAGGGGTGGAACTGTGTGGTGGTTTACTTAGTGAGATAGTGAAATCATCATCACTTCCTATTTTCACTCCACCCTAGAACCACCTATAAATAACTTGTCTGTGCTTCCACTTTCTCCTTCTGTAACTCTGTCAAAATCGTACTATCTTGTCCTATTCACTTTCTCTCTCTATACATTCTCTCTCTCAAATTGAAAATCTTCATGGCACCTAAACGATCTTAAGAAATAGCAATTCCTAGAGCACCTAAGAAATCTTTCAAAGACATGGTATGTTTTCTAAACTCTAAATCTTTAAATTACTGAGAAAACACCATTGATTAACTAAAAAACCCTTCGTATGCTCAAATGAATATTGGTTGATTATATCTTTGTTTCTTGCTCATTTTCATTGATATCTGTTGGATTTTGTTCGTATTGATGTTTAGATTCCAGTTGTGAAATCTATTTGATGATATATATACATTTATGATGTTAACTTTCAGATTTACAGTTGTGGGGTTTTCGAAACCCAGTTTATGTTCTTTGAGTTTTCTTGATGATTCTGGACAAAACTTATATTTTGTTCTTATAATTGTTGTTCTACAATCTTTTAGGATCATTTTGATATGCTATTTGTTGATTTTGGTGAACTTTTTCATTTCTCTGTTCTTGGTGTTCTTAGTGTTCTTCGTATGTTCATGAACTGTTCATGTGATTTTCTAAAATTATACTATATGTTGGATTGAATGATTTCAAAATTTTGTTTTCCATACTTAGAAATTTTTTGAAAATTTACATTGAATATACCTTAGAACCTCATCTCTCAAAACCTCAGTTTCTAAAACCGCATGTTTTTCTTGCTAAAAACTGCATGCTTATTTAGAGTAAAACCGCATGTGGAAACCGCATATTAACTATCATTTGAAACCGCATGTTGTCTCACTCTATTAAATGTAATGCTATTTATCTTCATGTTTAAATAGACCGCATTTCATCTAAATCGCATGCTATTTCCTAATCTTCTTATTGCCTGTGTAAAATTCATAGTTCACTTTGGAGTTGAGATTTATTTTTGTTTTCTCAACCGCACTATTGCTAAACCGCATTTGTGCTTAAACCGCATGTGAAATGTGACTTCATGAAATGGATCTAACTTAATAAATTTATTTTTGTAGGACCCCCATTTCTTTCTAACAGGTTGGGAGATAAGAGAAGATGAACTGAAGCAAGATGGATTGGGAAGGGAGATGATAAAGAAGATGAAGGCTTCTAGAGTTCTACTCCTCTTCAACAAGAAGCAGCACTATACCATTCCATCTTATGTGGACCAGCTTTATGCCAACGCGGTTTCTGGACAGAGAGACTTAGGAAATGGAAAGATTATTTCCTGCCTGACCGCAAACGTTCAAGGATTTATAACCATTGACTACTTGGATATCAGGGACACCTATGAATTTCGTGTGTCCAAGGTTGAAGAGAGAGTTTCCCAAGAGATTCTAGATGCAACCGCGTCCACAACCGCTGGGCTCCCAACTCTAAATGACAAATATAAAGCTGTCCCTATGAAGGACTTTGGAGAGTTGATGTCTCACCTCTGTTTCTTAACTGGAAAATCTATCTGTGGCTAGAATGGGAATCACAATAACTTCACCAGCCGACAGTGGATGTACTGCTCAGCCATATATTCAGAGATCCCTCTACACTGGCCCAAAATTCTGATGAGAGAATTATCTTCCCACATAGACAACTACAAGTCCAAGGAAAGAGGTGTTGATCAGAGGTAGAGACCATTCTGTAGACTCCTGATCGCAATATTTGCCAACTACGAGCACATAGAGGAGCATAGGCAGCTGAACCCTGAGCTTATGGTGGATTGGTCCAACGGTGAAGAATCCCTTGGCCTGAGTGTTTGTCATGCATTCAGGTACAAGAATGGGGATACAACATATAAGGAGCTTTGGGATGCAGATTCCTCTCCTACCAAGGAACCATATATAACCATGAACCCAGACACTGCAGATGCAGCCATTGGCAAGGTGGAAAGAAATGCAAGGAAGGGGAAGAGCAAGGCTGAACCGCCCCAGAAGAGGCCCAAGACCGCACCACCTCAAAACCGTAAGTGATGCTCTTTGGTGGGTCTAGCAATCCAAAGAAGCTAAAGAAGAAGGTGATGATTGATGAGCCTATGGAAGACATTGAGGATGAAATTGAGAATATGGTTGAGGATGCAAATGAGTTTGAAGAAGAAGTGGTTGAAATTCCTTCTATGGCAAGTACTGCAAAGATTGCCTTAGAAAAAATAACTACTGATGAAGAGTTGATGAAGTTCCATAGGGAAGAATTGGAGAGGTTGGAAAGAAAGAATGAAGAAAGGAAAGCTGCAAAGGGAAAGCAAACCGCATCCCCCAAACCGCAACCACCTTCCTCTCAACCGCAGTCTTCCCCTAACCACAAACATCTGAATTGCTCGTAAGTGCAGAGGCTCAGGGGAAGACTCCCAAGAAAAGGTTCAAGATGGCTTGTTGAAAAACCTCCACCAAAGGTAAGCCAAGAAAAACCATAGAAAATGTTAAACACCGCTCTGATACCACCATAACCTACAAGCAAGCGCTCGGCGTTAACTT
Organism: Adenophora triphylla var. japonica; assembly: GCA_022495995.1. NCBI lineage: Eukaryota > Viridiplantae > Streptophyta > Magnoliopsida > Asterales > Campanulaceae > Adenophora > Adenophora triphylla. The sequence continues at coordinate 122,334 of JAFEMH010004819.1, read as the reverse complement.
TAAGAAAAATAATAATAAAGACTTCTTAAGCCGAGGATCCACTCCTGGCTGATGAAACACCGCTCTTATACCATTTTGTCACATCCCGGGACTAGCCCCTACATGGGACCTTGACTCAGGCGTGAAATCCCTACTAAGCATGATTTATCCGGCTCTAATCATATAAAGTAAATGGATAAAGATAAAGAAAAATCTAAATTCAATTTTTTTCCAACATTATATAATTTAACTAGAGAAAACAATTAATCAGTTTAATGTTTATGTAAAACGTATCCCTTCTCAAGGGACTAAGTCTTAAGATTGTTGGTAGAAATTACAATAACAGAAGGAAAAGAATTGCAGAAATTAAAAATAAAAATATAATCTGAATAAATTTGAAGAAACAAATTGTCAATAATAATTAGTTGTTGCGCATGAGCCCTGATGAATCAGTCTCCTTAAGACTTATTCATCCCCTCACCGATAGTGCTTGAGGCTGTTGTGGACGCGAGTCTCCCAGGATAGAATGTGCGTACCGCGGACACTTTGCACCTAAAGTTCCTGGCGAATTGGCAATGTGCCTGGACAGTATCACCACAATGCATAAATGCACGGAGGCCAAGGGAAAGATGCTACAATATACAACGAGAGAGAGAGAGAGACAGAGAGAGAGAGAGGAGGCTGCTGGAAAAAAATATGGTTCTTTCAAATAGTTTGTGGCTCCATCTTATATCCAATAACTGGACAACTAAATAGTCACCATTTTAATTCCGTGTGACTGTTACAAAAGGAGGAAATCAAGCAGACGGACATTAAGATTGCTGTTACAAGTTTGTTCATGATCATGGAAATACAATCAGACATTAAGCTTGATGTTACAAGTCTGTTCATGATCATGTGAATACAAACAGACATTAAGCTTGCTGGATTTTACATTCTCATTCAATGTGGGATAACCACATTTTCTCACTTTCAACCCACTAAATTTGAGTCTTAATATCTCATTCATCCATTAACCATTTTGGACAAATAAATATTTGATTTCAATGTTCTCATGGAATAGAACACAAATCCACATTCAATTTGGTCATTTAACAAATAACCCATTTAGGAAAAATTCCCAAATTTGCTTCACACCCACATACATTTTTCCAACAAGGGCGATCTGGTTTTTGATATAGGAGATGGCAAGATCCGGATGGAAGAAATACTTTGAAGAGGACGACATTGCGGAGGAAAAGAAACGTACCAGAGAGAAGGTTGCAGCGGAAGAGAGATCAAGGAAAGAAAACCCGGTCTCTTGATACCACAAAGGCAAATATCTTTCTTATCATTCTCAAAGACTTTCATACACATTATATAACCTACATCTACTAATGAATCATAGGCTAAACATTAGGTCGTGTATATGGGAAGATGACTAACCGATTAACTTTTTTCTATCCTAGATATCAATATATATGGGAAAGATAAATACAATATGAAAAAGGGATAATTACAAACTACATAAATATTCTAATACTCTAACAATTGCTATATTTCTTTTCAATAATAAATTGAATGTAACAATATAGCATCCTGCTAACACAAGATTTATGCATTTGATAATTTTTAACTCAAATTCATTTAAATTCCAGCTATTCCATAATGATCATTTCAAAAATATCTAACTAATGACTTGTTTAACAACGAGTTCATTAGTTTTCCTTAAATTTGAATCAACGGATCAAATTGACTAGAATTTTCATTAGTTAACTTATCGTTTTTGGATTTAATTCACAAAGTGACGTAGTCACTCTTGTTTAAATCCACACAATCGAACTTTTGATTTCGTTATCTTTTTACTTGTGTCAAGTAATACAATGAATTTACAAACTATCACATTTTCTTTTATGTTCCATTTCTTTAACCGTTTCAAAACTTAGATATATTTCATCCAAAGTATCATTTATTCATTTTCATTAATTTGACGTCAATACTTGATTTTCATTGACTTTGTTTATAAATATATTCAAACTTATTGAATCATACATAACAAACCAATATACACTATAGTTATGAACATAACTCTTGAAACATAATACACCATTTAGTAACCAATTTCAATTTATTTGGTAATTGTACTTTCTAATTTGCAAGGCACCCCCAAATTAACAAGTGTATGTAGGCCTACGTTTCCCTACTTTATATGGACATCCCATTGTTTTTTTTTTTTTTGATAAACCTTTCCAAAAGGTAATTATTTGCCAAATTATACTCACCCCCCCCCCACATATTTTCGGAGTAGCTCTTAACTTAGCAGTAAATCCATCATTTCGCTCATCAACACCAATTGACTCTGATGTATATGGTGGACATTTTTTAAGCAAGAAACCCTCGGATTGTTTTATGTAAATTTCCTCTTTTAAATCTCCATTTAGAAAAGATATTTTTACAATCATTTAATAAACTTCAAGATTTCGCAAAGCGGCAATTGCAATTACAGTTTTTATTCTCATGATAAGAGAATAAGTATAAAAGTAATCAATGTTTTATTTTGCTTGTAACCCTTGATTTTAAATCTAGCCTTATACTCATTGATTAATCAATTGGCCTTCATTTTCCCTTTTTGAAAATTTCACTTATATACTTGTGGTTTACTACCCGGAGGCACTTCCACTAGTTCCCAAGTGTAATTTTCTAAGAGTGAATCAATCCCAATTTTAATGACCTTTTTCCACAAAATTTTTTCCGAATCGCTTAATGCCTTTATAACTTTGTGATTCACTTTCTATTATGCGGGTTAGAAAATCTGTGCCATAGAATTTTATTATCCTAACGCATTTGTTATGTCGAGGTCCTACCTCTTATTCATCATTTTCTCATGATAAGTTTATTCTTCTTATATTGAATAATGAATCTGTTTAAATGAGTTTGCCGCATTTCTTAATTTATACGGAAACATCTTCTTTAAGAAATAAGTGTTTCATGATTTCATTATAGTATTCTTGTGTATATATTGAATCTATGATTTATAAACAAGAATTCTATAAGCACTACTATTGTAAGCATAACCAACAAATATGCAGTCAATAGTATTTGATCTAACTCATACACAAACTATACTTATTTGTGTTTTATCACTATTAAGTTGATTTTCAACTTTTCATTTAAAGAGATACGACTCAACATTTTGCTTTTTATTTTTAGCAGGCAGTGGTAAATATAAAAACTTACATATTACCATCATGTGTGTGAATTATATTCACACCTCAAGCATCAATATACCTTGATTATAAATTCAAGAAAATATTTGATAAGTCTTGTTTGTATCTATTTTCACCACATAACGAGATTCAATCGCATTATGGATCACATGAACACCCTTCCGTTTCAGTCATTCAAACATCATGAATAACATTATTGATGACATCACATTTTTCACTCAATACACAGGGTATATGCTTGACTTTTTTAAACAAGTTTGACTTGTCAAACAAGATTTACTAACTTTATATTTGATTTAGCATTTCGATATGCTCTACCACATTTACTTTCGCCACAAGATGTTTTAGACAACTTCTTCTCTAAAGTTTTATTCTCTTTTCCAATACAAAGATGAATAACACACACCTCAACATTTATTTCTATTAATTTATGTTTGAGGTGATTCTTGAATTACTTTCAAATGGGAAGCAATTTCTAAATTATTGTCGTTACTTGAGAATTTCTCTCAACACCATACACTCGACATGATTTTCATGAAAGACTGTTTTCATTTATTCCATATGCTTTTTTATGATTTATGCATTCCACTATTTTAAAATTAATGAAGCGGTGTACGATGATTTTCATTACAAACATATTCTCAATTTTTTATTTATAAAACAACGACTCTCACAAATCTTTTGCCATTTTCTTGGTACTATATACGTTTTATAACGAATCCGACAATTCATTAAATATATAGTTCAGATAAAGAAAATTTGTATGCTTCAATCGCACTCACGGTTTGAACATACATCTCATTTTCACCAAACTTTGTAGAATATTCTTTAAAAAATCTCACTAAATTCAAGGTGGTCAACAAATATAACATTATAGACACCCCATTCTGAACCAATAATTACGTGATTACACTACTCTTTATCTCTTATTTGTGATGAAATCATATTAGTTTCGTCATGTTTCGTTAAGTTTCTAACTAACCTTTTTAGTTTTGGACCTAACTAACTAACAGGAATAACTGAAAAAGGACAGAATAGTCAATTGACTAGTTGTCCCGCGCGGGACATACGTGTCTCGCGCCAGACATCTCCTCTGCGGAATGTGCAGATTCACTTCTCTTGTCGATTTCGACCTCTTTTCTTGATAAACTCTTATCCAATCCGGGTCTCTACTGATTGTAGAGATCTAGAACCTTCTTTGGGAGATATCCTAAATCTCTTGAGTCTCCTGATCTTGGTGATCAAGTAAATCAATCCCTATAAATACTAGATGACTTCCAGTATTTCAGAGGACGGAAGATGAGGAGGAGGAAACATTAGAACCACGTTATAAACCAAATGCTCCCTAAATTAATTTTTTATCATCTTCCTACGAAGATCTCAAACCTCTGTCGAGGTTATTCATTAAAATCACTCAAGAACACAAGGTAAACTCCTATACTTTCATATTCTTCTTCTCAATTCCTCTAATTGCTTTTAGAGTAGTGTAATCTCATCAAAAGGGTTAGCCTAGAGTCTCTTCAATCCATGGAGGTGATCTCGAAGCATACAACCCGACATTCCTAATTAAGAAATTAATTAGAGTTTTCTTGTTCTTATTTAATTATTATATTGTTTTGATTGATAATACTCAATTGGCAAGACCAATCTTCGGATTGTGTTGAATGGGTACTCCAAGACCTTCCCAAACCATAAATTAACCCTCGAACCTTTGAATCTCTTTAAATTATTAAAAATGTTTTTCTTATTGTTTTCTTAAATAAATAATAAGTGGCGACTCAGTGCTAACTAAAATTGCATCGCTACAGTTTGGCGACTCCACTGGGGACAATTAATTAAGAGGGTTAGACTTGCGCACAATTGAGTATTATTTCTATTTTGCTTGTACTAACTTTATTTTGCAGGGTAGAATAATTAATTTGTACTTGAACTATATACTTGCGTGAGATTTGATTATTTTAATTTTTACCAGTCATCGGTTGACTCGGGCTTTGTAATTAATTAATTTAATTATCTCTCTCTCTCTCTCTACTCTTTATGTGGAACTACGATGGCCTGAGTCTTCCTAATTTGGGAGAAACGTAGGTAACCACTTGGTGCAGCCATTATCTGTTTTTCTTTTAGTTTTCAAAAAAAAATTCTATTTTACTCTATCACTTAGAATTGACTCTCACACACGTGCACATCATGATATAACTGTTATTGCACTACATACCTTTGATAAAACCTGGAACCCACACTAAGGACGGATGACAGTAATCACCTAATCGTCGGTCTCTCCAAAGTTGGATCATCCCACCTCGTGTTTTCAATCCACCTAGATTGTCAATATCGCAAGGAGCCTAGCCGTAAACCCTGCATAAACCACATAACATGTAGATTTACTTTTTAGGACACTCCGTGACCGGTCGGTTTGATCTTGGAGTCTTTATAATCCCTTGTCAAGATCATTTTTTTTTGCAATAAGCCATCAATAAATTGTCGCTTCGGATTTGTCCCTTTGGAAATGTCCCTATGATTGTCCCTTCGGATTTTGCCCTAAAGAGAAAATTTTCTTAACAAATTTATTGTACAAAACTCGATGTTACTTGAGAAAACTTCGACCCCTATGTCCTTAGGTTTGGATTTTGAATGTTAGAAACCCCAAAAACAGAATTTCCGTCCGACCAAAATTAGGATCAAAATCAGAAAAAATGTGACTTCCAGTGGTGTTGTCTCGCGCGAGACTACTTGTCCCGTGCGAGACAAGTGTTCTGTCTTTTCGTGTTTTGGCCAAAACCTTCAAGCCTTCATACACCCTATTCAGCCGACTTGTTGGGACTCGATCATGGTTTAACACAGTTGCTACACATCTAGGTTCATCGCCAAGGCTCGACACAATGTCTACTTCTCTTCCTGTCATCGAAGCTGAAATCAAGGAAACTAAGGTCGAACTCATCGAAGCCCTGCTTAGGATGGATGAACAAAGTAAGAAAATTGATGGCAAAATGTCCAAATGGACATGAGATGAAAGTCAAGAAAGGAAGAAAGCAAAAGAAGAAAGATGGATCCTCCTCTGATGAAGAGGAATCCTACCCCTAGAAGAATAGGAAAACCAAGAAGTCAAGCAAGAAAGAGAAAGAATCCAATTCATCCTCTTCCTCATCCTCCTCCAATGATAAGGGACATATCTCCAAGGGTACTAAGACCAAGAAGGAAGGTAATGATGAAACTACTAAGCTTAGTAATCATGTAACTAAGAACTACCTCGAGAAGAAACTTGCAACCCTTGACACTTCAAAGGGATCATTCATCCCATTTGATCCCGATGCTCCAACAATCCATCACCAAGTTTCCTCGCAAGTATAAGACACCCGATATTGCTAAGTTTAATGGCACTACTTGTCCTCGAGCTCATGTTGAGACCTACACTTGGGCTATGCTTCCAATGGGCGTTGATAACACAATCTTGGCCCAATGCTTTCCTCAAACTTTGGAGGGTGCTGCAAGGAATTGGTACATGTCTCTTCCTATGACTACAAGTCTTGACTGGTCGTCTGCATGTTTAGTCTTCCAAAGACAGTTTGAAGACAACTCCACTTACCGCCCTACTAGGAGGGATCTTGAACAAACCAAGCAACATGCAAATGAGTCTTTCGCTAAATTTGCTAGAAGATGGAGACTCAAGCTTACTGAAATTGTCGAAAGACCTACTCTCAAAGAACAAATCCACATCTTCCTCCAATGCCTCTGTGATGAATTACAAGAGAAGCTCGCCGGTAATTACTTTCCTAGTTTCAATGAACTTCATGAGTCCAGAATTAGGATTGATGACTTTCTAAAAAGTAAAAAAAAAGGAAAGTACTTTTCGCTACAACAAGCCCACCACAAGTAAGGATGCTTCAGTCAATACTATTGCATTCAACTGCCCAACACCGGCAAGTATTCTGTTGTTCCTCCTCCCGAAAAAAAAGAGGCACTGTGACAAACTTGAAGGAATCACTCAATAAGAACTCTTCGGTGTGCTTGTCAAGAATGAAAAGGTTCAAAGCCAAGGCTACGACACAACACTATGAAGCCCGTTAAGAACCTTACGACATTAGCTCCTATCATAGCAGGGACGACCTGTATGTCCTCCAAAAATTCACAAATAAATAGGTCGAGGGGAAGACGGAGGCCTAATTAGAACTGTTTTTAGAAAAATCAAGCATGGTTCAAGCTATACATAAAATCTTGCATGGCCTCCTTATCATGAACATGAGCACCAGGGAGATAGGTTAGACTGTAATCCTCCCTAGACACACCAAACTTGTCATGTAACTCATGAATCATGGGCTCCCCGGCTCTGGCTTGCCTAGTCCTAGGAGTGCTTGACCTACCACGTTGGGACCTACCACAGCCTCTTGTACGCCCACTAGCTTGGGCTCCCTTGTCAAAAGCATCCACAATTCTTCTCGATGAAGAGGGACCAGTTGAAGGACGAGCAGTACTCTGACTTCTTCTCGTCATATCTGCACAACAAATAATGGGATCAGATTTTGTCCAAAGCATTGTTAAAGATGAGGACGAGGAAGTATCCCTCCCCGTATTAATAATCCAATGTCGAGGAGGGATTATTACCCAACAACGGATGCTCCAGGTGATTGGACTTCAAGTAATACAAGTTGATATGGTTGAGTATTTCTATCAAACCTTGGAACACCACGACATTTGGGGAGTCTATGCTAATTCGATCAATCCTAAACCGACTAGGATAACCGGCGTCGGTTCTAGGGGTTTGATACCTTGTCAAGATTTCCCCAATCTCATTCAAACTCACCATCATCCATGGCCCATCGATAGTTGGTAAATTCGAAGGTTTTGGGTGTGATAACAGTAAAGGGCGTTTGGATTGCTTCTCCACGTCTTAGCCATGACGACAAACTAAGGAGAAATGGTCATGGAGGAAGCTTCTAGAGCCATGGTATGAACAACAATGGCGGTACAAGAACCCACCAAATACAAATCCCAGAAAATACGAGAAAGAAGGAGATTTGAGAAAAATTATACCTGATTTGGAAGTTTGTTGAAGAGAAACACGGAAGAATCAAGCAAATCCAAGAAACTGAATCAAGAAGGGTCAAGAACTCAATAGCAAATTTCAACCTTATGGGTATCTCTCAAAATGATACAGTGATAAAAGATTGAAAATGAAGGGGATTTCCACTTTTATACCCGGATCCAACCGGATACGGGTCGTGTAAAACGGGTCGAGACGTAATTCCTCCTCCCTCATTAATTGATTGGCGTGTTCCCAAGAGGAATGTCCCGTCAATAATGGGCGCGTCTACCAACGTGTAATAATTGGCGGATAAATGATTACAGCCTCGTAATTCGAGAAAGTCCCTACGTATTTATAAAACAGAGGACGAGCTACACTTTCTACTCGGCATAGCCGAGCTAGAAAATCGGGGGCCACTGAACGGTATAAACCGAATACGACCATGGGCCATAAAACGGACAAGGCCCAATGGGTTAAGCCTAATGAAAAATATACATAAGTCTCAAGTGCGACATAGGAAATGGGCTTCCCTGTCTATGCTCGTCTTTTTCATGCTATTCAAGCATACAGTAAACAACCTTACCGTTGGAATTGGGCTGATACGACATTTTTGGCATTATCATGTTGCTTTCAACCATTAAAGTGAAAATATCGCTACTATAGATAATATAATATTTTATTTCATCTTTCTAAGAATAAAATAAGGAAGTTCTTATTATATAAATAAAGAATTAAATTATAGAATATAATGACACAAAGGTGGAAATTAATTTTCTTCCAACATTTTTTTTCTTAAGAAGTGATAATTTGTAGACAATTTACGAATTATAACATGCCTAGTTTTTGAAAATGGATCATAATAGCAATGAAAGATAAATAGTAAATTCTTAATACTTATAACAAAGTAATTGGAAATTTTCTGATGACTGTAATGGGATTACGAGAGTTTTAAGTGATTATTACATTCATAAAATATAAACTACAATGTATTTTTTTCAAAAATATTTTAATATCTTATATTATAACGCAAAATAAAGATGATTGATTTGGATAATGTATCTATGCAAAATAAAAAAAAAATCGCACCCACTACCAAAAACGCACACACGAAGTAATTTCAATTTCTTTGTGATCTTGATTTTTCAATTGTCTATTTCTTCATCAAATTCTTATAACATGTCTTCTTCGTTATTTGATTTGATACATGCTCATTGATCTCAAAAAATTGTTTGTAATCTTTGTCATTAGGTCAATCGACATTTTAAACTCTCGTACTTTGCTTAATCTTCGGTTGTAATCATCGTTGTTTTTTTAGCAGTTTTAACCTGTAATAACCCGAATTTTTTATTTCATTATTTTTTTAAATTTTATTTTCCTAAATTGATTAATTGTGTTAATCAGTTAATAATTGGATTAATTCTTTTCCTAGATGGACTAGGATTATTGGGCTTAGTTTACTAAATTTGATTTATATTTTTTGGTGGACTTACTTACCATTGTGGGCTTAGGAATTATGAAACCCAAGTAATTAGATTGCATTTATCTTAAGAGTCTCTTCATTGTTTTAAACTGATGGAAGCCAAGTAAATTGAAAGACTTTTCATTGTTCTTAAACGAGAGGAAGAGAAGGAGGAGTTAGCTGCATAGAAATAAGAGATAGAGAGAGAGAGGCATTGTTTTTCTGTGAAGAGAGAGAGAGTGCGGACAGAAAGAGGGAAGACGCTGAGAGAGAGAAAGAGAGAGAGACCGAGGAAGAAGGAAGAAGGAGAAGAAGAACCTCCATTCTTGGTGTGTCCAAAGCTCAACCAAAGGTAAGAACAAACCCTCTCTTGTATGATTCTTAAAACCAAGAAAACCTTAGAACCATTTGAAGTGAAACTAGGGTTTGAGAAATCATGATAATGAATATTGGGATTAAATCAAGTTATTGTGTTTTCGATCTTGAAACCTTCATGGATGACACATGATTAGGGTTTGGGCATGATTGAATAAGGTTTTGACCTAATGTGCATGCTAGGGTTGTTATGGAAATAGGGTTTTGGTGGTCAGCGTGTGTGTGTATTGTGTGTGCAGTGTGTGTGTCGTGGGTCTGCTGGGAGTATGTATGTGTTGTGTGCGTGTGTGTACAGTGGTTGTACAGAGGGTGTGCGTGTGTGTGTGGTGTGCCGTCTGTGTGTGTGCTGTGAATAGTAATCTGTGTGTGTAGTGGGTGTTTGTGTGTGCTGTGAACAGTAACGATGTGTGCTGTGAATAGTGTAATTAGTGTGAGAAAAGTCATAAAAAGGAATTAAATAAGGTTTGTAAGCCTAGAAACCCTAAGAGAAATTTGGAAAATCGAAAAGGGGACACTAGTTAATCTTACAAGGAGTTAAAAGAAGAATAACTCATAGGTTAACAAGATGATTTAGAATGGGTAGTTAAAGTAAATAGGAATTACTTTACCCTAAGAAGTATTTATTTGCATGATTGTATATTTGTACAAGGATCTGTTGCAAGGAAACGCAAGCGATAAAGGTAAGGGATTACGTTCTTTAGACTTTTGGTTTCAATCCTTGAGTTAGGATTCCATGTTTTTAAAAGTATATATGCTACCAAGTGGCAGGTAGTGTTTTTAAAATGATCCTTTGTATGATCGTTCTTTGTTGAATCTTACCCTTGATATGTTTTGTTCAATGGGTATCTAAAGTAATTGAAATTGTTTAATGTGTTCTTGTACCTATGAACACCATATGTGGAAATTGTTATACCTGATTAAAAAGGGTATAGTTGACTATATCTAATTGAAAAGAATATAGTTGGCTTTGTCTGCTTTGAATGGACTTAGCAAGAATTGTCCGATTAAAAAGGACTATATGCGAATTGGTTTGTCCGAGTAGAAAGGACTATATGCGGATTAGTCTAGCCTGAGTAAAAAGGGCATTAGACATATTTATACTACTTGATGAAGTAGTTGATGATCATGATACATCTTGGCAAGGGAGTGCACTGAAAAGGCGTAAGGTCTCTTGTCCTGATAAGGGAGCGCCCTGAAAAGGCGTAAGGTCTCTTATCTCAATAAGGGAGCGACCTGAAAAGGCGTAATGTCTCTTATTTAAGGAATACCCTGAAAAGGTGTACCGTATTTGGAATTGACGGACATGAGTATACAATACCCATCTAATATATTTTTGTGATAGTGCCACAACTTGTTATTTGAAAAGTATCTTTCGTTATTGTACTCGTACCTGTACTTTAATTGATATAGCTATCCTATCGTTGAGTAGTTCGATTGGTTTCGTTCTTTCGGTTATCTTTCCCTAGTACCCAGAGAGATTTCGTATGAACTTACTGGGCATTGTTCGCTCACCCTTTTAATTCTTTTTCCCTCTCAGGTAATGAGTAGGAGGAGATTAGTCGCGAGGATGGTGGTTCATTTATGAGGATTGAAGTATGTAATCAATGTGTAGTTGAATAAGCTAGTGAATGATACTAGCCGTTAAGGTTGAAAGACAGTTATTTTCCGCATTTGAATTATGGTTAGATGTTGTTTGACTTATTGGTAGGCTTCTTTAAGACTTAACAGGAAAACTGACGGGTAAGGTAACGGAGATTGAAAACAAACGAAATTAAGTCGAGTCTTGTATTAAATACAATTTCTGTAAGAAGTAATTGCCCCGCACAGGTGCTTATGGTTTCGATGGCAATCTTCTAGTAAGATGAAACGATTTTTAAGTATATGATAGGAGCACTCCAAATCAAATACTCTAGCGAACAACACAATGTTTGCAACTTTGGACTTTAAGGATTTGATGCAACAATATGCCAATGATTTGGATATGTTTATCTATCTTACTAGAGGGTAGGAAGGCTCAAAATACTGTATGAATGAATTGAAATTCGGAGGGGAAGAATATAAAGAGAGTTAAGGGGTTTGTGTCTCTTCCCACGAAAAGACATAACTTTTCTGTTTGAATTGGTGACTGTTCAGGATCTGCTCGGCCGAGTCAAGGGACTCGCTCGACCGAGCGCCAAGCTACACGGCCGAGTCAAATGACTCGCACGGGCGTGTCAATCACACTGCTCGGCCGAGCAGGCATATGCCACGGCCGAGCAAGCTTGTCCAGAGACTTTGGCCAATTTCTGTGCTCTGCTCGGCCGAGTTAAGGACTCTGCTCGCCCGAGCACATCAAACCATATTAAACACCCTTTAATAACTCTCGTTAAGTTACAAAACTTTGTCATTAATTTCTCATTCACCCGGAAATGGTTTTTGAGACATTAAATGAGATATATAATCTACAACAAATGTTGATTACCATTTGTAACTAGTTTCGTTAACAAATAACGAACTTTCGTTAGAAACCTAGGTCAACGTTAAGTTAAACTTAACTTTCCATTACCCATTTCCAACAATCCCCCACATGAATGACAATTAATGCATGAATGCAATTTCGTCCAAAGTTCCGGCGAACTATTATTACATCGGGATAGATAGCTTGTGGCCTTGAATCCTCCCTAGTGAAATATTATCGAATATACTAGCCATTTGGTAGCGAGTCGCTTTGAACCAGTGACTGTCGGATGTATACCAAGACAATAATACTCACATAATAACAGTTCTAACAATTTTTGTTCTCACGTTTTGTCCATTTCGGCCATGGATCGTATCTCATTCATAAGCGTTCATTTAGAGGCGGCGAAATTACCTCTCGCTTTATATAGGTGATTCTCACTATAAGGAGTATCATGCACTACTCCACCCGTAGGTATAGAAATCATTAAAAGTTTTCTCAACTTATCCTTACCACTGCTGCATGTGCTTTTACTTGGATGTTCTGGGAATGAGTATTCAACATCTCCAGGTTAATAAACCGAGTTGTTGTTTCCAAGTAACTCTACTAAAACTTATAACTTGGTTGTCTCATTGAACCAAGGGTCTGGGATCTCCATTTCTCAAGGTTGAGTGTCCGCTATAAGTCCTTTTGTTGTGGGTTTTAAACCCATTCCCCTTAACAGTTTATACAGTTGATCTCGATTTATACCTTTGGTAAACGGATCCGCTAAGTTATCACATGACTTTACATAATCAATAGTGATAACGTCATTCTTGATCAACTGTCTAATGGTATTGTGTCTACGACGAATATGTCTAGACTTACCATTGTACATATTATTTTGTGCCCTTCCAATTGCTGATTGACTATCACAATGTATTAGTACAGCAGGCACATGTTTACTCCAATAAGGAATATCCTCCAGGAAGTTCTTAAGCCATTCTGCTTCTTCCCCAGCTTTATCTAAAGCGATAAACTCAGACTCCATCGTGGATCTGGCTATACATGTCTGTTTGGAGGATTTCCATGACACTGCTCCTCCACCTATTGTGAAAACATATCCACTCGTGGACTTAGAGTCTTTCGTATTCGATATCCAATTGGCATCACAGTATCCTTCTAATACTGCTGGATATTTCTTGTAAAGTATCCCATGGTTTAATGTATACCTTAAATATCTTAGTACTCTCATTAGTGCTTTCCAATGAACAGTACTAGGATTACTTGTGAACCTACTTAGTTTGCTCACTGAATATGCAATGTCTGGACGTGTACAATTCGTTAAGTACATCAGACTACCAATTATTCTTGCATATTCTAGTTGAGAAACTGGTTCCCCTTTGTTCTTGGCTAAATGTAGAGCCAAGTCTACCGGTGTCTTAGCCGGAGGGTCATCAAAGACATTGAATTTCCGAAGAACATTCTCTAGGTAATGGGATTGTGAAAGAACTAATCCTTCAGATGTTCTAGAGATCTTTATCCCTAATATTACATCAGCTAATCCCATGTCTTTCATGTCAAAGTTCTTCTTTAACATGCCTTTGGTATTCATGATCAAATCATGACTACTTCCCATTATGAGCATATCATCTACGTAAAGACAAACTATTACAAATGATTCAGATGTTCCTTTGATGTAGACACATTTATCACATTCATTAATCTTGAATCCATTTGATAACATAGTTCGGTCAAACTTTTCATGCCATTTCTTGGGTGCTTGTTTTAGTCCGTACAACGACTTTACAAGTTTACACACCTTTTGCTCTTTACCTGGAACAACAAACCCTTCGGGTTGTTTCATGTAAATTTCTTCATCTAACTCTCCATTTAAGAAAGCTGTCTTCACATCCATTTGGTGTATCTCAAGATTATGTACGGCTGCAATAGCTATGAGAACACGTATAGATGTGATCCTTGTGATAGGGGAGTATGTATCGAAGAAATCATATCCCTCTTTCTGTCTAAACCCTTTGGCTACCAACCGGGCTTTGTACTTATCTACAGATCCATCTGCTTTTACTTCCTTTTAAGGATCCATTTGCAACCCAACAGTTTCCATCCTGGAGGGAGATCAACTAATTCCCAAGTATTGTTGAGCATTATGGATTCTATTTCACTGTTAATAGCCTCTTTCCAGAATGAACTATCCAGATTGGATAAAGTTTCTTTAACAGTGGCTGGTTCGTTTTCTAACATGTAAGATAGAAAATCAGGACCAAAAGACTTTTCCACTCTTGCCCTTTTGCTACGTCTCGGTTCTTCATCTTCTATTTGAGAAGGACCGGTTGTAGACTCATATGTTCTCTTATTAGAACCTATATCTTTCCTATCCTTAGCCGGAAAGATATTTTCAAAGAATACCGCATTCCTTGATTCTATAGTAGTTCATACATGCATATCAGGAATGTCCGATTTGTGCACTATAAAATGATAGGCACTACTATTATTGGCATATCCAATAAAAACACAATCAATGGTTTTTGGACCAATCTTGACTTGTTTCGGCTTAGGTACTTCAACCTTGGCCAAACACCCCCACACTTTAAGGTATTTATAACATGGCCTACGATTATGCCATAATTCATAGGGCGTTTTATCTATACCTTTCTTGGGTATTTTATTAAGAACATAATTAGAAGTGAGTATGGCTTCCCCCCACAAATTGTCGGGTAAGCCTGAACTTATCAAAAGCGCGTTCATCATCTCCTTGAGAGTACGGTTTTTGCGTTCAGCAACTCCGTTAGATTGAGGGGTATATGGAGCCGTTGTTTGATGAATTATGCCGGATTCCCAACATAATCCTTCAAACGGTGCTTCATATTCTCCACCTCTATCGCTTCTAATTTTCTTAATTTTTAAGTTAAGTTGATTCTCAACTTCTTTCTTATAAGTATCAAAAGCCCCTAAGGCTTCATCCTTACTTCTTAAGAGATAGACATAACAAAATTTTGTGCAATCATCTATAAATGTAGTGAAGTACTTTTTACCTCCTCGAGTTTGCACAAGTTTTAAATCACATATATCGGTGTGAATTAATTCAAGAGGAGTTGTGTTTCTTTCTATTGCATTAAATGGCGACTTCGTCATTTTTGCCTCAACACAAACTTCGCACCTATTAGTCGAGTCAGATTTAGTCATATGGATTAAATCTTGTCTCGCTAATTTCTTAATGGTGTCGAGGTTTACATGTCCTAATCTATCATGCCATAAATTAGAACTTTCTGACAAGTAAACATAAGAAACAATGCTTTTATTCTTCGCACTATGGCGGACAATATTCATTACATTCATCTTAAAAAGGCCCTCCTCGAGGTAGCCCTTTCCAAGGAACAAACCATTCTTGGTTATTACAAATTTGTCAGATTCAAATACAAGTCTAAATCCGGCCTTACTAAGCAAAGCGCCGGAAACTAAATTTTTACGGATGTCTGGAACATGCAGCACATCCAACAAGGTTACTTCTTTTTCGGAAGTCATCTTCAATATCACGTTTCCAATGCCTTGAACATCGGAGGTCGCGGAGTTTCCCATGTAGAGCTTCCTTCCGGAGATGTGAGTATAGGAGGAGAAACTCTCCTTATTACCACAAATGTGGCGGTAGCACCGGTATCTATCCACCAAGCTTTTGGATTATCATCCAAGTTTGCAACATTAGCCTCGAAGACCACCGCTGCAAAGTCTAGGTCCATGTGGTCAACATTATTCGCCTCTTTCTTCGGGAGACGACAGTCCTTTGCTAAGTGGCCCGGTTTGCCACAATTATAGCAAGACCCCTTGAACTTCTTAGTTCTATTCTTTCCTTTCTTAGCATTCCCGGCATTTTCGGAATGCTTTCTCTTTGTGCCACTTGTGCTAGCCTCGGCGAGATTGACCTTAGCCTCCATCTTGCCCTTAGCATCCTTGGCCTCGTTGATTCTATTGTTCTCTTCAATTTGAAGACGAACAATAATGTCTTCCAAGGATATCTCCTTGCGTTTATGCTTGAGATAGTTCTTGAAATCCTTCCAAGAAGGCGGCAACTTTTCAATGATGGATGCCACCTTGAATGGGTCATTCATGATCATCCCCTCGGCATCAAGCCCATGTAGAATGAGTTGGAACTCATCCACTTGAGTTGTTACCGATTTGGAATCGACCATCATGAAGTCAAGATACTTACCGACGACAAATTTCTTTGACCCGGCGTCTTCGATCTTGTACTTCCTTTCCAAGGTGTCCCACAATGCCTTGGCTATCTCGACGTTACTATACACATTGTATAGTGCATCGTCAAGTCCATTTAGGATGTAATTCTTACACAAAAAATTACCGTGAGCCCAAGCCTCCTTGGCCATTTGCCTTTGAGGGTCGGGATCACCATTTGCCACCGCCGGAGGATCTTCCTTTAAGAAGCGGTGCAAGCTTAGGGTGGTCAAGTAGAATAGCATCTTTTGTTGCCATCTCTTGAAATCCACACCAGTGAACTTCGGGGGTTTCTCACCATGACCCGGGTGATGCGGTGTATGAGCGGGTGCAACATTGTTGAACGTTGCGTCACCTTGAGTAGGAGGCGTTACATTGCCTTGACTTGATGCGGTGGTGTCTTTCTCAGTTGCCATCTCTTGAAGGTCTTGAAGAAGCGTCAAATTACTTCTTACGATTGTTTGACTTATTGTAGCGTTGTGAGAAAATTTCAATCTTTTCATCTTTTTGAGTCGCCACCTATATTATTCGTTTGGAAACATAGGAAAACCATTTTGAAAGAGATTTGGGTTCGGGGCTTAGGTTATGAAATGGGTAGGTTTAGAAGGCATCCACTTCACCCAATCCGGAGATCGGTCTTGCTAAAGAAAAGAGAGGTTTCCAATCTTTTTAATAAAATAATTAAAAAAAGAACAAATAAACCCTAATCAATTTCTTGATTAGGAATGTCGGATTGTATGCTTCGAGATCGCCTTCATTGACTGAAGGGACTCTAGGCTAATCCTTTTGATGGGATTACACTACTCTAAAATCAATAGAGAGGTTGAGAAGAGAAACGAAAGTTTAAAGGATGATTACCTTTTGAGGAGAGATTCGGACAGAGTTTCGACTCAAGTTTAGAGTCGAACCTTGATTCGGACAGAGCTTCGCCTCGATCCTTGACTTGGATCTTGATGCGGACGGAGCTTCGCCTTGGTCCTTTGATTCGGGCTTCGATGTTTGTTAATCAACAAGGTTGATGAACAAACTTTGGGAATTGTTTTGTGAGTGATTTGAAGGAGTCTTTCGTGGAAAGAAACCAACAAATTGTGTGTGTTGTGTGTGTTCTTGATCAAGGATCAGAATTGTCGACCTCTGAAACACTGAAAGTCATCCAGTATTTATAGGAGGTTGGAGAGGTGAAGGTGGAGAGGTAAAATCCCCTAGGAAGGTTCCAGAACTCAGTTCTGATTGGATACCCGAATTGATAAGGTTTTATCCAAAAAGAGAGTTTGAAACGGAGAAGGAGAGTGATTTCTGCACATCCTGTCGAGGGGATATCTCGCGCGAGATATGATATCTCGTGCGAGATAACTAGTCTGATGACTATTTTGTCCTCTTCAGTTGTTCCGTTAGTCAGTTAGGTCCAAAACTAACGAGGTTAGTTAGAAACTTAACGAAACATGATGAAACTGATATGCTTTCATCCAAAACATAAAAGAGAGATGAAGAGTAGTGTAATCATGTAATTATGAGTTCAGAATGGGGTGTCTACAGAGCCCCTCGGCGACAGGTCTTATGAAAGAAGAAGTGTCGTCGATAGAAAAGACATCATTCTGAACACTGGGATGGTCGTGCCGCATGGCTGCCTACGTATCTCTATCGGAGAATCAGACCAAAACGTAGTTCGACTCCAAAACACGAAAAGGTTGCTTTAGGTATTTTGAAAATCATTTTTTGAAAATCGAGGAGATTTTATTTTTGAAAAGGCAAATCCATACTGAGGAATCAAATCATGACCCAATTCTGAAGATACCTGTTTGTCTGAAGTGAGGTGACGATCCTGGCGATTCAAGACCGAGCTTTTGTTGAGGTGACGATCCTGGCGATTCGGGACCGAGATTTTGTTGAGGTGACGATCCTGGTGATTCAAGACCGGGCTTTTTGTTGAGTAGTACTCGACATACTACTTGTAGATGCTTGACACACCTACTTGGTGACGATCCACCTGTTTGGGCGTTGAATCGGGCTTTTTTGGTTGGTGAGTACTCGACATACTTACCCTAGATGTTTGACACACCTAATTGGCGACGATCCACCTGTTTGGGCGTTGAATCGGGCTTTTGATAAGGTAAGTATTTGACATACTGACCCTAGACGCTTGACGCATCTTAGATGTTTGACACACCTAATTGTTGACGATCCACCTGTCTGGGCGTTGAATCGGGCTTTTGATAAGGTAAGTATTTGACATACTGACCCTAGATGCTTGACACATCTAATTGATGACGATCCACCTGTCTGGGCGTTGAATCGGGCTTTTGATAAGGTAAGTATTTGACATACTGACCCTAGATGCTTGACACATCTAATTGATGATGATCCACCTGTCTGGGCGTTGAATCGGGCTTTTTGTTGGAATATGCTTGACGCATGGCACTTGACGTGATGGATGCTTGACGCGATGGTTGCTTGACGCTATGGATGCTTGACGCAATGGTTGCTTGACGCAATGGATGCTTGACGCGATGGTTGCTTGACGCAATGGATGCTTGACGCGATGGATGCTTGACGCAATGGTAGCTTGACGCTATGGTTGCTTGACGCAATGGTTGCTTGACGCAACGGTTGCTTGACGCTATGGTTGCTTGACGCAACGGTTGCTTGACGCAACGGTTGCTTGACGCTTTAAGATATGCTCGACGCACTTAATTTGGATGCATTGGTAGATGGTAAGCGAAATTCAAACACTCAACATGTTTGATCTAATTCTTGAAAGTAGGCACTTGACGTGCCTTACGCATTTTAATTCCTGCAAGAGGGTTAGTGAAAGCATTTGCATAACAACATACATTCACTTAAGCATTTGTTTGTTCAAGACGATCAATGTGCACTCGACTCCAAGAATCAGCGGGGAGAATGAGTTCTATTATGTGAGGATTGAAAATTGTTTGTGATTTAGATTTTGGTTTTGAAGACCAACTCGTGAGGTTCATCTAAAGATCGAATGAGACAATCGTCTAATAGGATTCCGTTGAGATAACCCAAGTTCAACGCTAAGGTTCAGGATGCTTCAAGGATTTTTTGTTGTCATAGGACTTTTTCATCGTCAAGCCCCTAAGTTTCTCGTGTGATGATCATTGACTGAACAAGTTCTAAACCACTCCAATGGCTTTTGCTATGTAGAACTTATGCTGCCTAATCCAAAGCGCGTGTTTCCAAGGCTTCTCTCGACACCAAGCTTCAAGACTCCTTGCATGTTGTAGATGACTTCGCGAGCAGGCTTGTGAGGCTGCATGAATTGAAGAAGGATCCCCTCCTTTTTCCCTCTGATTTGATTTTTTTTTTGTGACGCACCCTGGTTTTTGCCTAGACCGCCCTTTCGGGTTTTCAATCTAGCGGGCATCTCTTTTGCGTCTTTTGTTTTTTTTTTTTTTTTTTTTTTTTTTTTTTTGTGCTCTAACTTTTGCCTAGGCGGCTCTTTACGAGTTTTCAACCTAGCGAGCCATTTTTTTTTGAAAAGTATGTTTACTCGAAGAGAACTCAGATGGAAGAATCTCATTAAGGAGAAAGATGAGATCTCAAGTTTAGTCGAGGAGATACGGACTCTATTTTTGGAAGGTGATCCAAGCATTGACTCTTTTGGGAGAGTATATTCTCTAATAATGAGAGTGAGAAGCAAAGAGGAAAGCCTCTAATGCAGATTTGATTACTCTTGAGAGTTTGAGTAGAGATTGACTGGGGGAGGAAAGGTTAGGAAGCCCCAGTTTTGATGCTTGGATTTCAAGAGTGTGTATGAGAATGGCTAAGAGGAAGCCCCTAGACTCAAGAAAGAACGCTACATGGCTCAAAGGTCTAGAAAAGTTGTTCTACTTTTAATGGACCTTGTATCATCTAGAAATTTCTTAACGAGTTTGAAAAGAAAGCCAATCGTTAGCATGACTTAAGGCTAAACATTTTTCTTTATGGATGGATGTTGAAAGTCTTCTTGATTTTCGCTGCCATTCAAGCTTCATTGTAAGAGGATGTTGAGGGATCCTCTTTTCTTCATTGATATCACTTGACTCTTCTTCTTTGTGGGAGAGTCCTTCTTGCCTTTGTCGAAATTCCATCTTTGTTGTGGGGCGATGAAGGTTTGAGAGTTTTTCTTCTTCTCTTTTTTTTTTTTTTTTTTTTTTTTTTTTTTTTTTTGATGCTCTATTTTTGCCTAGGACGATTTGAGGAGTTTCGACCTAGCGAGCTTTTTATTTATTTTTGTACTCTCAAAGCCTTGAATTGAGTAGCCCCACTCTTCTTGGGATGAATGTTGATAGTAGCGCCTTTGGCTTCCTTCGTTTGTTGACAATCGACTTTCAACAGGAGTAATGTTTAGCCTTAAGCCTTCTAAGTATAGTTTTCATTTCAAACTTGTTTAGATGTTTCTATTTTTCGTGATGATTTAAGGAATGATGGTCCACTATTCTGCATGGATCAAATGATACTCATAAAAAAACAACTCTTGGGAAAGTGTTTAGGATAAAGAGATAACTTTTATTGATAAGGAAATTCGAAACAGACTCGATAGTTTACTTGACACAAACTAGAGAGGATAGAGATTGCCTAGAAAGACAGAATGACTCTTCGAGAACATACTAGGAAGTTTACCTAATCTATATATTTTTTTTTTCTTTTCTTCTTTTTTTTTTCAAAGGAAAAAGGGAGAGGACAATCGGAGCCCCAAGGTGGTGATGCTTCAGTTGATCTTGCCGGCTTCATACAAGTCTTGGATGGCATCCCTCAAATTGTAGCAATTGTTGGTGTCATGACCACTAAACTGATGGTAATCGCAAAATTTGTCGTGGTCCCAATCTTCCCTCATTTTCTTAGGATGATAGTCTTCCATGGGCTTCAGTTTTCCTTGGCCTACTAGATCATCGAACATTTCCTTAAGAGTAGCCCCACCAAAATCATGATAGGTACGACCGGTGCTCCCCTTTGTTGGACGATTCTCCTTTTCTGAATTCTTTCTAAGAAGGATAAATTCATCAACTCTAAGGCCCGATTTATGGAGTTCGACGAAACTAGGGAAGAAATTGCCGGCAAGCTTCTCTTGGTACTCTTCGCGGAGGCATTGAAGTAGGATATGAATTTGTTCGTCTAGGCTTGGCCTATCAACGATTTCAGTCAGTTTGATCCTCCATCTCTTGACGAAGTCTGCGAATGATTCATTCGGAAGTTGCTTGGTTTGCTCAAGGTCTCTCCTAGTGGTGCGGTAAGTGGAGTTGTCCTCATATTGTTTTTGGAAGGTACGACTAGCAAGTGGCCAATCGAGCCTTGTAGAGAGGGGAAGATTCATGTACCAATCTCTAGCGGCACCATCGAGAGTTTGTGGAAAGCATTGGGCTAGTAGGTTGTCATCAACACCCATAGGTAGCATGGCCCAAGAATAGGTCTCCAAATGTGATTTGGGACAGGTAGTGCCATTGAATTTTGCAATGTCGGGTGTCTTGTACTTTCTAGGAAGCTTTGACATGGATTGACGAAGAGTGTCATAGTCAATAGAGAGCGAGGCTCCCTTACTCACATCGAGGGATGCAAGTTTCTTTTCTAGCATTGCCATGGTGAGGGGTTCGTCCTTGCTTTCCCTCTTTCTTTCTTTCTTGGAAGCATAACTCTCATTGTCAGAGGAGGAAAATGATGAGCTAGACTCATACACCCTTTTCTTGTGCTTGCGGTGTCTTTTAGCCTTCTTAGTGTATGATACTTCATCATCGGAAGAGGTCTCATTCTCTTTCTTCTTTGAGCTTAATTCGGCCAATTGTAGTTTCATGGCTTGGAGTTCGTCAACCATGGCTTTCATTTCCCCGGCTTGGATTCTTCTTTCAAGTTCTAATCGGGCCTCCATTTCATCGGCTTGGGCTTGTAGCATTTCTTCATATCGAATCCTTTGATCCTCAATTTCCTTCTTGAGTGCTTCAGAATTCATCGTGTCGTAAGGAAATTGAGTTGTTACCATTGGAGAGGTAAGGGAGCTTGACGACCTTAGAGATGAACTAGAGATATCTCGACGAGACGTCTTTTCGAATATTAGCCCCAAACGATCCTAGATGGAGAAAAGGATGATGGTTAAAATTACCTCACGAGCGATTTTTTTTTAAGTTTTATTTTTATTAGAGACGGAGTTTTGACTCAAGGAGGGAGCGCACATCGATAATCACAAACACATATTCTGCAAATAAAGTCTCGCGCGAGATAAGGTCATCTCGCACGAGACAACCATTCGGAAAGATGGATTTTTCCTAAATTCATGGTCGGACGGACAAAGATCCATTTTCTATCTAGCATCCTAGGTAAAGCTTGCAGGCATACGTAATTCGAACCAAACCTAGGGACTCGGTAATTAACCATTCTTTGTACAATAAAGCCACGTAAAATTGACTGGAAGGATTTTTTTTTTTTTATTTTTTTAAAGGGACTTCCGAAAGGGTCATTCCGAAGGGACATTTCCGAAGGAACTTTTTCTTTTTCCGAAGGGACTTTTCCGAATCCTTTCTCGATAGTCAATTTTACATTAACTTTATTTTGGTCAAAGACAAGAAAGATTACCAAGTCAAAACCGACCGGTCACGGAGTGTTCTTAGAAAGACAATCTACATGAAAATGTGGCGATGCAGGGCTGGAAGGCTAGGCTCCCCGCGATATGACAATCTAGGTGGATTGAATACGCGGAGTGGGATGATCCAACTTCGGAGAGACCGGCGACTAGGTGGTTACCGTCATCCGTCCTTAGTGTGGGTCCCGGGTTTATAGAGGGTATGCAGTGCAATGACAGTTATAGTATGATGTGCGCGTGTGTGATAGTCAATCTATGTGATAGAGTAAAATAGGAAGTTTTTTTTTTGAAAGTCAAAAGAAAAACAGATAATGGCCGCACCAAGTGGTTGCCTACGTTTCTCCCAATCTAGGAAGACTCAGGCCGTCGTAGTTCCACATAAAGAGAGATAAAGAGAGATAAATAATTTAATTTACAACTCCCGAATCCCCAATGGACCGGACTTTAATTAAATAAAACCCAATCACACGCAGTTCATAAATAATAATCAATTATTTAAGGAAAATAAAGGTCCGAGTTCTACACCTTAAGGGAGGCCTTAAGATGTGGGAACTCTGCAGATAATGAATTCTGGGATCCCCCTTGCGTGTTCGACTCTCGTCTTGGATTATGAGATGAACGGGAGAAACCAGAAAACAACCAGATTGCCGAGGCGATATCTCGCGCGAGATATGATATCTCGTGCGAGATATGCCTCATCTGAGAGCAGAAAATCGAATTTACAATTTTTTTGAAAACCTCTCTTTTAATTTTGACGCAAGTTTAAGCCTCTTAATTTTCAGTCCCCAGCGGAGTCGCCACTGTAGCGTTGTGAGAAAATTTCAATCTTTTCATCTTTTTGAATCGCCACCTATATTATTCGTTTGGAAACATAGGAAAACCATTTTGAAAGAGATTTGGGTTCGGGGCTTAGGTTATGAAATGGGTAGGTTTAGAAGGCATCCACTTCACCCAATCCGGAGATCGGTCTTGCTAAAGAAAAGAGAGGTTTCCAATCTTTTTAATAAAATAATTAAAAAAAGAACAAATAAACCCTAATCAATTTCTTGATTAGGAATGTCGGATTGTATGCTTCGAGATCGCCTTCATTGACTGAAGGGACTCTAGGCTAATCCTTTTGATGGGATTACACTACTCTAAAATCAATAGAGAGGTTGAGAAGAGAAACGAAAGTTTAAAGGATGATTACCTTTTGAGGAGAGATTCAGACAGAGTTTCGACTCAAGTTTAGAGTCGAACCTTGATTCGGACAGAGCTTCGCCTCGATCCTTGACTTGGATCTTGATGCGGACGGAGCTTCGCCTTGGTCCTTTGATTCGGGCTTCGATGTTTGTTAATCAACAAGGTTGATGAACAAACTTTGGGAATTGTTTTGTGAGTGATTTGAAGGAGTCTTTCGTGGAAAGAAACCAACAAATTGTGTGTGTTGTGTGTGTTCTTGATCAAGGATCAGAATTGTCGACCTCTGAAACACTGAAAGTCATCCAGTATTTATAGGAGGTTAGAGAGGTGAAGGTGGAGAGGTAAAATCCCCTAGGAAGGTTCCAGAACTCAGTTCTGATTGGATACCCGAATTGATAAGGTTTTATCCAAAAAGAGAGTTTGAAACGGAGAAGGAGAGTGATTTACGCACATCCTCAAGCCGAGGGGATATCTCGCGCGAGATATGATATCTCGTGCGAGATAACTAGTCTGATGACTATTTTGTCCTCTTCAGTTGTTCCGTTAGTCAGTTAGGTCCAAAACTAACGAGGTTAGTTAGAAACTTAACGAAACATGACGAAACTGATATGCTTTCATCCAAAACATAAAAGAGAGATGAAGAGTAGTGTAATCATGTAATTATGAGTTCAGAATGGGGTGTCTACACTTATTGGTAGGCTTCTTTAAGACTTAACAGGAAAACTGACGGGTAAGGTAACGGAGATTGAAAACAAACGAAATTAAGTCGAGTCTTGTATTAAATACAATTTCCGTAAGAAGTAATTGCCCCACATAGGTGCTTACGGTTTCGATGGCAATCTTCTAGTAAGATGAAACGACTTTTAAGTATATGATAGGAGCACTCCAAATCAAATACTCTAGCGAACAACATAATGTTTGCAACTTTGGACTTGAAGGATTTGATGCAACAATATGCCAATGATTTGGATATGTTTATCTATCTTACTAGAGGGTAGGAAGGCTCAAAATACTGTATGAATGAATTGAAATTCGGAGGGGAAGAATATAAAGAGAGTTAAGGGGTTTCTGTCTCTTCCCACGAAAAGACATAACTTTTCTGTTTGAATTGGTGACTGTTCAGGATCTGCTCGGTCGAGTCAAGGGACTCGCTCGGCCGAGCGCCAAGCTGCACGGCCGAGTCAAATGACTCGCACGGCCGTGTCAATCACACTGCTCGGCCGAGCAGGCATATGCCACGGCCGAGCAAGCTTGTCCATAGACTTTGGCCAATTTCTGTGCTCTGCTCGGCCGAGTCAAGGACTCTGCTCGGCCTAGCACATCAAACCATATTAAACACCCTTTAATAACTCTCGTTAAGTTACAAAACTTTGTCATTAATTTCTCATTCACCCGGAAATGGTTTTTGAGACATTAAATGAGATATATAATCTACAACAAATGTAGATTACCATTTGTAACTAGTTTCGTTAACAAATAACGAACTTTCGTTAGAAACCTAGGTCAACGTTAAGTTAAACTTAACTTTCCGTTACCCATTTCCAACGGATGTACTAGCCGTTAAGGTACCCTGATTTGAAATTTTTATTTATGAATTGAATTATGTTTATTGATGAATAGTTTGGGTCGTTACATAACCATTGTACTTTAGATATACACTCAATTTTCCAAAAAAAAAAAAAACTAGAGTACGCTGGTTAAAATTGTTAAAAAATGTATTAGTTTTTATTACTTTTGGGGGAAATGAGTGCGTATATAAAGTATATGGGTTAAAACTGCTAAAAATTAACAATAATGACTAAAACTGGAGATTAAGCAAAGTACGAAGGCTCAAAATGTCGATAACCCTTGTAATTACAAACATTTGTTTGACGATCTCCTTCATATTTGCTTAGTATTTTTTTAATAAATATGGTCTCTATGTTTTTTATGTTTTCTCCCCATTTGTGAGAGTTTTCGATGTCTCGCCTTTGTTGGTAACTATTGTTTTCCCTCATGTGTTTAGCGCTTTGTGTAATATTTTGTGTGGGCTAATGTCAACAACAACGTATCAAATTTATTTTTGGAATGAAGGTCTTCAATTGATTTTTCGATCAATTTCGGGCTTATTCGGAACCTTATGTTATCTACTTGGAAGCGTCGCAAAGTCTGTTCATGAATGCAACCTATGATAAAGTGATTTCTAATGAGAGATGTTTAACTAAACTAGCAGTACACCCGTGTGATGCACGAAAATAACATAATTTACCTTAAATCAAAATTAGTACAACAATATATATAATCAAATACCAATTAAAATTAAAAAATATAATATGAAATAGTGATATTTAACGTAAATATAGGAAAGTAAATAACAAAGAAAACAACAGCAAATACGATTATGTAAACAATTTTTCTAACCAAAATTAGTACAACAATATATCTAATTAAATATCGATTAAAGTTAAATAATGTAATATGAGATAGTGATATTTAACGTAAATAGAGGAGAAATAACACGGAGAACAACAAAGAATACGATTATGTAAACAATTTCCCTTAACCAAATAACATCTTGAATCGAAAATACTTAAAGACATTAAATACATATATATTAAATCAATCCGTATTAGTTTAGAAATAATAAACGGAAAAGGAAACCCAATTTTTTTAGACAACCCAAAACCTCAATTTTTCTATCCCCAGTAAACACCAAATTTTATTTCGTAAATTAAAAGTTTTAATTTCTTTGTAACATATTCAAAATATTACAACTTTATCCCTATGTAGAAAAGTAAATTATGGCTAAATCTAATAATGACTTAAATAATTAAATAAATAAAGTTTTCTTTTAAATGATTGCAACTCTATATATGGAGAGATGTTAATAAAAAGAAGGTGAAAATATTAAATTCTTAACTTCACATCTCTCCCCTCCCATACCCCACCCCCATCCACCTATCACAAATTAATCTATCTCCCTTAAATTTGCAAATGCGTCTCTCATCTCACATATATTACTGAAAAATTATATCCACTTTTTGTTAATAATTTTTTTATCAAACGACAAATCAACTGCATTCACAATAATATAATAGACGACACTACACAAACGTTGAAAGCTCAACTCAAACATCAATAGCAGTTCTATCTTTTAACTTACAACAAGGATTATTACAATCAATTAAAGGGGAAAAAAAATCACCTAATAGACTTTATCTTCTTAATATATGTATAGAGTAATCTCATTTCACCCCTAAAATATTTCATATCTCTTCCCCACTTAATCAATTATACTTACATAATTATCTTAATCATTTGAAAATAAAAATATATTATGTATAAATCTAATAGTGACTTAAATAAATAAATAAGTAAATATTTTTTTATTTCGAATGATTGAAACTCTATATATGTAGAGATATTTAATTTCAACTCTATATATATATGTCACAATTCAGAAAAACATCCTTCCATCAATGTAACAACCAAATAATTAATTTTGTAAACAAAGTTTATTACAATCAATTAAAGGAAAAAAAAACATCACCTAATAAACTTTATCTTCATAATATTTGTACAGAGTAATCTCATTTCACCCCTAAAATATTTCATATCTCTTCCCCCATTTAATCAATTATACATACATAATTATCTTAATCATTTGAAAAGAAAAATATATGTATAAATTTAATAGTGACTTAAATAAATAAATAAATAAATAAATAAGTAATTTTTTTTATTTCGAATGATTGAATCTCTATATATGTATAGATATTTAATTTCAACTCTATATATATAGAGGCATTTACAAAAAACTACTTTAGAAAGATGGAAATTACAAAAAAAAAAATTTTGTTTTTTTTTATCAGTTTTGGTCAAACAACTGATAATTTCAGTTATAAGTTGTTTAAACAATTGATAATTTCAGTTATCACTTGTTTACAACTGATAACTGAAATTAGTTGTTTGAAGCACAAATTACTCTTCAAACAACTGATAATTTCAGTTATCAGTTGTAAACAACTGATAACTGGAATTATCACTTGTTTGAACAACTGATAACTGAAATTATCAGTTGTTTGACCAAAACTGATAAAAAAAACCAAAAAAAAAAAAATTTTGTAAAAAAAGAAAAAAAAATAGTTTTTTGTAATTTCTCATTTTACATATTTTTTTGTAAATGCCATCTTTTTTAGTGAGTTTTTTTTTGTAATAAACCCATATATATACTCCCTCCGTCCCACGTCATTGTGGACCATTTTTCCGGGCACGATAATTAAGAAATATTATTAAGATAATGAAAATGTGTGATAGGAAATGAAGAGAAAGAATGAGTGGAGTTGGTTGAATAAATTGTGTGGTAGGAAATGAAGAGAGAGAATGAGTGGGTGGGGTAGGGTGAATATAAAATAATAAATTTATTTCCATTTTGGGCAGTTTGCATTCACGTGGGACGGACCAAAAAGGAAATAAGTTTGCATTCACGTGGGACGGAGGGAGTATATCACAATTCAGAAAAACATCCTTAAATCAATGTAACAATCAAATAATTAATTTTGTAAATAAAAAAATAAATATCATTTATTAGTATACGAACAATAGTAATAATAAATAAATATCATATTTGTTTACATTAACTCATCATGAACATAATTAAAATATTCATTTTCAATTTAAATTATTTAATTTTGAGAAGAAAAATCAAAATCTTAAAAAAAAAACTTACAATTGTGTTAAATGAATTTTTTTCGGGCTAAGGACCCTAAGACCCCTAATTGAGATCACAAACCCATAAATACCCAATCGAGATCAGAAATTCCTCAGAAACCCGCTGTAATTAATATACCTAGAATACCCCTCCTTCCCGTTCCTAAACAGCCGTCCTTTTCTATGTTATTTTAGAAAAATTGAATCAAAATGTGAAGTGTGGGATTCGAACTCTAGATCCTACACTATAAACCAAGGTCTTAACCGCTTGGGCAATGCTTTGTTTACATTTATTTTTGCAATATATTTCATTAGTATAAACTGTGAAGAAAAATTAATTTTAAAAAAAATGAGATTTCACAGCTATAAGACCTTTTAATGGCCCTATAGCAAATGATATATGACCTGGCAACATCATATACAAAGCTATAAGACCATTGGATGGTCCTATAGCAAGTAGTATAGGACCTCACACAATCTTATACCAACGCATTAAGACCTTTGAATGGTCCTATAGCAACTGGTATAGGACTTAACAACATCATATACAAAGCTATAAGACCTTTGAATTGTCCTATATCAATTGATATAGGACCTCACACAATCTTATACCACGCATTAAGACCTTTGAATGATCCTATAGCAACTGGTATATGACTTAACAACATCATATACAAAGCTATAAGACCTTTGAATGGTCCTATATCAAGTGATATAGGACCTCACACAATCTTATACCAACGCATTAAGACCTTTGAATGGTCCTATAGCAACTGGTATAGAACTTAACAACATCATATAGAAAGCTATAAGACCTTTGAACATCTTCAAATCTGACGGTTTGGACAATGAAGTTAATCCAAATCTGACGAGATTCATTGGGATGACCAATATGCCCTCATCTTCTACCATAAACTTATTTCATCCTCCTCAACCCACCCTTCCACCCAACAAAGCCACCGTGGCCATCCACCCATGAAACTCACTTTCCAGGTTCTTTTCTCCCTCCCCCTACCTTTGATTCTATCCTCCCCTTTTCAACCCATCTCTCTGCCCCCTCCATTCACCAAAATGAGGAAGAACTCGCCCATACCCAGAATCAACAACAACAACAAAAATAATAATCTTGCAATCATTCACATACAGAGAGAGTAATAAACCACACACACACATCACACACATAAAACACAGTAACAAGCATAACTGACATACTACTTGCTCTTTTTTCTCTATTAATTGACATTTCAAGTGAATCCATTGAATTTTGGTATGTGGGTATTCAAGAAGTGGGTATTTCAAGTGAATGAGAAAGAACTCACCAATACCCAAAAACATCAACAACAAGATAACAATATAGAAGCAAAATAACAAGCAAAACCCTTAGAGTTCTTGCTCTTTCTTTACTCTATTAACTGACATTCCAAGTGAATCCATTGAATTTTTGTGTGTGGGTATTAAGCGGGTTTCGAAGAGTAAAATTAAGAAGAAGAAAAACAAGAATGCAGAACAACACACCAAAAATGAGAAGAACTCGCCAATAGCCAGAATCAACAACACAACAAGGGTAATAATATTGCAATCAAACAAAGTAAACATACACATACAGCACACACAAATAAAAGTAACAAGAAAAACCCTTAGAGTTCTTGCTCTTTCTTTACTCTATCATTTGAGATTTCAAGTAAGAAGCGGGGTTTGTAGCGTAAAATTAA
The DNA here is from genome assembly GCA_022495995.1 of Adenophora triphylla var. japonica. Classification (NCBI taxonomy): domain Eukaryota; kingdom Viridiplantae; phylum Streptophyta; class Magnoliopsida; order Asterales; family Campanulaceae; genus Adenophora; species Adenophora triphylla. The sequence goes on along the minus strand of JAFEMH010004819.1, from coordinate 91,477 downwards.
GAAGAAGAAGAAGACGAAGAAGAAGAAGAAACCCCAGAAACAGAGTTGAAATGTATTATTAGTCCAGAGACGTCAATTGCTGCAGCCCAAGATTCAGAAAAATCAAACCCTTCAACGTTCCGATCTGTGAAGGAATGGAGCGAATTAGGCGATCAATGCAAGCCAAGAAACGAATCAGCAACGAGAAATCACAATCTCCGGTGGAATTTGGCCGCCGAAGCCAAGAAAAATAGGGGTTTGCGGTGTATCGATGAGGAAAAGAGCGGTAACTGTTGGTGGTGGTTGGGAATGGAGCGGTGGAGGAGGATGGCAACGGATATGAAGAATATGTAAAACGAGAAGAATTTCAGAGGAACTTTTGTTGGGGTTTTGGAAGAGTCGAGGGTTGGCGAGGCAGAGAAAGGGCGTGAGGAAGGGATTAGATGGTGAATGGAGAGGAATCCATGGATTTCGACTAGAGAGAGAGAGAGAGTGGCCTTTGCGTTTAGTTTAGAGAGAGGGTGGGGTAAAATTGGTATTTAGAAATCATATTTGACCAGGTCAAATGAGTTTTGGGTTTACACGGTATTTTGATCTGAGCTTCTCAATGAGTTTGGAATTTTGAATCTGGGTTAGGTTTTTATGGGATAAAATCTGGGCTAAAGGGGTAGGAAGGAATTAATTCATTTTTTTTCCCAAACAATTCACTCCCTCATCAAACTCAACCCACTTCTTCCTCTCCCTCTTTCAAAATACCAATTCATACTATCATTATTTTTTAGAATATTGACATGCACTTCAAAGAAGAGAATTTTTTTTTTTTTTTGCGTCCAAATCGAATGAAAGTAGTCTCTATTTTTTGAGGAATTTTTTTAATGGTTTTTGGTGAAAAAAATTAAAAAAAAATAATTTATTATAAAATATTTGTTTAATATTCAAAAAAGAGGATTTTTTTAAGAAAATATCATATTTGTTTACATTAACTCATCATGAACAAAATTATAATATTCTTTTTCAATTTAACTTATTTAATTTTGAGAAGAAAAATTAAAATCCAAAAATAACTAACAATGTGTTAATGAATTTTTTTCCCAAACACTACACTCCCGCATCAAACCCAATCCACTTCTTCCTCTCCCTCTCCCTCTCCCTCTTCCTCTCCCTCTCCCTCTTTCAAACTACCTATTTATACTACATTTATTTTTTAGAATATTGACATGCACTTCAAAGAAGAGGATTTTTTTTGTGTCCGAATCAAATGAAAGTAGTATCTATTTTTGGAGGAAATTTTTTAATGATTTTAGGTGGAAAAAAAATTAAAAAAAAACAATTTATTATAAAATATTTTATTTATATTCAAGAAAGATGATTTTTTTTCTGTGTCCGAATCAAATGAAATTAGTTTCTACTTGTAGAGGAGAAAAAATTATGAATTTTGGTGCAATTTTTTTTTTATTAATTTATTATAAAATAATTGAGGTCAAAGAATTTTGGGGAAATTTTTTTCGTAAATTGAGGCATCCAATCAAAAGCACTTTATGTTGATTTCAATGTCTAATATCTACATTTATGCCACAAACGTAAATGACTAAAATACCCTGAACAGATTTCCAAATTTAACCACTTGATGTTGACGTTTTTGAGCGCCAAATTTCCATTTGGCCACTTTCTTGCTTTTAATATAGTATAGATTATACAGCCTCATTCAAAGATACCGAGTTGTGCTTCGTGTTCAAAATCATTTATTGGCATGTTTAGTTGATTGTCGAGCCAATGTTTTGGTCAATTATATTTCTTAGGCTTCTTTTACGTTTATAATATTTGTAAACTCCACTGTTTGAGTTGAGCATACGATGTTTGTGGATAGCTAGCTATTTGTTAATTGCATTTGCTAATAAAATATGTTCGTTTACTTAAAAAAAACAATACTTCGTGAATCCGTCGTTGGGCACACCCAACGGTAAGCCATAATTTTATTAGAAGCGGATCAAGATTGTTTGGGAGAAAATTAAACTTATAATATGAAAATTTGTTATACAAAGGGGGTCTAATGATTTAATAGTACAAATTTTATAAAAAAATAAACACAAAATCTGGGGAGAAACGCGTTTCTCAGTCGCGTACGGAGAAACGGGGTAACGTTTGTCGCGCGACATACTTAGCCACAACAACTGGATATCACTTTCATCAGTTTCTGGATATCCAGAACATTGAATATGGATATCCAGAAGCTTTGGAAAGGATATCCAGAAAAAATATTTGATTTCTGGATATCACTTTCATCAGTTTCTGGATATCCATATTCAATGTTCTGGATATCCAGAAGCTTTGGAAAGGATATCCAGAAAAAATATTTGGTTTCTGGATATCACTTTCATAAGTTTCTGGATATCCATATTCAATGTTCTGGATATCCAGAAACTGATGAAAGTGATATCCAGAAACTGGCTAAGTATGTCGCGCGACAAACGTTGCCCCGTTTCTCCATACACGACGGAGAAACGCATTTCTCTGTAAACCGACTCAAAAATAAAGGGGTTCAAATAGACAAAAATATAATTTTATATATTTTTCCATAATTTAGAGGTAGTAAAATAACTTTTTAGTTTATACTCCCCCGTCTTATTTTAAAATTCAAAAATTTCTCAAAATTGTCCCATCTTAACTTTCAAAATTTTAAAATGAACTTTTTTATTATTTTTTTATTTGTGGGCTTCACATGTAATACTCATTTTCTCTCAACTACCCAATTGTCTGTATTGATAACACCCAATTGTCTACATTGATAACACGTTACCCTTTTCTCTTTTTTCTTAATTCTTGTACCCAATCTATTTAGTTAACCTTATAATGGTGAAACAAGTAATGACATATTGTGATTATAGAATATAGATATGGTAGGAGAGAGAAAGTGAGTTTAAAAATAGTTAGTGAATAAATATTATGAGTATTACATGTGAGATTTACAAATAAAAATAAATTCAAATTTTGAATCTTAAGATTTGAATATTACGATGTGACTGACATCCATATATAATATTACAGCAGAAGAAATTTCAAGTTCCACAGCTCGCCACGTGTCAATCTCTTATTCGCCGATATTTTGCATTTTGGTCCTTAAATTTCATCTATTTTTTGCCAATAAATAAGCTTTTTGGTCCATAAATAACAATTATTTGTGTTTTAGTCCTTTTAATTCATTTGTGTTTTAGTCCTTTGAAAATTAAATTCCCCAATAAGTTTATTTAAATGAAATAAATTCAATAAGTTTATTTAAATGTTTTATATCAAAATTATCATCTCACTTTTTTATTGTTGTATATATAAACCTAACATATTGTTTTCATTTTTTAAATGAAATTAATTATTAATTAAACTTTTACATTAAAATAAACCCAATAAGTTTATTTAAATGAAATAATTCACAAATAAGTTTATTTAAATGTTTTATATCAAAATTATCGTCTCACTTTTTTATTGTTGTATATAAACCTAACATATTGTTTTCGTTTATTTAAATGAAATTAATTATTAATTAAACTTATACATTAAAATAAATCCAATAAGTTTTTTTAAATAATTAGCCTTAAATTTTGGCAATTAATAAGATTCATTTAGTCTTTTAAAAAAAATTAATTAGCCTTAATTAACCTTAAATTTCGACAATAAATCAAGTATATATATAGTATGGTTTACTCATTGAATTATTTTCATACATTTTCCTTATATATTTTTTTTATATACTTTCATATATATTATGGTTTACTCAAGTATATATATAGTATGTTTTCTTTATAAAATATAATAGAGTATATGGAACAAATTGGCTGAACATGACAAAAATATCGTGTATAAACTAAGGAAAGTATTGTAAAATAATTTGAAATTAGAATTCAATTATTAATATTATCAAATTAGATTAGATTTAATTCAAATCTTACATATTTATCAAATGGGTTATATTTCCTTAAAAAAAGTTTACATTTTCAATTGTTTGACTAAGTCCATGAAATTCATTTTTTTTTTTAAAGAAGTCCATGAAATTCAGTTAGTGGAGTATTAAAATTACATGAATTGATTTTTTAAAATTTTGAGCAACAGTGCTATGGCAAGCTAAATTCGGGTATCATAAACTGATCTAATCTTAAAATTTAAAAAGATTTTTAACAAGGCAAATTTTCTAAATGCCATAAAATTACTCATGCAAATCTTCAATGTTCATCCTAATTTAAATATAGTTAAATGTTTTGAATTTCAAAATTTTTCTAATTTAAACACATTAATACATTTTGAAGATGTCAATTCATATTTAAATTGATTACCAAGTATCATTATAAATTATCCCTACAAATCTTCAAAAAGAAAAAAAAAGTCATCATTACGTGAATAACCCTATCAGTCTTAATATATTTTTGATTATATAATTTCATCCGGCCTAGCTAAATATTTTATATCAAAATTATCGTTGAACTTTTTTATTGTTGTACATAAACCTAACATATTGTTTTCATTTATTTAAATGAAATTAATTATTAATTAAACTTATATTCTTTTTAAAGATTTTTCATTTAATAAATTGATTTTTCATTTAATAAAAGGTTAATGTTTATAAGGTAAATATTTATAAGGTAAATATTTATAAAGTAAATTATCCCAATTTAAGCTCAATCAACATTTGAATTTTGAAATCAAAGATTTTTCATTTAATAAATTAATTTTTCATTTAATAAAAGGTTAATGTTTATAAGGTAAATATTTATAAGGTAAATATTTATACAGTAAATTATCCCGATTTAAGCTCAATCAACTTTTGAATTTTAAAATCAAAGATTTTTCATTTAATAAGTTGATTTTTCATTTAATAAAAGGTTAATGTTTATAAGGTAAATATTTATACAGTAAATTATCCTGATTTAAGCTCAATCAACTTTTAAATTTTGAAATCAAAGATTTTTCAATAGTTGATGTCACTATTATGACATGGCATTATGTAATTCTCCCATTGGTCAATTATTTTCTATATAAATCATGCAACAAACTTATTTTGCAACTGCCTCATTATTTTGCAACCCTAGCAAGAGATTTAGAGAGAGAGGCGGCATAGAGACAGGAGATTTCGACAGAGAGAGATTTCGATAGAGAGAGATTTTCGAGAGGAAGAAAGGAACCAGCCGAGCCTAGGGAGGAAGAAGAAGAAGAACTCTTCTTCATTGCTCGGTAGATTCAACACCAAGGTAAGGATTCAATCATCTTTTAATATGTTTTTTAACCTAGAAAACCCTAGAAACTGCATACATTTACATTAAATCCTTCCCAAAGCTTGCATGGTTGTTCTTATAAAAACTTCTATGGAATAAATTTGAATATCATATAAGATCATGTTTTTCAATATCTTGAATGTCGATTCCCTTCTTATCAACGTTAATCCGTGCATCTTGCAATTCCTTTACCTGATATGAATTATTTATTGTTATAATGGAAAAAGTGGAACTTAATTGGTATATTAATCGAACAGGCATGATTTTAATGATTGGAACTATACCTCCTCATTTTGTCTGGCCTGAGAAGTTGATGGTCTTAATGATTCTGACTCAGCCTGAAACTATAAATTGAATATTGAAAACCAATAAACTCATTGACAATTATTTAACACTGTCAGGTGTAATTCTTTTTTTTTTTAATCCGAAAGGAAGATACTATTAGAAGAAGATCAATTTACAAAAGGATGGTTTGGAGGAAGAAAATAAGATGACCATTCAAGTAGTCAATCAATCAGAAGTTTCAGTAACAAGATATAGATATTCGTAAGTAGGTTGACAGCGTCCATAGCGTGTACATAACCTTTTTGGAATATGAAGATGTTGCTAGACTTGAATGTATTCTGTTTGGATAAAAAAAAATCGCTGACCATACTTCTCCTTTGCACAGGATCCATCCCCCGATTTGACATTTACTTATATTTTTTACTTATCCACAAATCCTGTTCCAGCTATATGTTGGATGGAAATCAGAATCTCCAAATTTTCTGAAATTTCCAATTATATAGTGAAAATGGTACACAAGGAGGCAGCCAAAACAAGATGGTAAATCATGTTGCCTTCCCAAAATTATGTACTAGAGAAAACTGAACTTTGTTCCAATAAAAAAACTAAAAAGGAACCTAAATGAAGTCGCCCAAAGAGCTCATATTTGCATTGAATTGTAAAAAGTAAGTACTAGCAAACTTAACTTAAACTGTTGCCAGGGACAACATTTTACTATGATGTAAGCTATTTTAGCTAAAGATATTCATATTTATAATTTTTATTTTTAGTGGATTTATGGAATCACAAAATTTGATATCTCTTAATTGTTTAACAAAAAATAGATGTCATGTTAAATGTTTACATAATATTATGCTTAGTGCCTAATATTTGAATATTCTGCTATTTAATTAAAGATGTTTTGACTGATCTTTCCTAATCAGAAAATGACCTACAAGAGAAATTATAACATCAATAACTATATAATGGCTAAAGTGATTAAGCACTATTTCCTAAAACGGCAAAAAGAGCGGGAAAACTACTTTCTAAATCTATACACAAATTAAGACTTTATTGTTCTAACTACTAATAATTAATAAACATCAATCTCTATGTATATTTGCTGCATGCTTTCTCGAATTTCAAAACTTTTTAAATACTCAATATGGCCTGGTCAGCGTACTAGACAAGCTTTGGTCCTTTCGTATTCAGCCTTTTCTTCTCGATCTCTCTTCTCCCTCATTCAGCGTCACTGCCAAAAATCCCCCCTCTTCCCCCAAAACATCCAGTTGCCGTCGCCCCCTCTCTATTCTTCCATTGTCTCCGCCATTTCACAGCGCCTCCTCTTCTCCCTCATCCCTACGCACTCTCTCCCTCTCTACAAATACCTTCGTCGCCTCCCTCTTCCCCCTAACATCCACGCCCTCTGGCCTCTACTATAAATGCCGCCATCAGCTCTCTCTTCCTCTTTGATTGGTGCTGCCCCCTCTTTATTGATCCATTGTCGCCGCCTGTATGTCTCTTCTCTCTTCTCTCTTCTCTGTTATCTCTTAAAATCAGAGGTCAGTTTCTGGAATTCTTCCATGGATGAATTTGTGTTATTAGATAGTGACAATCTGTGTTAGGTTTTTGACAAGTGGATTCTTGGTCGTATACATTGATTCATAATTTCCTCATCTCTGCAAGTATCTGCTGTTGGAGTGTCCCTGTAATTGCTGCTGCTTCTTCTTCTTCTTCTATTAATACAATTTTGATCTTTCCAAGATCAGTTATGCTTCTGTTTCTGATCTGTTTAGTACTGTCTTCCTAAGCCATGGACTAAAATCTTCTTACGCATTTGAATTTTGCTCAAAATTTTCGGGTTATCTTCTTTACAGTTTCAATTGATTCTCTCTTTGTTAGTGTTGTCTTTTATGTGTTTGTTGCAGATCTTAGGTCAAGCTGTTTAAATGAAGAATTGATCAGCTAATTAGCAGTTTGTTCTTTCAGAGCCCTGTTATTTTGTTGGTTTCATCTTCTGATTTAGCCTTGCTTTTGCAGTCACTCTCAAGCTTTCTATGGAACTTTCATTTTGGGACGGAGTAAGTATCAATTTTTTTTGAGTGGATGTATATATATGTAGTGCATGCAAAAGGCATTATTTTCAGCCAGTTCATAACATTCTTGGATCTGATACATTACTCCCTTCAGAAGGTGTTTAAAAATATCTCTGTATACTTATTTTTTCTTCCCTCTGTCCCATAATGATAGTCCTATTTGACTATTCAAATATTTTAACGGCTCATTTTCATTTCCATCGCTAGCCTTAATGATCTTTACTTAGGTCAAGCTGTTTAAATGAAGAATTGATCAGCTAATTAGCAGGTTTGTTCTTTGAGATTCATGTTAGTTTGTTGGTTTCATCTTCTGATTTAGCCTTACTTATGCAGTCACTCTCAAGCTTTCTATGGAACTTTCATTTTGGGACGGAGTAAGTATCAATTTTTTTTTTTTTTGAGTGGATGTATATATATGTAGTGCATGAAAAAGGCATTGTTTTCAGCCAGTTCATAACATTCTTGGATCTGATACATTACTCCATTCAGAAGGTGATTATAAATATCTCTGTATGCTTATTTTTTCTTCCCTCCGTCCCATAATGATAGTCCTATTTGACTATTCAAACATTTTAACGGCTCATTTTCATTTCCATCGCTAGCCTTAATGATCTTTACTTATTACCCCATTGCTCCTACCTTGTAAAAATGCCACTGTCATACGGGTTTCTTAGTTTTATCAAAAATGTCTTTTTTCAGTAATCTGTATTCCGTAGTCTCCTTTACACTATGCTTAGTATGGAAGAAGCAGGTGTTGATGGTGTACTAATTGTGCAGCCCATCAATCACCAGTTTAATTATTCCTTGGTGCTAGAGGTCATTAGCACTGTGTTGGTATCTTAACTGTATTCTTATTTATAATTGGGTAAACAATTATAATTGATGTTATAATGTGTTGGTATCTTAACTGTATTCTTATTTATAATTTTTTTTTATTTGTTGTTGCAGGTTCAAGTGGAAGGATCACATGGGACAAGGCCAAAAGAATGTAGTTTGTGCAAGAAAAGTGGACATAACAAGAGGGGATGTCCATTGGGTAAAGAACAAGATGGTATTGAGGTAAACAATTTTACTTGATGTTATAATGTGTTGGTATCTTAACTGTATTCTTATTTATAATTTTTTTTATTTGTTGTTGCAGGTTCAAGTGGAAGGATCACATGGGTCAAGGTAAAAAAAATGTAGTTTGTGCCAGAAAAGTGGACATAACAAGAGGGGATGTCATTTGGTTAAAAAAAATTGTTCCAGTGATTCCTGAATATGAGTTTTTAACTACTGAGTGTGATATGTTATTAAATGATTTGTCTCATGCTTTAAATGATGAAGAGGGAAATACAATTATTGCTGCAAATGAGGTTTTAAAGAGACTCCACTTGTACTATATTTTATTTTCAGTACTTTTAGTATTTATGCACTAATGTTGTGTCTTTATTAGGTACTTAATGAAACTGTTGTTGAAGGTGAAGCACAAGGCAGTCCACCTCCTGGGGTAATGCAAATGGTTGCACCAGCTGGTAGAGACAATGTTGTCCCTAATGCAGCCTTTGCAGAGATTGGGTCATCCTCACCACCACAGCAAGCAAAGACAGCTCCATCAAATGAAGGTTACATTCAGAAGGGGGGCAATAATTTTATAACATTGCCCAAGTTGAAGGCCTTACATCAGAGAAAGAATACACATGAAGAAAATCAACAACAACCACTTCAACAACAACCACTTCAACGTCCAAAAGTTAGAAGGTCTACAAGAATTCAATGGAATCAATGAATATCACCTAAGAAGATTGACACAAGCATCATAGATTTGACAGAAGACTAATTTCACCAACTGTTGTTAATTGGTTACTAAAAACTTAACTTTGGGTATTTTGGTTGTAAAAAACTTAACTTTGGTCTTTTGTGTTTTGGTGATGCCATATTATGACAATTTAAGTGGCATGGATATCATTTGAGATGTCTTTTGATAGTTTGGACATATGTATGCACATTTGAGATTATGGTACTCACTTTTGGTAGATTGGATAAATGGTTATGGAAATTGATTGACCAATGGTGGTTTACTTATATATTCATTCATAGCAAAATTACAGGTTACAATCAAATACTCCAAGTACTCTGTTGAACCTATACTACCAGTTATATCTAACCTCTAAAACGCCCATTTCATTCACTACTCTGTTTTAGCCATTGTGGCATACATATTCAGACTCCAAAACACCATCTCCAAAAATACACCCATGACAGACCAAGCAAGCAAGCTAAAACACTAAATTTGAAGAAGGGAAGATGAAGATTTAGGTTTAATTGAAATTGGGGATAAAAGGGAAGATGAAGTTAAGGTTTATAATGAAGAAGTTAGCCCAAATTGCACGTGAATGACCCGTGCCAAGTTTCTCTCCATGGAAATGACGAAAATACCCCTTCAGTTAGTCACGTGAAACACACATGAACCATGGTTCGTTAGTTTTCTAACGAGCAATCCAAAAATATACCCAATTGTAACAAAATGACAAACTCATTAACCAAATTGCCACAAATGCAAATTCGATAACCAATTGAAACATCTCGACAAACTAAGGTAACTAAAATGCAATTAACCCTGAATTAAGATATAACTGTTTCACTTTTATGTTAATCAAAAAATTGAATTTCTTTGATTGGTTAACGAAAATTTTAAAAAGTGTTCTTTTCGTGTGTTTAACACACGGGTGGCATACTTGTTTTGCTTAATGGCTAAAGCCTAACTATGCCCGTCAAATTTCGCCGGTTACTCACTTGTTTATTATAAGATGGAAAAAAAAAATAGATGTAACTAAGGTACATTATGGGGATGGTCAAATCGGATCGGAACCGGACCGGAATCGGAATCGGATCGAAAAAGTTCGAAACCGCCATGAACCGTCACGAAAACCGAAATCGGGGTAATCGGAACCGGTTTGGAGCCGGGCCGGTTAAGGGTCACCAAAATGGTGAATCGGATCGAAAAAAGCCCGGAACCGAACGAAAATTCATTATTTTTAAATAGAATCGGACCGGGACCGAAATCGGACCGGAAAAAGCCCGGAATCGGACGATCTGGAAAGAAAACCGGAATCGAATTAACCGAAACCGTGAGCAATCAGGACCGATTAAGGATTATACATTTTCCGAATCAAAACGGGACCGGAACCGAATTTGGTTATCCCTAGCTACTACATTACCGTCGTTACGTATTCACCGGAACAAATACGAAGGTTAAAGTTGTAACTAGATCAAGGCCAGAGCAGTCGCATAGATCTTCCCCCACCCCCAAAATCCATTATTTAAACCCAGAATTTACCCACTTCCTTTCACTTTTCCCTTTCTTATTCACAATTTCACATTACAAATTCCTGACACCTCTAATCTACTCCATAATTCACAGCGTTAGGCTTCGCTTCAATCCCTCAAAACCCTAAATTCGTTCCCAAAAATACTTAAATGGGTAAATGGAATCCTCGAAGATGGACGCGCAAGAATTACAATCAGCCACCCCCACCCTCGCCTCCAAATTACTTCGAGACCGAATTCAAATTTAGAGGTAACTTTAAATGTTCTATTTATGTTTCTTTATACATTAACTATGATTGTTTGATTCTCAGAATGTGTGTTTTGATTTGAAACAAGATTTTGTAGGTGTTCTGTTTTGTGTATTTTTTTACGGTGTTAGAAAAATGTATTTGGAGTGTGTATATTTAGAGCAAGAAAGGGTTTTTAATTTTTTTTATTAATTTAGTACTGTTCTATTGATTTTTTTTTATTATTTCTGCTTTTTTTTTTCTTCTGTGATTGCTCACTGATGTATAAGGGAAAATAAATAGATACATGTGTATGGTGTTTGATTGTTACACTGTATGTGTATTGTTTGATTGGTCTTTAGTTGAACAAAGAATGTTTAAGTTGTTGGTATTGTTCCATTTAATGTTTAATTGTTGGTTGTGATGATATGTATGTAATTTTGAACCTCCCCTGGAGGAAGAAAGGGTTTTCTGTTTCTGGCTTCGTTGTTTGCTTTTTTCTTTCTTTTTTTGTAATTTCGAGTGAGAATTATTTGTGGGTTCGAACGATGGCTATTCTGTTTTTGCCTATTCAGTTTCTGCCTTTTGCCTCTACGTATGATAGGATTTCTGTTAAAGATGAAGATAGTTAAGGACTGATGGTTTTGATGAATGAAATTGTAAACTTTCAAGAAGCTTTTTTGGGTACACTTAAGGCTATTCGAACCCACAATGGTTATGGAAATTGATTGACCAATGGTGGTTTACTTATATATTCATTCATAGCAAAATTACAGGTTACAATCAAATACTCCAAGTACTCTGTTGAACATATACTACCGGTTATATCTAACCTCTTAAACGCCCATTTCATTCACTACTCTGTTTTAGCCATCGTGGCATACATATTCAGACTCCAAAACACCATCTCCAAAAATACACCCATGACAGACCAAGCAAGCAAGCTAAAACACTAAATTTGAAGAAGGGAAGATGAAGATTTAGGTTTAATTGAAATTGGGGATAAAAGGGAAGATGAAGTTAAGGTTTATAATGAAGAAGTAAGCCCAAATTGCACGTGAATGACCAGTGTCAAGTCTCTCTCCATGGAAATGACGAAAATACCCCTTCAGTTAGTCACGTGAAATACACATGAACCATGGTTCGTTAGTTTTCTAACGAGCAATCCAAAAATATACCCAATTGTAACAAAATGACAAACTCAATAACCAAATTGCCACAAATGCAAATTCGATAACCAATTGAAACATCTCGACAAACTAAGGTAACTAAAATGCAATTAACCCTGAATTAAGATATAACTGTTTCACTTTTATGTTAATCAAAAAATTGAATTTCTTTGGTTGGTTAACGAAAATTTTAAAAAGTGTTCTTTTCGTGTGTTTAACACACGGGTGGCATACTAGTTTTGCTTAATGGCTAAAGCCTAACTATGCCCGTCAAATTTCGACGGTTACTCGTTTATTATAAGATGGAAAAAAAAATAGATGTAACTAAGGTACATTACCGTCGTTACGTATTCACCGGAACAAATACGAAGGTTAAAGTTGTAACTAGATCAAGGCCAGAGCAGTCGCATAGATCTTCCCCCACCCCCAAAATCCATTATTTAAACCCAGAATTTACCCACTTCCTTTCACTTTTCCCTTTCTTATTCACAATTTCACATTACAAATTCCTGACACCTCTAATCTACTCCATAATTCACAGCGTTAGGCTTCACTTCAATCCCTTAAAACCCTAAATTCGTTCCCAAAAATACTTAAATGGGTAAATGGAATCCTCGAAGATGGACGCGCAAGAATTACAATCAGCCACCCCCACCTTCGCCTCCAAATTACTTCGAGACCGAATTCAAATTTAGAGGTAACTTTAAATGTTCTATTTATGTTTCTTTATACATTAACTATGATTGTTTGATTCTCAGAATGTGTGTTTTGATTTGAAACAAGATTTTGTAGGTGTTCTGTTTTGTGTGTTTTTTTTACGGTGTTAGAAAAATGTATTTGGAGTGTGTATATTTAGAGCAAGAAAGGGTTTTTAATTTTTTTTATTAATTTAGTACTGTTCTATTGATTTTTTTTTTATTATTTCTGCTTTTTTTTCTTCTGTGATTGCTCACTGATGTATAAGGGAAAATAAATAGATACATGTGTATGGTGTTTGATTGTTACACTGTATGTGTATTGTTTGATTGGTCTTTAGTTGAACAAAGAATGTTTAAGTTGTTGGTATTGTTCCATTTAATGTTTAATTGTTGGTTGTGATGATATGTATGTAATTTTTGAACCTCCCCTGGAGGAAGAAAGGGTTTTCTGTTTCTGGCTTCGTTGTTTGCTTTTTTCTTTCTTTTTTTGTAATTTCGAGTGAGAATTACTTGTGGGTTCGAATGATGGCTATTCTGTTTTTGCCTTTTGCCTATTCAGTTTCTGCCTTTTGCCTCTACGTATGATAGGATTTCTGTTAAAGATGAAGATAGTTAAGGACTGATGGTTTTGATGAATGAAATTGTAAACTTTCAAGAAGATTTTTTGGGTACACTTAACGCTCTTCGAAATCATTTTGGGATTAAGGCTTTGTTGTTGGTGTTGTTGTATTAACTCTATTCAAATATCTTATAAATCATGAACAAAAGTGTGGCAGAAACTTCAATAAATAAAGATTTTGTACCCAAAAAAAAAAAAGATTATCTCCCTTTCTTTTATGGAAGAAATAGATTCTCCTTTTTCTTTCCTCAGATATCGAAGTTTCCTACATTTATGTGCTATGTTTAAAAGTCGTGGTACATTAATGTGAATGCTTTCTTTATCCGGAACATAAGGCTTTCAATTATACCCACACTTCTGTGGGTATAATTGTAAGTTCAAATGTGAAGAAAAAGGGTGGCCACTGATATTTGACAAAATCCGAGGGGTGGGAATTGAAACCAACCTGACTTTCAATTAATGGGGACCGTTCGATTATGTATCCTTTTGTTTTTGTCCAGCTCATTGTCAATTTACATTGCAGGAATGTTTGTTAAGGAGTGAGGTTTCTTGATGAATTAGTAGACAAACATTTTGGGCCTTGTTTTGTTGATAGGAAAACATAGTATGATTTTGTATCAGATACGTACTTATTTCCTTGTTTTTTCTTGCTAATTAAGCTCATGCAACTTTTTAAATGTCAATTGCAATGCAGCTATTAGATGAATCATATAACTGCACGTAATCAATGTACGGGTAACCAGGATTTAAAATGGTAACTTCTTGCCTATTTGTAGGCCAAGAAAGTGTAATTGAACATCAACTCCTTTTTTCTTTTCATTGTTTCCGAGTCCAAACTTACAGATGTGAATGTTAATGGCAGTGTGTTTCTTCAAGAAAATATTGTCTGCGCCATGCAAGTCCGTGTTTCATGACTATGTCCATCCCAATGGGAACAACGGAAAATCCATTGCAAACTAATATCCATAATGGAAATTCACTTTTCTTCATCTATGGGCTTGGTTAAACTGCGCAACTGTCTTGAAACAGAGGGATTTTTAGTTCAATGCCCTACTTGATTGACGGCCACATCAAACATGGTATTTAATCTCACAGTAGAATGGAATTGAAACCCAAGCAGCCTGACACTTTATTCCACATCAATTGATTTTATAATGTTACTCTTCTTTTTTTCGGTTTCATACTACTTCTTGGTGTAAGAAATTTATTTGTCCAATGATGATTTATAATGAAAATTTCTCTCTTAACAGGGGCCTGAAAAACAATGAGCTTCCATGGGAAGAGAGGTTCTGCCTGTCTGTGGGAATCCCATGGCAGAAGGTTGTCGTTGCTAAAAGGTACATGAACTGTTACGAAAATGTTACCAACTGGAATGATTCTGCTGGGGAAGAAGCATTTAATGATGCAAAAAGACGATTTTGGTCACAAATTAATGGCCTCCCATGCGACGCCCCTGTCCTTGATCCAAATGCTTATGTTCATGATGTTGACTGGAATCTTGATGTCAATCCAGATCTAATTCTAGAAGTAGATCGAGAATACTTCAATCCTGATGAACCAGGAAAAGCCAACAAGCAAAATTCTTCTTCAGGTTGGGGTCCAAGCACCAGCGACAATCCTTGGGAAAGTAGTTGTGAACCAAGCAATGGAGCCATAGAGGATGTGGGCCATGGTTGGGGTCCGTGGGATAAATCAAGAAATATGACTTCTCGTAATCCTTGGGAGGATGGAAATAAGCGAGAGAATGGTGCGATGAAGGACAATAGTTGGGGTTGTGCGGATAATTTATGGGGACGGCCGGCAGGAGCTAATTGTGTCGGATCATCAGAAAGGTTTGGAAACAATCGTGGAAATTCATGGAACCAAGATAATAATGGTGTTGGATCAACCAAGCAAACAGGAAGGGTTTATACTGGAAATAGTTATTCTGCGTGGGAAAATAATGATTTAGGATCAAGAAAATCACACTATACTTCCACTCCTTGGAATAATCAGGCCGGTAGTTCTCTTCCAG
This sequence comes from Adenophora triphylla var. japonica, assembly GCA_022495995.1. Lineage (NCBI taxonomy): Eukaryota > Viridiplantae > Streptophyta > Magnoliopsida > Asterales > Campanulaceae > Adenophora > Adenophora triphylla. Next base: position 75,844 of record JAFEMH010004819.1, on the reverse strand, counting down.
AAAGTAAGCAATGGAAAGATCGTAGGGAGAATTCCTCAGCTTGGGAGAAGTGGGAAAATCAATATAATGTGTCAAATAATTTTGATCAAAGATGGCACGGGAGAAGTGACAGGTCTCGTGGTGGTGGCTGCTTGAAGAGAGAAGGTTCTCGGCAGTATTCGTCAACGTATAAAAGCTCGAGATTTCAGGCAGATGATTATGGGACAGATCATCACTGGAAAAAGCAAAGAAATCAAAACAGGGTTACATTTGAGTAGCCTTGAATGGCAAGAATAGAGTATTTTTGGCAAACTCTATTTTCATCCAATGCACTTTCAAGTTTGTTTCAATTTTACTTTTTATATTCTGTCAAAGAAAAAAAAAAAACCATTGTAGTTTGGAAAATATACCATTCCGTTCCCAAATCTATGCCATCAACAATTTTGAGGTAGGAATGATACATTTTCGAAACTACAGTGGTATCGAAAGGAAAAAAAGTATATAATAGTAAGAGTGGAACACTCTTGGAAGTACAAGTGGATGAAAATAAACAATGCTTGGCCATCAGGTTTGGTCCATATATCTGACTACAGTGAGGGAGATTTTGGACCTTTTTGCTGTTGTGTGACCGAATTGCCTGGTATCAAGGTAATTATTTTTGACTTAGTTTTGGGCCAATTGAATGTGCCAATGTATGAGTTTTTGCTAGGATTGCTTTAATACTTGTATCTTCTACTGGATTATTTTTTAATGGTATCTGTTGGCAGTGCTAAGTATCATCTCAAAGTTTGATGCCTAGTTTCATTTTTATTTCTGCAATCCTGCCTCTTAAAGAACCATTTAACGTAAGTAGTTGCTCATTGAGTTATTTGCACCTGTCGATGTGTTGTTTATATATACATAATGCAGAATGGCAGATGATTTCCGAGCAAATACTGTCCATCTTGATTACCAAGTTAGATTGGACTTAGGATTTCTTTCGGTGGTAGCGATGATGATTGTTGGTCACGACTACCCAAAGAAAAATCCCATTTTGTCTTTTTTTTTTTTTCATAAAAAGTTGCCAGCCATTGGTCTTCATTTATATACTCCTCCGTCTCATAATAAGTGCCCATTTGACTTTTCAAACTTTGTAAGAAATAATAAATGTTCAAGGAGCAGAAAAAGGAAGTAAACCGACAAAAGGGGTCTGACACGGTTGTGTCAGTTAATGAGCACGGTCGTGCCACCGGATGATTATACTGACACGGTCGTGTGCAATATAAAACACGGTCGTGCTAAGCCGTTCCGGTCCAAATTTGGTTTCCTTTTTCTGAATAGATTCTTTCTTGGTGGACGAGGTTTAGGGCTTCTGCTACCCCTAAATAAATATAGTTTCGATCATAATTTGGTGTGATTAACGGAGAAATCTAGAATACACAATAGAGAACCACAAATAGTGTCAAGGAGAGGCGAGGGAGACTAGGAGATGTCATGAGGGGCACTCCTACAACCCTAGCCATGACCAAGGTATGTGTGTTTTTTGATAGAGTAGAAGAGATATGTGAGGGGGTTGATCAGGGAGAGTAGCCATACTTAGATATTAGTGATTGCATGTGTAAAGTTGTAATAATCATGATATATTGATTATAGTGATATCCAGGCTTGGTATCGCCCCTAGATGTAGCCATGTGTTGGTCGGGTTATCAAATATATATGTTATTTCTTTCATATTACTACATGTTGATTATTCTCTCCATGTTATGGCTGCTAATATGGCTAGGCGGATATGTGATCCCCCAAATTTCCAACAACTGGTATCAAAGCTTCGGTGGTAGATCCGTGGGATGTCTTGATTTGATTGAAACGGAGGCTGCATAAAATCAAGATTCAATTGCATAGATCCGGAAGATTTTGATGCATAGATGCATGCGGAAGCAAATTCAGATGGTTCAGATTGCAGGAATCTATGGTAAGGAGGTTGCAGAAATTCAGTTAGGATTGTGGCACGAATTCAAGAAATTTGCAGAAATCCAGGAAGGATTACGATATGCAGATATCTAAGCGAATCAAGGTGTTCATGGGATTGTAGGGCAATCAAATTGGGTGGAGAATCACTAGGAGAAATTTGCTTAGTGCGAATTTGGTGACAGAGCGGAAGATATGAAAGAAGAGGAGATGGAGATCGTAATTGCATTAATCTTATAAGGTGAGTAGTCAGATACTTCATGGGTGTTAGATTTGAAGTTTCAATACAATTTCGAAAGAGCAAATAAGTGATTAGTTGCAAAGAGAGGAGATATACGGGTCAGGACACATAATCGACTGTTTTGCAATAGCATGGAGGAGAGTAGTATAAGTCGGTTAACCATGTGAGAAAATGAGGACTTCTTTCGTAACGACGAATGAGCGATTGGTAGTAAGCTTTAGGAGAGATGAGTGGTGTTGTACACTACCTACAACATCAAAATTCTTTTGGAGGGAGACACATGTCAAGTCGAAGGACCCTTTGGTGGAAAAAAGAGAGCCATCAACAAACAACATGTTAAGGGGGAGCTGCGCAGCAAGGAGAACATGTCACATTACCTAATAGAGAGCGAGGAGAATCACGAGCAATCGATGCAAGAGAAAAGGGGAGACCATGTTTCATGGAGCGGCATTGCGAGGAAAGTGGATTTGGAGAGAGAAGACGAAGTCGGACTTGCAAGGAATCATATAAGTGCTTAATTTAAGGAGAGGCAAGAGGAATCCGACATGGAGAGGTTGAAGCGTCGCTTGGTTTCAACTCGCCTTATTACTTGAGCGAAAGCTTGGGTGGGAGCTTAGTGCTCGGCGTTGTCAAGATATATGAGGATGGTCATTCTCTAGGTGGGAGTTTGACGGGCAATTACTATAGTTTATTGGTTTTAGTCTACAGGTGGGAGATTGTTGGGTTATTGAGTCTAAACCAACATGAAGACATAGGAGAACAAGGATTCTAACCAATGGAGGAGCTCGAGTCAATATAGGAATGTTTAATTAGGAAAAAAGGGAAGCAAATCGGCAAAAGAGGTCGGACACGGTCGTGTTAGTTAATGAGCACGTTCTGAAACGGTCATGCACAATATAAATCACAGTCGCTATTTTCGGTCCAGATTTGGTTTCCTTATTCAGAATTGATTCTTTATTGGAGGACAAGATTTAGGTATTCTCTTACACCTATATAAAAATAGTTTCGACGATAATTTGGTGTGCTTGATGGAGAGAGCTAGGATACATAAGATGGAGCCACAAATAGTGTCAAGTAGAGGGCGAGGGGCTTAGAAGATGCCATGAGGGGCACTCCTACAACCCTAGTTATGACCAAGGTATGTATGTTTTTGATAGAGGAGATGATATATATATGAAAAGGTTGTTAATGTAGAGTAGCCATGATTAGATCTTAGTGATTGAATGTACAAAGTTGTAATAACCATCGTATATTGATTATAGTGATATTCTGACTTGACATCACCCTCAGATGTAATCATTTGTTGGTAAATTGGGTTACTAAATCTATGTGTCATTTCTTTCGTATTACTACATGTTGATTAGTCCCAATGTTAAAACTGATAGTATTAGATAGGCCGGATATGTGATTCCCAAATTTTCCAGCATGTATCCCCTTTGTCCCTTGTTTCTAAATAAATGAGTACTCCCTCCGTTCCATGATTATATGCATAAATTGTGATGGCACGAGAATTAAGGAGAAAAGTGAAAAAGGTGATGTGTTGTGAGTATAGATGGTTGGGTAGGAGAGAGAAAGTGGAGTAAGTGGATAATGGTTGTGAGTAGAGACAAGTGAGTCCCATTTTCAGTAAAGACAAGTGAGTCCCATTTTCATTTTGAAATTTTGCAAATTTGCAAATTATTGTGAAATGCCCAAAAGGTGTTTTTTTTTTTTTTTGCAGATTATCGTGGGACGGAGGAATATTTATTTTCAAGAAATTTTGTCCCTAAATATTTTTTTTCATTACTTATTTTATACTTGTAAAAAAGATAAACACATCATATTCAATACCATATTTTCAACAAAACAATATCAATTGGATTACAATCTCCACTACTGCATCGTAAATATTAAATCTCAACCCTTGAGAAATCAAAAAAAAAAAAAAAAATTCAGAAAATCAGCCACAAAACAGATGCAGTTTTCGTAAAGGCTCGGGAATTTCTGACATGTACGCATAACTGCACTTTAAACTTCATTTTCAAAGTATTTTGACCCCCAATACCGTAGTTTTCCTCTCATTTTGTAGCTGAACAATTCGAAAATCTTAGCAACAGACTCGTCCGTGGAGGATCCAGGAAGTAAATATCCCACATTCATAATTATATCAGGCATGCTTGAACATTTTCATGCTGAGCCAGTGGAAGTATACGCCAACAAAAACGATGGGCAATGTCAAAGGAACCAAGAAGCAATAGTACCTGTTAACAAATAAGAAACAGAAATTCAGGAACATAAATAGTAATAATACCAGTTGCAAAAATGGAACAAAAGGCAAACTGAGTGTTTTTTTTTTTTTTTTTTACCAATTTGGTTTCTTACTCATGAAACACTCTGAATATTTAACATTTTAAACATGTATTATATTCTCGGTTTCTCCTAATAATGAGTAAATCTTCAAGACTAGTTCATACTCCCTCAGTCCCGGAAGGTTTGTCTCATTTTGATTTTTATGGTCAACTCAATGAAATTTTTGTTGGAAATGGGTAACGAAAAGTTAAGTTTGACTTAACGTTGACCTAGATTTCTAACGGAAGTTCGTTATGTGTTAACGGAACTAGTTACAAAATGTATTCTACATTTGTTGTAGATTATTAAACTCATTTAATGTCTCAAAACCATTTAGGGTGAATGAGAATTAATGACAAGTGTTTTTGTAACTTAACGGAAGTTAAATAAAGGGTTAAAATTGATTTGAATTAGCCAAAACGTGCTTGGACTGATTGATCAATCGCAACTGTTCGAAGAGGCAATTTTTCTCGGGCTTCGCCGCGGTCGCGCTCCAGCCCTAGAGCGGCCGCGCCGAGTTAAGTAAAACATGGGGTCGATCTCGGCATAAGAGCGCGGTCGCGCTCAAGGCAAGAGCGGCCGCGCTCGTGCTCGCATTCTCGAACAGTTTTGGCACCTCTTGATGAACTGACCATGAACCCTTTAACTTTCTTTAAATAGTTTCCTCCGAATTTCAATTAACATACACAAATCATTCCGAGCCTTTTACCCTCTGAGAGATAGATTAACATACCCAAATCATCGCATATTGTTGCATTCAATCTTTCAAGTCCAAAGTTCTAAAACCTTGTGTTGTTCGTTAGATTAGTTATATTGGAGTGCTCCTTATAACTAATAGTAAGTCGTTTTATCTTACTAGAGTTTTGTCATACAACCGTAAGCACCAAGCAAGGGACAAATAACTCTTACGGAGATTGTATTAAATACAAGACTCGACTTGAATTCGTTTGTTTTTCAATCTCCGTTACTTTTGTTTGTCGCTTTTTCGTTAAGTCTTAAAGAAGCCATACACAAGTACCAACAATCGTAAGAGTTATTTGACGCTTCTTCAAGAGAGATGGCAAACGAGAAAGACTCCACCGAATCAAGTCAAGGGAATGTGACGCCTCCATCACAAGGTGATACTACATTCAACAATGTTGCTCCCGCTCCTACAACTCATCACATAAGTCATGCGAGAAACCCGCGAAATTCACCGGTAGATGGATTTCAAGAGACGGCAACAGAAGATGCTCTTCTACTTGACCACCCTAAGCTTGCACCGCTTCTTAAAGGAAGATCCTCCGGCGGTAGAAAAAGGTGATCCGGAACCCCAAAGGCAAATGGCAAAGGAGGCTTGGTCTCACGGTAATTTTCTTTGTAAGAATTATATCTTAAATGGACTTGACGATGCACTATACAATGTGTATAGTACAAGCCGAGTTAGCCAAAGCGTTGTGGGACACTTTGGAAAGGAAGTACAAGATCGAGGATGCCGGGTCAAAGAAATTTGTCGTCGGTAAGTATCTTGACTTTATGATGGTCGATTCCAAATCGGTAACAACTCAAGTAGATGAATTCCAAATCATTCTACATGGGCTTCGATGCCGAGGGGATGATCATGAATGATCCATTTAAGGTGGCTTCTATTATTGAAAAGTTGCCTCCTTCGTGGAAGGATTTCAAGAACTATCTCAAGCATAAACGCAAGGAGATGTCCTCGAAGACATTGTTGTTCGTCTTCAAATAGAAGAGAACAATAGAATGAATGAGGCCAAAGTTGCTAAAGGCAAGATGGAGGCTAAGGTCAATCTCGCCGAGGCTAGCACGAGCGGCACCAAGAGAAAGCATTCCGAAACCGCCGGAATGCTAAGAAAGTGAAGAAGAAGACCTCTAAGAAGTTCAAGGGGTCTTCGCTATAATTGTGGCAAACCGGGCCACTTGCCAAGGGATTGTCGTCTCCCGAAGAAAGAGGCGAACAATGTTGACTCACATGGACCTAGACTTTGCAGCGGTTGTCTTTGAAGCCAACGTTGCAAATTTGGAGGAGAACCCTAAATCATGGTGGATAGATACCGGTGCTACCCGCCATATTTGTGTATGTGACAAGGAAAGTTTCTCCTCCTATACTCCCATCTCCCAAGAAAGCTATACATGGGAAATTGACCTCCGATGTTCAAGGCATTGGAAACGTGATTTTGAAGATGACTTCCGGAAAAGAAGTAACCTTGTTGGATGTGCCGCATGTTCCTTACATCCGTAAAAATTTGGTGTCCGGCGCTTTGCTTAGTAAGGCCGGTTTTAGACTAGTATTCGAATCCGACAAATTTGTACTAACCAAGAATGGTTTGTTTCTTGGAAAGGGTTACCTCGAGGAGGGCCTTTTTAAATTGAATGTAATGACTGTGATCCGCCAAAGTGCGATGAATAAAAGTTGTGTTTCTTACGTTTATTTGTCGGAAAGTTCTAATTTATGGCATGATAGATTAGGACATGTAAACCTTGACACCATTAAGAAATTAGCGAGACAAGATTTAATCCAAATGACTAAATCCGACTCGACTAATAGGTGTGAAGTTTGTGTTGAGGCAAAAATGACAAAGTCGCCATTTAATGCCATACAAAGAGACACAACACCTCTCGAGTTAATTCACACCGACATATGTGATTTAAAACTAGTGCAAACTCGAGGAGGTAAAAAGTACTTCATTACATTTATAGATGATTGTACTAAGTATTGCTATGTCTATCTCTTAAGAAGTAAGGATGAAGCCTTAGGGGCTTTTGAGACTTATAAGAAAGAAGTTGAGAATCAACTTAACTTGAAAATTAAGAAAATTAGAAGCGATAGAGGTGGAGAATATGAAGCACCGTTTGAAGGATTATGTTTGGGAATCCGGCATAATTCATCAAACAACGGCTCCATATACCCCTCAATCTAATGGAGTTGCCGAACGCAAAAACCGTACTCTCAAAGAGATGATGAACGCGCTTTTGATCGGTTCGGGCTTACCCGACAACTTGTGGGGGAAGCAATACTCACTTCTAATTATGTTCTTAATAAAATACCCAAGAAAGGTATTGATAAAACGCCCATGAATTGTGGCATAATCGTAGGCCATGTTTTAAATACCTTAAAGTGTGGGAGTGTTTGGCCAAGGTTGAAGTACCTAAGCCTAAACAAGTCAAGATTGGCCCAAAGACCATCGACCGTGTTTTTATTGGATACGCCAATAATAGTAGTGCCTATCGGTTTATAGTGCACAAATCCGACATTCCTGGATACGCGCACGTAGGAACTACTATAGAATCAAGGAATGCGGTATTCTTTGAAAACATTTTTCCGGTTAAGGACGGGGAAAGATGTAGGTTCTAATAAGAGAACACATGTAGTCTACAACCGGTCCTTCTCAAATAAAAGATGAAGAGCCGAGACGTAGCAAAAGGGCAAGAGTGGAAAAGACTTTTGGTCCCGATTTTCTATCTTACATGTTAGAAAACGAACCATCAACTCGTTAAAGAAGCTTTGTCCGGTCCGGATAGTTCGTTACGGAAAGAAGCTATTAACGAGTGAAATAGAATCCATAATGCTCAACAATACTGGGAATTAGTTGATCTCCTCCAGGTTGCAAACCATTAGGTTGCGAAATGGATCCTTAAACGGAAGTATAAGGCGGATGGATCTATCGAAAAGTACAAAGCTAGGCTAGTTGCACAAAGGCTTTAGACAGAAAGAGGGATATGATTTCTTCGATACATACTCCCCTGTCACAAGGATCACATCTATTCGTGTTCTCATAGCTACGAAGAAATAAGCATAATCTTGAGATACACCAAATGGATGTGAAGACCGCTTTCCTAAATGGAGAACTTGATGAAGAGATTTACATGGAACAACTCGAAGGGTTCATAGTTCTGGTAAAGAAAGAAAGGTGCGTAAACTTGTAAAATCCTTGTATGGACTAAAACAAGCACCTAAACAATGGCATGAGAAGTTCGATAGAACCACGTTATCGAATGGATTCAAGATCAATGAATGTGACAAATGTGTCTACATTAAAGGAACATCTGAATCATTCGTTATCGTTTGTCTTTATGTAGACGACATGCTCATAATGGGAAGTAATCATGATTTAATCATGAATACCAAAGGCATGTTAAAGAAGAACTTTGACATGAAAGACAATGGGATTACCGATGTAATATTAGGGATAAAGATCTCTAGAACATCCGAAGGATTAGTTCTTTCACAATCCCATTACCTAGAGAATGTTCTTCGGAAATTTAATGTCTTTGATGACCCTCCTGGCTAAGACACTTGTAGACTTGGCTCTACATTTAGCCAAGAACAAAGGGGAACCAGTTTCTCAACCTGGAATATGCAAGAATAATTGGCGGTTTGATGTACTTAACAAATTGTACTCGTCCGGACATTGCATATTCGGTGAGTAAACTAAGTAGATTCACAAGCAATCCTAGTAATCGATCACTGGAAAGCACTAATGAGAGTACTAAGATATTTAAAGTATACATTAAACCACGGGATACTTTACAATAAATATCCAGCGGTATTAGAAGGATACCGCGATGCCAATTGGATATCGGACACGAAAGACTCTAAGTCCACAAGTGGATATGTATTCACTATAGGTGGAGGAGCAGTGTCACGGAAATCCTCCAAACAAACGTGTATAGCCAAATCCACGATGGAATGCGAGTTTATCGCGTTAGATAAAGTCGGGAAGAAGCGAGAATGGCTTAAGAACTTCCTGGAGGATGTTCCTTGTTGAGCAAACACATTACTTTGTACTAATCCATTGTGATAGTCAATCGCAATTGGAAGGGCAATGAGAATAAGATGCATACAATGGTAAGTCTAGACATATTCGTCGGAGACACAATACCATTAGACAGATTGATCAAGAATGGCGTTATCACCATTGATTATGTAAAATCACGTGATAACTTAGCGGATCCATTTACCAAAGGTATAAATAGAGATCAACCTGTATAAACTGTTAAGGGAATGGGTTTAAAACCCACAACAAAAGAACTTATAGCGGACACTCAACCTCGAGAAATGGAGATCCCGTGCCCTTGGTTCAATGAGACAACCAAGTTATAAGTTCTAGTAGAGTTACTTGGAAACAACAACTCGGTTTATTAACTTTGGAGATGTTGAATACTCATTCCCGTAACATCCAAGTACAAGCACACGCGGCTAATGGTAAGGTTAAGTTGAGAAAACTTTTAATGATTTCTATACCTACGGGTGGAGTAGTGCATGATACTCCTTATAGTGAGAATCACCTATATAAGCGAGAGGTAATAAGGCCGCCTCTAAATGAACGCTTATGAACGTAGATACTATCTGTGGCCAAAATGGACAAAACGTGAGAACAACAATTGTTAGAGCGATTATTATGTGAGTATTATTGTCTTGGTATACACCCGACGATCACTGGTTCAAAGCGACTCGCTACCAAATGGCTAGTATATCCGATAATATTTCACTAGGGAAGATTCAAGGCCACAAGCTATTTATCCCGATGTAATAATAGTTCACGAACTTTGGACGAAATTGCATTCATGCATTAATTATCATTCATGTGGGGATTGTTGGAAATGGGTAACGGAAAGTTAAGTTTGACTTAACGTTGACCTAGATTTCTAACGGAAGTTCGTTATGTGTTAACGGAACTAGTTACAAAATGTATTCTACATTTTGTTGTAGATTATTAAACTCATTTAATGTCTCAAAACCATTTAGGGTGAATGAGAATTAATGACAAGTGTTTTGTAACTTAACGGAAGTTAAATAAAGGGTTAAAATTGATTTGAATTAGCCAAAACGTGCTTGGGTGACTGATCATCAATCGCAAGCTGTTCGAAGAGGCAATTTCCCGGCCACTGGCGCGGTCGCGCTCCAGCTTAGAGCGGCCGCGGCGAGTTAAGTAAAACATGGGGTTGATCTCGCATAAGAGCGGTCGCGCTCAAGGCGCAAGCGGCCGCGCTCGTGCTCGATTCCCGAACAGCTTTGGCACCTCCTGGAGCGAATGTACCATGAACCCTTTAACTTTCTTTAAATAGTTTCCCTCCGAATTTCAATTAACATACACAGTCATTCTCGAGCCTTTTACCCTCTAGAGATAGATTAACATACCCAAATCATTGCATATTGTTGCATTCAATCTTTCAAGTCCAAAGTTCTAAAACCTTGTGTTGTTCGTTAGATTAGTTATATTGGAGTGCTCCTTATAACTAATAGTAAGTCGTTTTATCTTACTAGAGTTTTGTCATACAACCGTAAGCACCAGTGCGGGACAAATTACTATGCAATTATAAAAATTGTTATTGATTCACCATTAAGAATACTATCAATTACAATTTTTAGAATTGCAAAGGAATAATGCGATTTTCATAAAGTTCTGGTCGAAGTTTGATTGAGTTGATCATGAAAGTCAAAGTGGGACAAACTTTCGGGGACGGAGGGGTATGTAAAATGGCAAGGTACTCGTGTCATTGTTTGTGTTTTTACTAACGGAGGGCACCAAGCTTCATACTGTTCAATAACGAAAAAGATTCATGCAATCGGCCCCAATTTACTGGAACATATGCAACATTGAATTAAGTGTTGTAATTTCACCGAGACCAAGCTTCAGAATCATCTTTTTGAGGCCATGTGAAGATATAACAACAATAAATGATTCAACCAAATACTTCCTAACAGATTAAGACAGGCTAAAGATATCTGCCTTGAAACACATGGAAAAATAAGGGAAGAACGAAGAGTGAGAACCAGGGGAGGAATGAAAAATTAGCATCAACATGTCACTGACATAACCATAGGGAGCACATTTACCTCATACTCCAGAAAGTTTTTTCCTTTGACTTTCATCATGGGTAACTCAATCTAAGACCATAATTTTATGCAAAACCTAATTAATCCTAATTCAAAATTGTGATTGATTGTATATGGTGAATTAATAACAATTTTTTGAATTGCATAGATATAATTAGATTTTCATAAAATTAACGTCAAAGTTAGATTGAGATGACCATGAAAGTCAAAGTGGGACTAACTTTCTAGAACGGAGGGAGTAATAAGAATGCATCTCGGATGACTCCACACCCTTGATGTTGAATAATCAATTGCCTGGATATACTAACAGATACTAAACCAGGTCTTTCTAGGATCTCTTCAACTGGTCCGAGTTTGCATATTAAGCATACATGCAGAAAATGGGTGGTACAAACAGCAATAAACTAATCAGATTTTGAACAGTCATGTGACCACACAACAATGCAAACTTTGGAAGGGTAATTCAAGATCTATGTAAGATTATCCGGCCTTGTTTATTACGATCTTTTAGTGTGCAAAAATATATGGATTCGTTAGTGAACTACAATACTATTGATCGTCTAGATTTCATTTATACAACCTACCCCTGCACCTTGAGATATTGTTTACGTGGTTTGAATCCAATCTGACCGTGTCTCACTAGAGCAACCTAGGATAGGGGAAGTCAAGAGAGTAACACGGAGAGAGGTTACTAAAAAAAATAAAGATGACCCAACCAACACGTCTTAACAGATTAAGATAGGCTAAAGATACCTGCCTCTAAACACATGGGAAAATAAGGAATAAAAACTGAGAACCTGGGCGTGGTTCGAAACAAGTAGTAATCAACACACTATTTTCTACACTAAAGAAGGGCAAACCCCGGTGCGCCAAGCGGGGGTTGGGAGAGGGAACCATTTGCTAGAGCCTTCCCCTGACAATTGCCAAGAGGCTGTTCGTACCATCCAAAATTTATTTTTCATAATTCCTTTCAGAAGCTACCGTAAATTTTCCTTAACTCACTTTTATCCTCTACTAACTATACACTATGCTTATTTCCATAGGGATTTTATAATTTGACGAGCCAACATACCCACAGGGAGTACGTTCAGATCATAATAACAATACATATAGGATAACTCCACCCCTTAATGTTAGAATTGATCACCTTGACATACTGATGATGACATTAAACCAATTCTTTCAACAATCACTCTAAGTGGTCCAAGTTGGAGTAGTAAATATGAACTGTAATAACCCTCCAAAAACTACTTTATTTTTTTTACAGTCACGTTATCAAATAACAACGTGCAAAGTTAATAAAAGATTTTATGATTTTATTTGTCCTTCTTTATTACTTTGATAGACCCTGAATTGTAACTTGATGCAATGTGTATAATAAAAGTTGCATCAAACAGAAATAATGTTTAAAAATGTTTCATTGCCTCGTCTGGAACTTAACAAGGAATGCAGTATCAAAGTAAATAGCAATATAACGCCATGAGAAGATCAGAAACATATAAGTAGCTGATGCAAAGAGGGAAGGCAAACTGAAAATATATTAATCCTTCTAATGGGATCGGTCAGCTTTCTCTATGGCATATATTTTGGAAGACAAATGTTTAGTCAGGAATCTCCATATCAGTCACACATTCATAACTCGCGTGTATAGCGAGTAAGCAACCAATTGCAACGAGATCAAGCTTCTTGATTTTCAGTAGTTGTTAAGATATGTATTACTCAAAATATAGTTGAAATGAGAAGAAAAATGTGTTAACTCAAAGCTTTGATTTTTCAAGAAGAAGCAACAGTGTCAAATTCTATTCTGTATTCTGACAGCATTAATTATAAACCACGGTAACTCAATTCTAATTTTTTAAGCGAAAAGAAAGTAAAACCGTAGCTAATTCTGCTTTTGTGATATCTCTCATTGGTTAGAGGAGAGCTTTGTGTTAGATTGATAAGTATTCACAAGCTACCACGGGGCACCAACATCATCAATGAACTTTTGGGTGAGCACTGTTGTTAGTTGACCCGAGGTGCTTGTGCTCAGTGTAGTGTGCTTCCATAGTGTACCGGATTTTCGGGCTCATTCGTTACAGTTTCTGCCCTCACTTCCAAGTGATTTGATTTTTTTATCAAAAATATTGAATTGGTAAAAATGAAATTTCAGCAACATTTTAATCCCATGGTAGATTCAGTGATCCAAAAGGGTCAAGAATTGGAACTGGGTTTCTTGAAATTTCAATTCCAGATCCCAATTCCAAACACACACATACCCAAAACAAACGGTATTCAACTAAATTAAGCTAAGTTGATTGATCAAATGACATACAATTCAAAACCCATTAATATTGAAGATAAATCATTAACAAAAGATTCGATACCTGTCCTGTTGTATTGCAGATAAGAAAGGGTTATTGGAAGGAGGGAGTAGCTTTGAGAAAATGGCGGCATAAAAGAAACCCACAAAGAAAATGGAACCAAATAGAAGAAAGAACCATCCCCAAAACGCTCTCTCATCAGCTGCAATCCAGTGTGATATTTTCCTTCGCATTGCCTCCCGTTTTCTCTGCTATGGTCCGCGATCACGGTGAAGATACGGCGGCCGGTTAATCACCGGTGTCTGTGTATTGGGAAAGGAGATGGGCGGTGGTGAAGGAAATATTGACCAAACAATTACACTTACGCCCCTTCTCTTTTCAGAGGTTTTTCTCTTCTAACCATTTTCCCCATAAATATTTTGAAAAAAAAAAATCCCATTTGCCAAATAAAAAAGAAAGGGAAAAAAATTCACCTAACTAATCACTTTTTTGAATTTAATCATCAAATTTATTTTTTTTCAACCAACAAATTCAACTCTTTTTTTCTTGCACTTTAGTCAATTTCACTAATAATGTACTTCTTCCGTCCCACCCGAAAAAGCACAAAATGAGACTTGGATGGAAATTAATAAGAGTGTATAATGGAGTATGCGTTGTAAGTATGAAAAATTAGTAAGGAGAAAGAATGTGAGTTAGGAAATATTAAGTGGATATTTATTATAAATATGACAAATGGTCTTATAAACAAAAAAGTATTAAAAGCTTTTCATTTTGAGAGTGTGTTTTTTTAAATGAGACACATAAAATAAAATGAAATTTTGTTTCTTTTCGAGTGTAATAGAGGGAGTACTTATTTTCCATTGAATAACCATATGCACATGAAATCAATTTTTTAAGAGTAAAATAAAAAATTCAGTAAAAATTAAAATAAAACAATAACCAAAGTTTGTATATGTGAAATAGTAAAGTAAAGGGTGAATTATATCAATTTAATTAATTAGGGCTCTTTGTTGAGAATATTAAACTTAAAATTTAATTTATAAAATAATAAATAAAATAAAACTCTTCACTCTCCCCCTCCCCCTCTCCTCTCTCTTCCTCAACGATCACTCACTCCCTCGTAAATCGTAATAGAATTTCTATTTCACTATGTCATGACAATAATGCATTTATCACTTTCTCACACAATTCTTATGTTTTAAGGATCTTCGTTCGGGGGACATTCTTCTTTGAGGGCACCCTAAAACAATAATATATTTATCACCTTCTCACACAATTCTTATGTTTTAAGGATCTTCGTTCGGGGGACATTCTTCTTTAAGGACACCCTAAGTCTGGAGTCTATGAGTGGCTTTCTTCTTCCAATCTGGTCACTTACACTGATGTTCTATCCTCCACTACAAACTGGCATCATAGATTAGCATCAATCTTATTCAATTTTACATTATGTTAGCAACAATTTTAGTTTAAATATTCCAACTTTTGTATCTTTTAATTGAAATTAATGTGACTGTAATAAGAATCACATGCTCCCATTTATGAAAACACTATTCAGCCTAATGGCCTCATTGAAGTTATTTATAGTGATGTTTGGACCTCTCACCTATATTATTTTGATGGGTATAAATATTACATCATTTTTGTAGATCACTATTCTAAATATGTATGGTCCTATCCTATTGAACACAAGAATGGTGCTATCTCTGTCTTCTCTCACTTCAAACTATTTGAGGATTTTTTTAACTGTTCCATCATCACAATCTTTAGTGACAATGGTGGTGAGTTCATTGGCATCCGTCCTCTTCTTGCCTCTCATGGCATCACTCATCTTTTCTCTCCTCCTCATACAACCGAGCATAATGTTTACTTTGAAAGCCGGCATTGCCACAGTGTGAAAACCAAATTCCAAGTTTATCTGTGTCCAAAGGGTGAATTATATCACGAAAAAAATAAAGTAAAAATATGCCTAGAAAGCTCTGGATGTTGGCTACAAAAAGTGTTTTGTAGTCAACACCAAATTCCAAGTTTATCTGTGTCCAAAAAATTATATCATGGACTGGGGTCTTAGAAAATTGCTACTGGACAGCAACTTCTCAAGAAGGAAAACATGATTTTAAAGGGGGTTTTGCATCCATGCTTGTCCCCATTTCCCTAGGTTTTGATTAGTGATCACTTGACATTTTAGTGGTGAATCAACTATATCAAACCATCCTTGGGGTACATTAGGACTAAGCACTTCATTTGCTTGGGAAGGGGAATTTTATCCTTTGAAAAAGAGATTTAATGTATGAAAATGATTTTTAGGGTTTTGAAAATGTGTTTTCTTTGCAAGTAAGTAAGAACACTTTGAAAATAATATTGATCCTTGTAGAAGATCATCCATGGAGATGAACTTCCATGGTGATCTTCTTGGATCTAAGAAAAGAAGATGAACAAACTACATTTTGGAGTTTGAAAATGCATGCATGGATTAATTTTAGGGTAAGGAGAGGGAGGTTATAC
Source organism: Adenophora triphylla var. japonica (assembly GCA_022495995.1). Classification (NCBI taxonomy): domain Eukaryota; kingdom Viridiplantae; phylum Streptophyta; class Magnoliopsida; order Asterales; family Campanulaceae; genus Adenophora; species Adenophora triphylla. Next base: position 59,703 of record JAFEMH010004819.1, on the reverse strand, counting down.
CTATCTTCCTTGTGTTTTGTGTTTGAATGGATTCAAAGGCTTGAATGTGTTTAGGGCTTGAAAGTGTTTAGGGTTGATGATTTGAGTTGGTTAAAGAGAAAACAAGTAGATAACAATGAAGTCCTCTATGTTTTCTCTCTAATCCTCCTCATAAGGGGTGATTTGAGCTTGGATTGGTGTATGTATGAGAGTATGTATGAGAGTGTTTTGAAGTGTTTGTGAGTGAGTGAGATTTGGGAAAGATTGGAGAGAAAATGGTGGCAATTCAAGTGAATTCTCACTGTTTTCTCTCTATTTTTCACCAGTGTGCTGTTGCTGTGAGTGATTTGTGTTGTGTAGACTGAGAGAGGAGGGTTCAATTTATAGGCCTCTGGAAATGTCAAACATGTCCGCGCGGATAGGATTGTAAACGTGCACTGTTCATTAAATGCAGCTCCAGGCTTTGGACAGAAGAATAAAATTCAAAAATCCAAGTAGCTTATGTTTTTCAGCTTGCCCAATTCGGATTTTTCTAATTTCTTTTGCTTTTTGAGATTCTTTCTTTGGTTTATCCTTTTTTGGCAATCCCTAATCTACCCTTACTTGGTTAGAAATGTTAGGAATGTTAGGAATTGTTAGAAATGTTATAACTTTTGTTAATTTTCTAACGAAAATACTAACAAGCTCAAATTGGAGCACTTACAGTAGCCCCTCGGCGACGGCGCTTCGAAGGAAGCGGGCCGTCGATAAGAGTAAGGCTCCATATTTGGCGGGATGATCAGTGATCGAGTGGTGAACCTATTTAATAGGCTACCTACCGAAATTACCGGATCCGTGCAGCCTCGCGGCCAGGCATCCGGCATCTTTCGCGCGGGAGTACATTGTCTCGCCGTTTTTGTTTTTGTAGAGTCGCCACGCCGTTTTTATTAAGCCCAAAACATTGAAAAAGGGCATCGCTTTAAAGATAATTTTAAACCGTTTTTGTGTGATGAGATTTTGAGTTCGGAGGTCGAGATGACTCCCTAGAAGAGAATATTAGAATATTAGAGCTCACCCGAGTAGCCTCGTAAACGAGTCTTTCGGATACCCCTAATATCCTTTAAATGTTGTGTGTGTGTGTGTGTGCTTTTAAAAATGCATGCCGTATCGGATGTCTACATTGTATGCTATGTATGAAAATGTATTGAAATAGTAATGGAAGGAAGCCTTACCAATGTTGGTTCGCGTACTGTCTTCCGCCTGGGAATGGTGTTTGAGGTCGGAGTAGCGTTCGGCACGGATCGGATATTGGGAGATGCCGGTTGTCCGCGGACGTAGTTTCGGCGTGAGTTGAGGTTGCGAGGCTCGTTCGGGCGAAAGGTTCGGCGTGCGTGGGGATCGTCGGGATCACTCGGGCGAGAGGTTCGGCGTGCGTTGTGGTGGCGGGAGTCACTCGGGCGTAGAGTTTTGGCGTGGTTTGGGATCGTCGGTTTGACTCGGAAAGAGCCGGACACCGTGGAAAGACCGTGCAAGGCCTCGGAGTACCACGAGGGGCCCTCAGCAGTACCTCGAGAGTGCCTCGGGGCGCGCGGGAGCGTCTCGGGAGCGCTCGGGAGGCTTCGGAGCACCACAAGGGAGCTCGGGAAGGCCTCGGAAGGATCCGAAAGGGGCCGGGAGTGCCTCGAGAGGACTTAGAGGGGAGCGGAAGGCTAAGGGAGGAAGAGAGAAGAGGGAGGTGCCCGAGACTACGTGGATGAGTCTCGCGGTGTTTCCCGTGTGTTTGAAAGGGGGTGATCCAGATTGGGGTACTTACGAAGCCCTCGACGACGTCACTTATGAAAGAAGTGGGGTCGCCGATAAGATAAGTGGTCCTAACTGGATCGCGTCTTTGGGAGAGGAAGTGACCGTGAGGGTCAATGTGAGGACGTGGTGGTGTCCTTTGTGTGTGACCGTTTAGGTCAATAGCCGGACCCTGTGATAGGATTCCTACGTATCCTCGGCGGGAATCAAGCCTCAGTCGTAGTTCGGGTGTGGGGTGAGTGTTTTGTGAATGCGGGCGTGGTGGTGCCACGAAGTGTCGTGTGACCGCCTAGGTCGGTGGTGAACGTGGTGGTGTCTGGGTGACCGCATAGTCAATGGCCGGACCCCGTGATAGATTCCTACGTATCCTGGCGGGAATCAAGCACAGTCGTAGTTCGGGAGGTCGTGAATTTTGTGAGTGCATGTGGCGTGGTGGTGCCACTGAAGTGTTGTGTGACCGCCTAGTCGGTGGTGAACGTGGTGGTGTCGCAGGTGACCGCACAGTCAAACGGCCGGACCCCGCGTGATAGGATTCCTACGTATCCACGGCGGGAATCAAGCACAGTCGTAGTTCGAGGTCGTGAATTTTGTGAGTGCATGTGGGCGTGGTGGTGCCCCCTGAAGTGTTGTGTGACCGCCGAGGTCGGTGGTAAGGGACGTGGTGGTGTCTGGGATGTGGTGACCGCCGGAGTTCAATTGTGAGGACGTGGTGGTGTCCCGGGATGTGGTGACCGCCGAGGTCAATCAGAGGACGTGGTGGTGTCCCGGGATGGAAATTTTACGATTTTCCTAATCGGGTGGTTTAAGGCCTTCCGGCCGGAGATAGAGTGAGGACTTGAATCGTCTTCGATTGCGGTTGGTGCCACTGTTGGAGGACTTTGAATCGTCTTGGCGCGGTGGTGCCACGCTTGGAGGACTTTGAATCATCTTACGGCGGCGGTGTGCCACGCCGGAGGACTTTGAATCGTCATCCGGCGGCGGTTTATGCGCGAGGACTTTGAATCGTCTTTAGCCGCAGCGATTGGTGCCACTGGAGGACTTTGAATCGTCTTCGCGGCGGTTTTATGCGCGAGGACTTTGAATCGTCTTCTAGCCGCAATTGGGTGCCACGCCGGAGGACTTTGAATCGTCTTGCGGCGGGTTTATGCGCGAGGACTTTGAATCGTCTTCTAGCCGCATTTGTGGAGGCATGGCTGCCTTACGCTTCGAGAGGTGTAGATGCCTTTGTGCTTTTGCATGTTGAGTAAAAGGTTGGACTTACGATGACTGCCGGTGCTTGCGCTGCCGTTGAAGTGGGCAAGGATGACGGCCGGTGATTGCTTCCCCATTTGGCATTTTGGAGGCGCTTCGTGCCTTGGGACTCAGACTGGAGGTGTTGGCTCCTTCTTGTGCTTGTTTTGCCGTTGAGTGGGCAAGGATGATGATCGGTCAGAGGATATGCGGTCCCATATGACTTCCTTTCGACTTGTTGGGGGAGGAGCTCGGGCTTACTTTGATGGCCGGTGCTTGCGCTGCCGTTGAAGTGGGCGAAGTTCGGGCTTACATCTGACTGCCGGTGCTTGAATTGCTGGGGATGCGTGACCTTGTAGGGGCCCTTTTCTGTTGGGAAGATGACTTCGGACCTTTTTTTTTTTTTGAGAAAATGTGTACAGTGGGTGCCGTGTTTTTGTGACTAATGGGAAAAATTATATGCATGATATATGTGAAAATTATGTGCATTATAGGTGCCGTGTTTTGTGACGGTATATATGTGAAAAATATGTGCATTGTGTGCCGTGTTTTGTGACGGGTTACATGGAAAATTATATGTATAATGTATGTGAAAATTATGTGCAATATGTGCCGTGTTTTGTGACGGGTTATATGTGCCTTTGTTTTATATTAAGTACTGTGATTGACGTACCCGCCTTTGTGTTTACCCAGATGCGGCAGGGCTTATGGCCGGGAAGGCCAAGAGGATGAAGACCCGGGATCGCTCGAGGTTGAGCGTATGGCGGCGGATGCCGATATTTCCGTGGACGGTAGCCGAGTCCCCTGAGGCCGGTTTACGCTTACGGCCCGGTGTGTGTCGTTGAGAACCCTGGCTGGGTTTCTGAGACACGAGGAAGAACAAGAGCGTCTTCCTTGGCCTCTTCGAGTACTGGTGGGATACCACCCACACCTTCCATCCGCCGCTGGAGAGGTGACGGTGACGCCTACCGACTTTGCTGCGATCACCTGGCTTTCCTTCAAAGGAGGCGAGGAGCCAGACGTGGAGGGATATGATCTCCGATGGTGCCGGCTGTTGGGCTTTGAGCCTCGTCCTCGCGAGGGGCCTGGGCATGCCAGTATAGTGACGTGGAGCCGAAGATTACGGCGGTATTGGGGCCTACATCCGGTACTCGGCCAGGTGACAGCGGAGCACTGCGCGCTCCTTTTGTGGTATGCGCCGTCCGAGACTTTGTTCTCGAACCACGCGACTGCGGCTCCATTTGCTCTTGGAGAGCTTGATTGACTGGATAAGTGGTCTGTGACATTGCTTGGGGGCGAGGCAAAGCCCGAGCTCTACTTCTCCTTGGACCGGTTTAGCCTGGGCGGCCAGCGCCCGTCGGGCCCGTTGACTTTCTACTTGCTCCGGAGGTATGAGTTTATTGTCGTTTTTTTTTTTTTTTTTTTTGATTTAGCGATCTGTCATTATTTCTCCATTGTCTTTTGCACCGAGCCTTCTCTCGTTTTTGTCACAGTGTGGTTTTATGAGGTTTTCCGGTGCTTCCCGTGGGATAGAGATCCGGGCCGCTGCTGCGTACTCCCGCTATGCTGGGCCGGGCTCGTACGGCGAGGAAGAGGAGGACCAATGGGAAGCTCACCATCGCCACGGGGATGTGCAAGAGCGTCTCGGAGAGGGATAGCCCGGAGGGGTTCGTCTTGTTCCCGTGGGCTCCTGTATGAGGGGGATGAGTTCGAGGGCTCCCCGAGGTGACAGCCGGCGGAAGATGCGCGGGGTTTCGACTTGTGATGTCATGTATCCGGGAGAGCGGGTCTTCCGGGCATGGCCCCTGTGTGCTTCCCGTGGCTCGAGGGACCCTCCCTTCGGGATGCTTGACTCCCGGGATATGGATGTGCTTGACTTCGAGAGGTACCTTGGCGGTGTCGGTGCCGAGGAGTTCATCTTGTATGGAGAGGAGTACGGGGCCTTCGTGAGGAGGAAGCTGAGGACGCCCCAGGTACTGGCGCGGGAGAGAGAGGCTGGCCCGCAGGCTCCCCCAGAGGTTCCGATACCGGGACCGGATTTCACGTACGTCCGCGGGACGGATCGAGGAGGAGGGTGTTCGTACTGCTCCGTGAGCAGCTCCCGCCGCATACCGAGTGGATCCCAAGCCAGATCGGTGAGTGTGCAGCGACTCTTTTCCATCTTGGCATCTTTTCCGCATTTTTCTTTTTGTTGTCGAGTATAACCGCATTTGATGAGTGTTTCCTCGTCGCTTGTTGGTGCAGTCCCGGGAGAGCCTATGATAGCGCCGACTTCGCCGTTATGTGGCGATGAGGTCGTTTGCGAAGAAGATGACGTCGAAGATATCTGGCCGGTCTTCGCGACGCGTGCCGGCGCACGAGCCTATGCCTTCGAGGCACTCAGACGTTCCTCCGCCTAGAGCCGAGCCGAGCCGCACAGAGGGACCTGAGGGGCGGCATAGCATGGATGCCGGACATCTTCTGAGCCTGCAGGGCCTTCGAGGAGCAGCCCTTTATCGCTCATGCCTCCGCATGGCGCACAGGGTGAGGGTTCCTCAGAGCCTTCCTTCTTTGATCCTTTCGCCGGATTTGATCCTTCTGAGTACTTTTCGTGGGAGCCTCCGGCGGGTGCTCGGTATTCCGACGACGAGGATGTGACGGGCGAGTTCGCTGGGATGCCCGACTTCTCTCTGGAGGACCTTGGCGAGGATGATGATGCTGAGGAATCTGATTAGTATTCATTTGCTTTCCCTCTTTTCATATCCCTCTTTTTTTTTTGTTTAGCAACAGACATTTATGGGTACCTGTAATAAAACACATGTATTTGCATGGCAAACAGCATTTTTTTTTATTTTGAACCACAAAAGGGCCGATCCATGTGGGTTCCCATTTTCCCAGTGGGTTGGTTCGAGTGGGAGGCTTTTCTTTGAGTACGAGGTCACCTTCCCTGATGTCTCGGGATTTGACTTTCTTGTCGAAAGCTCTAGCCATCCTGCTTTGATAGGCTCGGACGTGTTCCATGGCCTTTAGTCGTCGCTCATCTAGCGTGAGCCAATTCGTCATGTCGGCGAGCCATTCGACTTCGTTGATGTCATTTTCCAAAGAAGCACTTGAGTGAGGGAATTTCCAGCTCGATGGGAAGGACTGCTTCCATCCCGTAGTCGTGGCAAATGGGGTTTCTCCCGTGGGTCGTTCGACCGATGTGCGGTAGCCCCAAAGTGCAAGGTGCGGCTTTTCGGGCCAATCTCGTCCCGGGTGGTCATTTTTCTGATGATCCGTTCGAGGGTTTTGTTTGCCGCTTCCACGGCGCCGTTTGTTTGTGGGCCTAGAGGAGAAGATTTGTGACGTGTGATCTTGAATTCACCCGCCAGCCGTCGAATTCCCTTCGAAGTGTGAGCCGTTATCTGATATACCCTCATTTGGGATGCCGTATCGGCATATGATGTTTTCCTTGAGGAAATGCGCGACCTTCTTGGAGGTGAGTACCTTGTAGACTTGGCTTCGACCCATTTGGTGAAGTAGTCGATGGCTACTAAGATGAACTCGTGACCGCTGTCGCTGGCGGAGCGATTTTCCCGATGACGTCAATTCCCAAGTGGCAAAGGGCCAAGGTGTAGTCATGCAAGAGAGATCGTGGGGCGCGGATGATTGAGGTTGGAGAACCGTTGGCACTTGTCGCAGCTCTTCGGACAAAGTGGATGCAATCTCGCTCCACGGAGATCCAAGAGTAGCCCATCCTAAGAATGATTTGCATCGTGGCTCGCGTTCATGTGGGGACCGCAAGCCCCATTGTGGACTTCTGCTCATGAACTTGTACGGCTTCTTCTTGGCCGACGCAATGGCGTAGAGTGGCCCGTGGTATCGTTTTTGTATAGCATGTCCCCGAGGATGACGAAGTGAGAGGCAAGGCGTTTTAGGGCCATGATGCTCTTGGTTTTGACCCTTCGTGTGTGGGTCTTCCTTGTTCATGAAGGTGGTTTCCCGCTCTTGAGGTATTGGAAAATCTGGTTTGTGCCGGAAATGGCGTCGGACTTGCGTCTCTTCGGCTCTTCGATGATCTTGCAAATCGTTGTGATTAAAACCTTCTCGGCAGCTTGGGCCCGGTTTTTCTCTCGTTTGACAACATGCTTAAATGTTTGCTTGATGCATTTATTTAATTAATGTGTTTGTCTTTTGTATAGATTAATTTAACTGTTTTGATTAGTTAATGTCATCATTTGTTAAAGATGCAATGAAATGATTTTTTAGGAAGGTCGGACCTTTTATTGAAAGCGTGAAGACTGTACATTGTTGACCAAAGATTCACAATCGTCGGCGTAAAGCCGTCAAAAGACTCAAAAGATGTGAATACACGTACAACAAGACCTCGAAGCTAGACTATAGGCGACGAGGGATTGGGACCGAGCTTCATTACTCTTGGACGGCCGTAGCTCTGCAGGAGCGGTGCCGGTTCGGGTGGCTAATCTTCCTCGTACGAGTCCCGGAAAGTAGCTTGCATGCGGTTCGATTTCAAACCAGATCGCGGAGGTTTTTGGCCGCTCCCCCGATGATGTCCCTCCATTAGTGTTGCCACCCGAGTCCTTGGGGTTTTTTGATGATAGAAGTCGCCGAGGGCTACTTCTAGAGGCGAAGCATTCGCCGATTCGGAGTGGATTCTTGCCGATGTTGATCACTTTCATAGAATCCGCCTCTTTATCTCGGGATCTTTGCTTGGACGACGTTTACAATGTCTCGATTCGAGCGGGCATGCTATATCTCCTTCCCCGATTAAGCCTTGGAGGAGGTTGCGCCACTGCTCGTCCGTGCCTGACACCGAATGTCAATTGAACTAAGCCGTGATGGCTGCCCCCGTAAGATCCGAGAGTGTCTGGCTAGAGGGTTGTCTTGTACCGGGGATCGGTGATGAGCCGCTTTGCAAGAGGGTTTTCGCGAAGTAAGGGTCTACTCCTCGATCAATCTCCATTAGGGCATCCATCTTCTTGATCCTCTCGCAAGCATTCTTCACGCCGCATATGTCGAGTTGTCATCCCGACCTACGAAGTTCTTCAATTTCCACTCGTCGCGCTTAGAGCGTGGATGTAAGGATCCACTTCGTAGCGGGACAGTAGGAGAATCATCGGGAGAAGAGTATTCGGTCATGCGCTGACCTTCTTCTCGGGTCATAGCTTCTTGCCAAGCACTTGCCATTACTGCTGCTTCCGCGGATCACTTCGATCGCTCCGTTGGCATTGATGAATTTCACGCATTGGTGAAGAGTAGATGATATCGCTTTCATCCGATGTATCCAAGGCCGTCCCAACAAAGCGAGAGAAGGTTGGTTTGATTTCCACGACTTGGAACTCTACCGACTCGCTTGTACGTCGAATTGGATCCTTAGGATTGATGACTCCTACGATCGGTCGTGCAAAGGAATCGTAGGCTCCTGGATTACCCGAGGTGAAGGCCTTATCGTAGAACGGTCGATGCGGAGTCGTTTCAGTGTGCTTAAAGCGATGATGTTGATTGCGGAGCCGTTATCAATCAAGACGTTCGGGAGGAAGAACATCTCTATTTTTATGAGGATGAGGAGGGCTTCGTTGTGCCGATTCTCACATATTGGCAAGTCATCGTCGCGAAGGCTAAACCGCTTCCCGTGCTACCGTTTCGACTCGCGCCTCTTCTCGGGGAACGTTCGATCCATCCATTTGTATGCCTTGGCCGGGGCAAAGATCGTAGGGAGACAGTGGGCCTTGGGCGTTCTTGTCGGAATTCCCGGCCACGAGATCTCTTGACTTCCGGTTTCACGCTCCCAGTCGTAGCGGGACAACATGCCGACGGTCTCGAAATTGCAGGGAGTTCCGCTCTCGCTTGAGTTTCGTCAAAGGCTATTGAGTTTACCCCGTCGTTCCGGGGAATGGATTTCCGATGGTATTGGGACCACGCAGGGCGTTCCAATTTTCCTCCTCTATGAGCCCCTGGACCACCCGCTGAGCACGAAGCAATTGTCGGTGGTGCGGCCGGTAGTTGTGGAAGGCGCAAAGGTGCTTGCTCATATCCATGTTGGCCTGAGAGTCTTCGGTTGGAAATTCTCGAGTGGTTTGAGAAGATTTCGCTTCACCAAAGCTTCAAATACTTGACCCAAGGGCATTTCCAGTTATCTAAATGCCGGAACCGTGGGAAGCGAGGGGGTTGCTATTCTTTGGGGCCGCTTGATCGCGGTTTACTTCGAGCTCCGTTCAATGTACAAGACTGCTGTTCCGCTTCCTTTCCTTTTGTCCTGGGCAGGAGTCAAGTTGCCGAGTTTGTTCGATAGCGGTAAGATGAGGCAGGGGTTGTCGTTGCCTTTTGAAGACTCGTAGTCTTTTTCAAACTTTGTCCCTAAGGCTGACCATGGCACTGAGATCCGGGTAGAAATGGTGGCCGATCAAGGTTCTCAAAGATGGCTTGAGGCAGAATGGAAGATGTCCATCTCGCTTCTTCTTTGGAAAGTGGATCCATTATCTCGCTTAGCTTCCAGCCCATCTTTTGTAGAATTCGCCCACCGGTTCGTCATCCTTTGTTCGGTGGCTCGGTGTCACGACGGTTTGTTTCCCATTCAAGATTGGCGCGGTACTTCTCCAGGAAGATTTCACCGATCTCGATCCCACGTGGAGCGGTTTTCTCGCCTTCACATTGAGGAACCACCTTAGTGCCGTGGATTTGAGGGAATGCCGAAAATGATCTCGCCATCTCGTTGAGGGGTTGCCCCTTCGCTCTCATACCCGGACGTAGGTGTCGATGTGGGTTTTGGGCATTCTGCTCCGTCAAACTTTTCCATTTCCGGCATCCCGAACTTTGGAGGGAGAGGGACCACTTTGTTCGGATCGCAGGCAAGTGGAGGGAGTCCTTCCGAGAACTAGCTAGCTTGCCTTGCATGTCTTTCATTTGTTCAATCAGCCCAAGCCATGTGAGGATCACTGTCTGAGGTGGGTTACCGTTTTCGTGGACGGAAACCGAAGATGGAGGTGGATTGGGCGATGGGATCGCCATTCGGGAGTCTTGGGGAGGAAGTTGAGTGTATACCAACCCATACCACAGGGTGTTGAAGTTGAGGGCGTGATTGCTAGGTCCGCTAAGGGTCAGTGTTTGGGAACCTGGGAAACGATTCGTTAGCCCCAATCGCGTGCGCAGTGGCAAACCGGAGATGTCTGGATATCCGCCGGATGCCCGTCCCCGGTAAGAATGGGGACTTTTGATTGTGGTTGCGAGGCTCGTATAGAGGCAAAGGATTGAATCCTGGGGGATACCGAGATGCATCGGGATCTCGCGGAGCAGCACGTATGTGTGCCGTGGTACCGAGCTTGATGTGCGCAGCCGGAAAACCGATCTGCGAGGCGGGCATGCTTGAGCCGCTGACCGACGCCTAAGGGGAGCTGAGCGAGAGCCGCTAAGGCTGCCGGGATCTCGTAGCTTGGCGGAGGCGGGACTCCGCCGATAGCTTTGAGAAACCTGGGAGCCAGTATATCTTCGTCTTCTATGAGAACAAAGGTCCGTCGGATTGGGAACCAGAACTGTTCCTCGAAGACGCAAGGTGTCGACGATCCAGCTTGCCGTTCTTCTTGGCGCTTCTTGATGGTTTCAAGGCTCGCAAAGCACCTCCTCCATTGTCCGGGAGATTCCTTAGTGGCGGGGTTCCGTTTCCCTCACCGTTATCTCGTTGATCCCGTCACGGGGAGTAGCGGACGGTGCGGACCGTTGGCTGGAAGGGCTATCGGACCACTGTGACCTCGATACCGAAAAGGCGGCTTCCGTGTATTCTCAACCACTCTCGGTTCCCGGAGGGTGACGGGCAAGGTTTAGACACGGGAATGGCCTAACGGGATAGAAGGGGAAAGCTCACGTGGCATGCGGTTTCCGTTTCTTTTATTTTTGATTTTTTTTTTGTTGTTTTAATTTACTTAAAACATGTTTTCTCGTAGTCCTAGGTAGGTTGGAAAAGATTGCTCTTCTTTTTCGCAACTATGCTAGATCCTCGGGTCACGGAGACCATCTCGCGCGCTATAAGCCCCTCGTTTTGCACCCGTATTTCGACATCCCAGTGGACACCCGGGCGAGGGTCCTATAGTGCAAGCGGTTTCCACCGGCCTAAAAGAAAAATCGAACCTAAGGACCAAGCCTGTCATGTTCATTTTGATACGTTAGCCATGTGAATAGTGAACCGAGCCGCCACTAAGTCAAGATCGTGTCAAGAGTTCGGCATGACCTCTCTTTACCTTGCTTGCGCAAGGGATTCGTGACGTTAGGCGTTGGCCGGGGTCATATCGTCATGGCCGACGTATCAAAGGCGTGATGACATGGTGTCATGCGAGCATGGATGTATATCCGGACTAACATCGTCTGGGTATAGCTTCGGAAATCAAGATCAGTCAAGATTTTAGCATGACCTTTCATCGCTTGCTTGCGCAAGGGATCTTGAGTTCCGAGCCTTGACTCGTAAAATGGCCGCATGGTATATGTATCCAGCCGTATGACACCTGACCGGGTAAAACCAACCGAGTCCGGACAGAGTGTGACTCAAGACTCAAACGTGCGGGGTTGACGCTTGGCTAGGATGGGATGTTTGGGAATGATCCCGTGCGCGCCCAAGAGGCCTAGGAAGACCTAACTGACCGCAACCGAGACCACTCCGGTTGAGGGTTGTAGTGTGCGGTATCCGAGGCAGAGGTGCGCGTAGTGTGCGGTGTAACCGAGGCAAGGTGCGCGTAGTGTGCGGTCTCTAAAATTCTTTTTCCGAGTAAAACAGGAGTTTTTGAAGAATTTTAAATGTATGCACAGATGTATATTGATGCATTTTTTTTATTTTTATTTTTTTTTGTAAAATAAAAAAAGAAGCACGTGCACACACACACACTGTGCTTAAAGGAAGGGGTAAAATGAAAGTTTGACCCTCATCATCGTTTTAAAAATCTTTTGTTTTGTTTAAAAGTTTTTAAAACAAAATTTTCCCCAATAGAGTCGCCAACCGAAATTACCCGGATCCGTGCAGCCTCGCGGCCCCGCATCCGGCATCTTTCGCGTTGAGCCGTTGTCTCGCCGTTTTTGTTTTTGTAGAGTCGCCACGCCGTTTTTATTAAGCCCAAAACATTGAAAAGGGCATCACTTTAAAGATAATTTTAAAGCTGTTTTTGTGTGATGAGATTTTGAGTTCGGAGGTCGATGACTCCCGGAAGAGAATATTAGAATATTAGAGCTCACCCGAGTAGCCTCGTAAAACGAGTCTTTCGGATATCCCTAATATCCGTTAAATGTTGTGTGTGTGTGTGTGTGCTTTTAAAAATGCATGCCGTATCGGATGTCTACATTGTATGCTATGTATGAAAATGTATTGAAATAGTAATGGAAGGAAGCCTTACCAATGTTGGTCCGCGTCTGTCTTCTTCCGGGGGAATGGGTGTTTGAGGTCGGAGTAGCGTTCAGGTACGGATCGGGATTGCTTCGGGAGATGCCTTGTCCGCTGACAGAGTTTCGGCGTGAGTTGAGGTTGCGAGGCTGCGTTCGGGCCGAGGTTCGGCGTGCGTGGGGATCGTCGAGATCACTCGGGCAGAGGTTCGGCGTGCGTTGTGGTGGCGTGGAGTCACTCGGGCGAGGATTTCGGCGTGGTTTGGGATCGTCGGTTTGACTCGGAAAGAGCGGGACACCGTGGAAAAGACTGTGCAAGGCCTCGGAGTACCACGAGGGGCCTCGAGTACCTCGAGAGTGCCTCGGGGCAGCGGGAGCGTCTCGGGAGCGCTCGGGGAGGCTTCGGAGCACCACAAGGGAGCTCGGAAGGCCTCGGAAGGATCCGAAAGGGGCCGGGAGTGCCTCGAGAGGACTTAGAGGGGAGCCAGAAGGCTAAGGGAGGAAGAGAGAAGAGGGAGGTGTCTGAGACTACGTGGATGAGTCTGCGGTGTTTCCCGTGTGTTTGAAAGGGGGTGATCCAGATTGGGGTACTTACACCTACGTATCCTTAAGAGGAATCAAGCCGGCCGTAGTTCGGGTTTTTCGACTATCTTCAGTCGTCGACCCTGGAGTGACTGTTTTAGGATGTCAACCTATGACTTGACTATTTTGGGGAAGTCGACCTATGATTTTGACTATTTTTGGGAAGTCGCCCTTTGACTATTTTAGGGAAGTCGCCCTATGGTTTGACTATTTTGGGGAAGTCGCCCTATGGTTTGACTATTTTGGGGAAGTTGCCCTATGGTTTGACTATTTTGGGGAAGTCGCCCTATGGTTTGACTATTTTTGGGGAAGTCGCCCTATGATTTGACTATTTTGGGGAAGTCGCCCTATGATTTGACTATTTTGGGAAGTCGCCTACGGTTTGGACTATTTGGGGGAAGTCGCCCCCATGATCCGACTATTTTTGGGAAGTCGCCCTAAGATCGACTATTTTTGGGAAGTCACCCTAAGATTTGACTATTTTTGGGAAGTCGCCTATGATTTGACTATTTTGGGAAGTCGCCACATGGTCCGACTATTTTTGGGAAGTCACCCTAAGATCGACTATTTTTGGGAAGTCACCCTAAGATTTGACTATTTTTGGGAAGTCGCCACGAGATCGACAATTTTGGGAAGTCGCCCTATGATCTGACTATTTTTGGGAAGTCACCCTAAGGTCTGACTATTTTTGGGAAGTCGCCCTGAGATCTGACTATTTTTGGGAAGTCACCCTAAGGTCTGACTATTTTTGGGAAGTCACCCTATGATCTGACTATTTTTGGGAAGTCACCCTAAGATTAGACTATTTTTGGGAAGTCGCCCTATGATTTGACTATTTTGGGGAAGTCGCCCTATGATCTGACTATTTTTGGGAAGTTGCCCTATGATCTGACTATTTTTGGGAAGTCACCCTAAGATCTGACTATTTTTGGGAAGTCGCCCTAAGGTTTGACTATTTTTGGGAAGTCGCCCTAGTAATGATTTCGGTTTGTCGAATTAGGGGATGATTACGATTTATCGCTTTCTTCGAGTTGTGTGTGATAGCGTTTTAGGTGCCTCAAACCTTGATGATGGCATCTTAGGTGCCTCGAACCTTGATGATGGCGTCTTATGTGCCTCAAACCTTGATGATGGCGTCTTAGGTGCCTCAAACCTTGGTGATGGGTGATCTGGAGGTATCAACTTGTTTTGAAATGATTTCCTTCGATGTTCGTATCCTTTCGTTGGGGACAGGCTTCGAGGGGATAGACAGTCTTTGGTGGACTTTAGTTCAGGAGTATGAACCTAAATGGGGACTTAGTTCAGGAGTATGATTCTAAGTCGAGGTTTTGGGAGACTATTTGAGGGCATTCTCGTTGGGGAAGGTTAGAGCTTACGATGATTATCGGGGAAAAGGGTGACCGTGTTGGTCAAGCGGCTGGACCTATGGTAGGCTACCTACGTATCCCGAGTGGGAATCAAGCCTGGACGTAGTTTGAAAACTGCTGGGGATGGTCTTTGATGGTTTGACGGTATTTGGGAGTCACCCGAGGTTTGACTATTTTGGGAAGTCACCCTAAGATTTGACTATTTTTGGGAAGTCACCCTAAGATTTGATGATAATGTTCTTTTAGAAAAGTAGTTGACTAAGATATGCTTTCATATGTCTTTGTGCTTACTTGTAGGCTGCTTAGGAAGGGTTTGAGAAATACACTGATGTTGATTAAGAGTTGTTGGGTTGCCGATTCGTGGGGCGATTTCTGGCGGCGATTTCTTGTCTTTGGAGACATTTTGACCTGAAGGAGGAGTTTGGTTGAGTCTGCATCTTGCTGGTGATCGTTAACCTTGTAGAAGTTGTTGAACTTGTCTTCATATTGGGACTTCTTGCTTTTGAGAACTTGGTGTCTCTGACCGATTTGCATTTGAGAACTTGGCGTCTCTAACCGAATTGTATTTGAGGGCTTGGCGTCTCTGACCGATTTGTATTTGAGAACTGGGCGTCTCGACCGATTTGCATTTTGAGAACTAGGCATCTCGCATCGATTTGCATTTTGAGAACTAGGCATCTCAATTTTGCATTTTGAGAACTAGGCATCTCAGACCGATTTGCATTTTGAGAACTTGGCGTCCCTGACCGATTTGTATTTGAGAACTTGGCGTCTCCGACCGATTTGCATTTTGAGAACTAGGCATCTCAGACCGATTTGCATTTTGAGAACTAGGCATCTCAGACCGATTTGCATTTTGAGAACTAGGCATCCCAGACCGATTTGCATTTTGAGAACTTGGCGTCCCTGACCGATTTGTATTTGAGAACTTGGCGTCCCTGACCGATTTGCATTTTGAGAACTAGGCATCTCAGACCGATTTGCATTTTGAGAACTAGGCATCTCGACCGATTGCATTTGCATTTGAGAACTAGGCATCCTGCACCGATTTGCATTTTGAGAACTCGCGTCCCCGACCGATTTGTATTTGAGAACTTGGCGTCCACCCCGACCGATTTGCATTTGAGAGCTCGGCGTCTCTGACCGTATTGTATTTGAGAACTTGGCGTCTCTGACCGTATTGTATTTGAGAACTTGGCGTCCCTGACCGATTTGCATTTGAGAGCTCGGCGTCTCTGACCGTATTGTATTTGAGAACTTGGTGTCCCTCACCGATTTGTAGACACTGGAGGCGGTCTTCATATGTTTGTGAATGTTGGGGGTTGTTTTCACCAAGTTGCAGATGCCGGAGGTCGTCTTCATCCACTTGTGGACATCGGAGGTCGTCTTTGGTGGAGACCATTCTCGCTGCAGAGAGACTTCGGGTAGTGATGGAAAACTGGTCTTTCGTGCTTGAATTGCTACATTTGTTAGTAGAGGGACAAATGCACATACGACATTTATGATGATGGTTGCATGCATAGAATTGAGATGATGCATTTACTTGCTTTTGGAGATGCACTTAGCCTAAGCTTTTGGCGGGAAAATTATGACTTAGGATTGTTCCTGTCGCTTCAAGTTTTGTGCATGCTACATGAGCCCTGGGGAGATTTTTGTGGGAATACATGTGGTGAGAGGGTTTGTATTGGGATGTATGAGTCTGAAAACTGTTTGGAATAGATTTTGGGCAAGTGGGAGGTTAGAGTCCTCGATCGCGATTTAAACAGCGGTTGTTAATGAGGTTTTGTTAACAGTATCGCATGGACCTCAATTTTGATGAGATTGGATTCGGATCCCGGTCTTGCTGAAGTTTTCCCTCTCAATCTTGGTCATTCGAAGTTGATGCCGACGTCGATATGAAACTTCTTTCATTTGGGTGAGCCGTGACTTGGCCGAAACCTTGTTCGGAGAATGATTTGATGAAATTGCTAATGTCGGGTGAAACCCAGATCTTAGACTCCGACGCTACAGAAAGCTGCTATGTACCAAGTTTTGAAGCTGAAAATCTAGCTGTTGATGTGACTAGACCTTTCTTGTGACTTGATAAAATTCGAGTCCGGAGAGGACCGGCTTGGCAAAGTCCAGATTTCGAAGAAGTGACTCGGCGAAGCCCCAATCTTATAACCTTGTTGTGATTTCGACACAATTAGCGAGCCCCAATCGATTGGTAATACAAAGCAATCCACGAAAATAATCGATGAAGATCGAATCTATCTTGTAGTGAAGAACCCAATGTGGACCCAAAGACGACTATATAAGCCCCGGCTTGAAGAGCCGATACAGAGAGACCCGGGAGAACCGCTTAGCAAAGCCCCAACGTGAAGAAATTCGAGTAGTCTAACGAGAGGAGGCACCCATCTTTTCGTACCTTAGTCAACCGATTCTTGGACAAGACTCGTAAATGTTTATGTGCAGGGCATATCTTTTGAAAAGGTGGGAATTTCTCCCGAATTTGTGTATGACACTCTCGCTTTTGGTTTGACTCTTTTGAGAGAGTATAAGCATCACAAGGTGTGGAAAAGTGTATGGAAGCCCCCGCCGATTTAAAGACGTGTTTGGCTCTATTTCCCTATGATGGAGAGAGAGAAGACTTGTCGAGACACTTGAAAACTTGTTTTATTCGTGATGATCACAAGGCTACTTAAAACCCTTTGTTAATGTTCGGGTTATTCAACCCCTAAATCGATATGAACAAATATTTTGATTAATCACAAGGAGAAAATCAGCGATATCGAGAATCAAGCTCGGAAGGGCGGAAAGTGTATAGGGACAATCCTTGATGAGAACGGATTTTTTTTTGGAATTTGTTTGTGATTTCGGCCAGGACCATTTACGGTTGCCTACGTTCCCTTCATTATGAAGAGCTCAGGTCGCCGTAGTTCGGGCTTATCCCGAATGAAGAGAGAATGAGTGTGAAAATTCAAGACTTTGAGGTTCTTTTGGGAATTTGAGGATTGGAGATTCGAATAACATATCCCCTTAGAGTGTCCATGAAAGACACGGATGCGAAGCCCCATGGGACATCCACGGCAAGTGTTTGTGGAGGAGAAATGAAATATGCTCACATGAAATGTCGAATGAATCGACTTGAATTTGCACAATCTTTGATCATTTGAGCCGAGATGGATTTGGCTCCAATTTAAGCAAGCAATGAATCATTATTTTGATTTAGCTCACGAAGATCTTGGAATGAAATTACTATCCGGTAAGGAGTGTAGGCGGGTTTCCGGGCTTCGATCGGCCATCGGGTGATTTGGAAAGTTGTGACCTCTTAAGATGAAAGGTCTACCGGGCCTTTGCCGATCGAACCTCTAAAGATAAGAGGTTGGCTTTTAGGGATGTGTTTGGGAAATCTACGGCGGGGAAGATTGATTGCCTCTAAGAATGAGAGGTCAGATTTTGACTTTGGCCAAAGGCGAGGGTAATGGCAATAGGAATATCCTCTAAAAGCGAGAGGAGGGCTTAGGGTTGATTTAAGGTAATGGTGAGAGGAAGTCCAAGCCGTCGAGAACTTTTGCGAACTTGCGAGGATTCGGGCTCCTTTTTGATCATTGGAGAGCTTCTTGAGAAGTTGGGGACTTTTGCTGAATTGTGAGGATCGACGGTCCCCCCTTTTTTTTGAAGTTCTTGCTTGAGCTTTTCTATTTTCCTTCTGAGACGTTGAGGATTTTTGCTGAATTGTGAGGATTTAAAATCCTTCTTTTGATAATTTGGAAGGCCTCTTTGAGGAATTGGGAATTATCTTTCCTTGCATCGTCGACTCTCGAAGCTAACTTCTTTGGCGTTGCTTGGACTTCTCTTGGCAAGGAGCAAAGGTGATGGCTGAATGGGGTTTCAAAACACGCCGATCTTGAAATGAAAGGGTATTGTTTAGCGGGGTGAGGTAATGTTTTTCCTATGGGTGAAAGGCTTCAACCGCAATCCCTACCCGATGACCTAAACGAGATTAAGTCTTCATTGCTTGCTTAAGCTTTAAATGAGAAAAGATCCATGCAAATTCATTGAGCAACGAGATGATGATGATGAAAGGGATGTGAGCATATGAGATACAAGATGAGGAGTTGGTAAGTCCCAATTTGAAAAGGATATCAATTGATTTTCTCACTCCGATTAATTTAAATATTAATCATTTCAAAGAATTAGTGGTTGAGCAGCACAAGTGATCATCTAGGATAAAACCATTTCAATTAAGTGTAACGCGGGTGTGCAAGTAATGTCTCGAGTCTAGCAAGAAAAGAAAAAAAAAGACTTATATTAAAAGTTAGACATTTAACTACTATGTCCAAAATGGACTACAACGACAAATGTCCAGGAAGGACTTAGGTGAAAGAGAGGTACTAGAACCTACGAAGGTTGACTAAAAGACTATTTTAGAGATAGGTAGCCCCTAGTCTAGCCGCTCTTTGCTGTTGGACCATGCATTTACTCTTCGACGCTGGAGATGGGAACTATCGCAGATCTTTCAACCAGGATTTCTTTGGCAATCCCTTGCCCAATCCAGCCATTTTCATTGCCTGCGATGACTGGTTCATCGATCACAAAAGGGCGAGTCAAATTCCATTATGCCCACGAGTCTTGAATCACCAACCTCGACCATGTTGACGCTCATGTTGTTATTTCTGTGCCCCTAAGGAACTGGTTCTCGATGATGTGGGCCCTTCAGGCACCTCTAACTTCCCTTGCTCAATCAAACCTTGGATTGCCTTTTTTAGGGGGGCGCAATCATCTATCAAGTGCCCATGGTACTGATGAAAGGCACAATGCTTGGAGGTATCCAAAGGAGCGTTGGGGTTTACGGGCCGATAGTTTCTCATGGGTTCGAGGAGACCACGCTTTAGCAAGCTATTGAAAACTTTGCTTAAGGGAACACCCAAATCCTTGGGATGTGATTTTTCCTTTGGGGAGAATAAACTCTTAACGCTCTTTGATTCGAGATTTGGTCATTGACTTGGTCACCATTCGAACGGGGTTCGCCGGTTTTGGTCCATTGGGGCACTCGAAGCTTGCCCGCTTCGATTAACCTTTGAACCGCTCTCTTCAAGGCGTGCGGTTGTCTGGTCGTGTGGCCATAATGATCATGGAAGGCGCAGTGCTTACTCATATCGAGGGGTGCATTTGAGCTCCTCGGATGGTAGTCCTTGAGAGGCTCCAACAGGCCTTCCTTTACTAAACCCTTGAAAATTAAGCCCATGGGCATCCCAAAATCATCAAAATGTTCTCGTTGCCTTAGAGGACCACCATTTCTTGGTTTCTTTTGGATGCCGTCATTTGTATGCAATGCTTTCTTTCCTTTGATGGATGTTGCAGCCGTGTTGGAAGGGTAAGGTTTATAGCGATGAGACATGTTCCGACCCGTAGTGCTTCCCCGTGCACGAACCCTTTTGATGTAATCATCGAGATTTGACCTTTTGTAAACCTCATTCGTGTCAGATACACAAGATTGGTATGGCGAGATGGCCCGAGTCGAGCGATCGTCGATACTCTCGTTGCTAGGCTTTTCTTGTACCTTCTCAATTGGTTCTTTCAATAATCCATTGGACGAGTCAATAGGAACACTAGGACTGCACGACACCGCCACAAGACTGGCATCGTAAATGAAACCACGGTATGAAGTACTTTGGTGGGAGGGATGACAATCGAGCATTAAGATCGTGGCCAGTAACCCTCCTCATAAGGCTGGCGGTTGCCGAAGATGAGGATATATGGCTCGTAATGGTTGGATACCGTGGAGCAGTGAGTGTGGATCCAAAAGGCATTGAAGATATGAGATTTGAGGCATCGTAACAGTAGGGTGAACGTGTCTTGACCACACCGAGAACATGACTACAAGGGTAATGTGCATACTGTACTTGATGAAAGCGGGGAGCAGGCTTGCGTAGCAGTAGGAGTGGAGAATTTGATGAGGAGCATTTGACCTTGTCGGACTTCCCAATAGGAGGGACGAGGTAGAGCTTGGAGGATGTGGTAAACGATGAAGTGGTGATAAGAGCACAGTGGCCCATGTGATCTTGCGGTATCATAGGCAAGTGTGCTTTGAGAATTGGAGGAAGCAAGGCGGCCCCCTACGAACCATGGAGCACGAGAAGCAAGCGACCCAAAATGGCTTGCGGAGCCATGTCACATTCTTTGGGCTTGAGAAGTCGCGAACCGACCCATTCCGAGATGATGGCCCGGCCGACCGAGGTCATGGGAAGTAGTACTTCCAAGTTTGTGGGGCGAAAGGCAGCGATTCAATCCTGGTGGTGAGACACGAGAGGCACCGGAAGCGGGTTGACCTAGATCGGGTGTTGAGGAGTATCGAGTCCGTAGGGGATGAGATGTCTTGAAGCGACCAATTCCATGATGGCTCGGGCCAGGCGAGGTTTAAGAGTAGCGAACTAACCCATTCCAAGCTGCGGGCGAAATGCATCGATTGAAACCCAAAGGTGAAAACCGAGAGGTGCCGGGGGAAGTTGACCAAGATCGGATTTGTTGAGGAGTATCGATACGATGAGGCCGAGAGGCGGGCGAGTGAGTGATAGGGTGGGGATGCTTGGCCCATTAGTAGTTCCACACGAAAGGGAACAGGTGGCATTTGACGGTAGTTGGCATACCGGGAGGGTAATTAGTTCCAATCTTCGCATCAACCGTAAAGGTTCCATTAGGGTTGCGAACAATTGCTAGCCCTGGTTTCGATACCTTCCCATAATCGACCGATCCGAGCCTCTCGATGTTGTCTTATCTCGTTCCCAACATCGATTCCACCGCTCGGCATTTTGCGAATTTTCGGGTGCGGATACGTACGTCCCCACTTTGTTCTCCTACGAGTTGGCCATTACGAAACTTTGAGCTGAAGCGAGGGAGGAAACCGATGAAGTATCTCGACTCCGGAATGACCGAGGCTGAACAAACGATGACCCGGGGCTTGATCCAAACTTTGCTTGCGTGGAAGGCACGAAAGGGTGTGGTTCGGACTCGGGAAAGCGGAACAGGTTGGTGTTTGGGCTTAGGGCTCATGCAACATGAGATTATTTGTTTAAATTTACTTAAAACATGTTTTATTAAACCTAATCGGTTGGAAAAGATTGCTCTTCTTTTTCACAAACTACTCGATCCTGGATCGGTGGGCCCCCGTCACTACGTCTATAAGCCCCTCGTATTCCACCTCGTATTTCGACCTCCCGGGGTGGACGGCCCGGGCGAGGGTCCTATAGGGCAAGCGGGTCCCACCGACCGAAAAAAAACGATCCTAAAAGTACGGCGGGTAATCGAGTCTTAACGAGCATTCGATGTAAATTACGGACAAAGGCGACGTCATAGTCAAGATCATGTCAGGAGCTCGACAAAAAGTCGGCATGATTTGGGTGATAAATGTCCACCATTGATCTTGACTTGTCGTCAATTAGGCCGTAATTAGGCATGGAATAATCATTAATCCTTGATGACTCGGTGTCATCTTTGGGAGTCGATGTATAATTTGTGCCGATCGAGCCGAAGTCAAGGCGCCTGGTCAATATCTTGGTCAAAGTCTGCGGCGAAAAATCGGCGAGCTTTGACCGATTAGGGTCCCGAAAGATATTGAGTCGGTATGCCGACAAAGGCTTGAAAGGAAAGGTCTATACACGAGACGGGGCATGACACGAGACCAAACTAAAAACCAACCGGGTCTCGGACAAAGTGTGTCACGGACAGTGCATGGTCGACACGAGGCTCCATGGGATGTTTGGGTAGTCTGTGCTTGCACCGAGAGGCGTAATAAGGCCAAACGGGTCGCGACAAGGATTTCCCGGGTTAGGGACGTAGTGTGCGGTGTACGGTCACGTGCGCGTAGTGTGCAGCGATCTATCTTCTTTTTACGAGTAAAATAGAAATTTTTTTTATGTGTCTTAAAAAGAATGATGCATGATTTTTTTGAAAATTTTCTTTTTTTTTTTTTGAATTTTTTTTTGAAAGTTTTTTTGAATTTTTTTTTTTTGAAATTTAATGAACACATAAGCACATAAGCACAAGAATTCCGACAGTTAGGGACATGATTCCGACAGTCAACATTTTGACTTTTTCCAAGGCGGCCAAAACAACACGAAAATATGCAAAAATCAACACACACAACAAATGATTTTTAATGCCGGGACGGAAGCTTGACCCTCAAAAGCTTTTTTTTTTTTTTTTTTTTTGAAAACAATGATACCGGTACGTGGGATTGTTAAACCACAATTTATCCCCGACTCGTGTTAGGAGGCGATAACGGAAAGTTTAATGGTTTCCACCAATATACCAAATATCATTTTTTTTTTTTTAGAAAAAGCTTACCTATCCCCAGCGGAGTCGCCACTGTGATGTACCCGATTTTTGAAATCAAACGGAGACGCCACACCATTTTTGTTTTAAGGGCCAAAACTTTGAAAAATGCCCGAAATAAGAGATTTGGGTTCGGAGGTCACGTTACATGCCGGGAAGGACGTTAGTGTGCACCCGGAATGCCTCGTAAAACGAGTCTTCCAAGCTGAAAATCATTTGTGTGTGTGTGTGTGTGTGTGTTACTTTGGCCAAAATGAGTTGAAACTCAGAAAAGTAAAAATTGGTAATTCTTTATTAGACTTTGGACAGATCCCATGATTTTTGGTGTGATTTTTGGGTTGAGATTTGACACTCAAAAGATTTTTGGAAGTTGAAAACCATTTCTGCCAGAAGGAAAAAGGCAGTGGACACTTAATTTTGAAATGGACTTTAGGGCTTGAAAACTCCAAAATCTGGGAAAAGTCCGAGAATGAAAAATGTTCAAAACATCTTAAATAAGGTTTATGTAAAAGAACTTTTCATTTTGGAGATGATTTGAGGACCCAAAACCTTCTGGAAATCTCAGATGTGAAATCTGGACTTCCAGAGACTGATGAACTGACCTTTAAAGGAAAATTTGAAAAAGGGAGTTTTACTCACGCAAAAAATAAAGTAAAAATATGTCTGGAAATCTCTGGATGTTGTCTACAAAAAGTGTTTTGTAGTCAACACCAAATTCCAAGTTTATCTGTGTCCAAAAAATTAGACCATGGACTGGGGTCTTAGAAAATTGCTACTGGACAGCAACTTCTCAAGAAGGAAAACATGATTTTAAAGGGGGTTTTGCATCCATGCTTGTCCCCATTTCCCTAGGTTTTGATTAGTGATCACTTGAAATTTTAGTGGTGAATCAACTATATCAAATCATCCTTGGGGTACATTAGGACTAAGCACTTCATTTGCTTGGGAAGGGGAATTTTATCCTTTGAAAAAGAGATTTAATGTATGAAAATGATTTTTAGGGTTTTGAAAATGTGTTTTCTTTGCAAGTAAGTAAGAACACTTTGAAAATAATGTTGATCCTTGTAGAAGATCATCCATGGAGATGAACTTCCATGGTGATCTTCTTGGATCTAAGAAAAGAAGATGAACAAACTACATTTTGGAGTTTGAAAATGCATGCATGGATGAATTTTAGGGTAAAGAGAGGGAGGTTATACCTATCTTCCTTGTGTTTTGTGTTTGAATGGATTCAAAGGCTTGAATGTGTTTAGGGCTTGAAAGTGTTTAGGGTTGATGATTTGAGTTGGTTAAAGAGAAAACAAGTAGATAACAATGAAGTCCTCTATGTTTTCTCTCTAATTCTCCTCCTAAGGGGTGATTTGATCTTGGATTGGTGTATGTATGAGAGTATGTATGAGAGTGTTTTGAAGTGTTTGTGAGTGAGTGAGATTTGGGAAAGATTGGAGAGAAAATGGTGGCAATTCAAGAGAATTCCCACTGTTTTCTCTCTATTTTTCCCTTGATGTCTTTATTCTTGTGAGTGATTTGTGTTGTGTAGACTGAGAGAGGAGGGTTCAATTTATAGGCCTCTGGAAATGTCAAACATGTCTGCGCGGATAGGATTGTAAACGTGCACTGTTCATTAAATGCAGCTCCAGGCTTTGGACAGGAAGAATAAAATTCAAAAATCCAGCAGTTTATGTTTTTCAACTTGCCCAATTCGGATTTTTCTAATTTCTTTTGCTTTTTGAGATTCTTTCTTTGGTTTATCCTTTTTTGGCAATCCCTAATCTACCCTTACTTGGTTAGAAATGTTAGGAATGTTATGAATTGTTAGAAATGTTATAACTTTCGTTAATTTTCTAACGAAAATACTAACAAGCTCAAATTGGAGCACTTACAGTGCGGCAGCCCGAGCCAAGGGTATATGAGCCTGTCCCTGCTGATTACACTGAGATGATGGAAGGCCGGGCAGCACGGAGAGGGCAGAGGCGCACTGAGAGAGGAGTTCGATTTGGAGAGTCCTCTCAGTCCTTTTGGAGCTGTTGGCGTTGATGGTACTTCTCCGTACTCCCTCACGTTTTTTTTCTTTATTATGATGTTTTTTGTCACACTGAGGGCATTGTGAGAATGAGGCATGGGGGAGGGGATTGATTTATGTTGTACATTGTTATATTAAAAAAAATGAAAATAAAAAAATATAAAAAATTGAGAGGCTAAGTGAAAACCCGAAAGGGCACTTAGGCAAAAGGAGAGGATTTATTTTGAAATTATCTTGTGAAATTACCGGCGAGGAGACATAAGGGAGGATTGGAGCATAGGGTAGGATTGTTTCTTTTGGCGTAGGAGGTTCGGCTAGAGGAGTTAGGTTAGAAAATCATCGTTTCTCTTTTGGTGATATAAGGGGGGTTGGCGTATTTCACGAGGTAAGTCGTTGCTTGGGCATTGACTTTATTTTTGAGGGAGTAGTAGTGTGAGGATAGCGTGGGGGAAGCTTAGGACATTGTAGTTCCCCCTAGCTTTTTGATGTGTGGGCCTTAGTTTGGATGTCCCGTTTTTGCACATTTGGAGTTGGGGTCAAGCTAAGGCCATTGGTACCATTAGTACCTTTTTGTTGGAGTGATAAGGAACGGAGTTCATTCTCCGAATGTTTATGTTGATATCATTGATTTGGATGGTTTAGAGGAGTTAGGGAAATCACTTTCCCCTCGCGCATCTGTTTTAGACCTGGAGTTAGCGAGGAATTAGAAATTTACTCGGGGACGAGTAAAAGTCTAAGCGTGGGGGAATTTGATAGGTTGGTTTTTGTCTTGGTAATTCCTCGATTTTCCTAGACATTTTATAGCAATTTTGGTTACATTTTGTATTTATTTTAGTTAAATTGCTATATTTTGTATTAATGAGGAAACAATGTAATAGGGAGATTATTATTAATATTTTTATGTAATATGAGACAATGGTATTGTTGGAGCAATGTTATTGTGAAGAGGCTAATTGGAAATTCAACATTCAGTTAAAGCCAGGTCAACTGCAGGCAAGGGGTTAAAGTGCAACAATGGGGAAACGTCAAGGGCTAAGGAGCAGAAGCTGGAAAATCTGGAGAAGTCACGACTCGTGATGCCAAGCACGAGTCGTTCCATTATCCTGCACGAGTGTTCAATTGGGCACGAGGCGTGATACGAGTGAAAAAGGAAGATCACGAGTCGTGAGGTGAAGCACGAGTCGTGCTCTCAGCGTATGGTGACATCAGCGGTGCAACAGTCATACGCGTTTTGGAAGATTTTTATTATTATTTCTCGTTTTCTTTTCCTTATGAATTTAGGTTTTAGTTCCAAGTATAAATACTTGGTTTTAACAATTATTTAGGGTTCGCTTTTTATTATTACTTTTCTCTAGAGAGTTGACAACTTTTTATGGAGAACTAATTTCTTTTCTTTGATTTAATTTTTGGAACCGTCTTGAATTCAATTGTGGTTAATTTTTTTTCATCTATTTTGTCCTATTCATATTTTCTTCTGTTTTAATTGATTGATTTGATTTCTAGGGTTTTTCAATTAGGCCAATTGTTTAATCTTTGATTTTAATTCATTGCTAGAATCCCCTAAGATTGTATCAATTTAGGGTTTCATAAGTAGCAAATTTATGATTTATGCATGTGTCATGGTGAATTGTGAATAGGAAGAAAATAGACAAGTATCTAATTGAAATAACATTAGAACGTGTTCTCGATCTTAATCTCTTAAAGCGGAATCAATTGATATTGTGAATCTAGACTGTGTCAGTTAGGTTTAGGTATTGATTAGGGTTATTAGTGAATGTGTCATTGCTATTAACTATTATCAAATGAAGAGATAGAGATTGAAAAACATCTCATGATCGAGTGAATAGGGTAAAAGTGAAAAGAGTTAACCAATGATATTTGAATGATAGACGAGGAAAATAATTGATCCAAAGTGCTTGCCTTTAATTGTTTACAACTTAGTTTTTATTCCCTTAGGAATTTAATCAAAATCAAATAAACCCCCAATCTTGTCAAGTGACAATTGTGCAAATAAATAACCGTTCTTCAGTGGATCGACCCTGGACTTGTCCTAGCTGCAGTTTTGTAGCCGAGTCTTGTCTTGGTAATTAATTTGTAGGCGTGCGACTTTAGCCTATCACCTGCTCCAGTCCGTACTATCGTAGCACCAAGGATGAAATGTAGAAAGACGTTTGGGACAAACCCGGTACTCGGACAACTAAAAGACCCTCCTGAGTGGTCCGACAAGTTTGTATCTTCCAATGAGGAACCCACCATCGCAAGTGTTGCGTGCGGAGTCTGGCCATCCGGAGCTCCAATTCAGCCTGATCGCCCCCTATCACCAGAGGACGTCGAGAAAAGGATCAAGGGTCACAAGACACTGGCACCTCGGGCACCATCTGCAATCGCTCCCTCAACCACATAGTGAGCATAGCGGGACTCCCTCCCCACATGTATCGGCTGCCGGTCGCCATCCGAACCATGCCCAGGAACGTCTCGCCTAGGATCAAAGGCACGATGTCTCCCCCGTTTCGGCACTGCCTCACCAGGTCCAGTACACTGTGATGGCACACACCTAGGGACGTGAACGTGAACAAAGTAGCAATTGCGCACAGAGCAAACGCGTCCCACGAAAAAACGCTCCCCTCGACACCGGCAAATTTATCGAGCAGCCCCGAAATGTCGACATAATCTGTGTTCAGTATTAGCATCCCGTATGCTTCTTCAGCCGAGATACCAAGCAGAGACACTAACTTCTCAATAGTGGCCATGCCACCCGCCAAGGGAAGAACTAGCTGTTCCGTCTCAGGTCCTCCTAATATGGCTCGGAAATCTTCAAACGTGGGAGTAATCTTGTTGTACGAAAATCTGTACACGTGCCTCCGTACGTCCCAGAAACGAGCATCAGCTCTCAAAAGATCCCAATCCGGCATGAGCTCCTTCAGAGCCTAAACTGATTTCATCCCGTAACAACCCTCGAAAAAACCCTTGCTCTGCCTCGTGTGGTGCCGTACCCACGACTGGAAATTGTCCATGTATCGCTCTTGCATCTGAGACGATAGCCTAGGAAATGGAACCATGGAAAGAACAAGGAAAACCTTCAAGAATTTAAGAGAGAAATGCAGTGTTTGATCAGAAGCAAACGTGCTGTTTTCACAATTGCAAAAACTGAACTGCAATTTAAAGAATCTGGAAATTGAATCCAAGTCTGGCCGGACTGTTTTTCAAGTTGACTGGGTCAACTCTGCAGCCAGCTGCCTCAATTTGGAAACATTTCCAAGCCATACCCTGTTCAAGCCTCATTGAAACTACGTGCATCCATAGTTTCAATCAACCACTGCCAACACCACTTTAGCCCCGGGCTCGTGCAACAGTGCAATTAATTAAATAACAGTGCATATAGACATAAATTTTGACCAGTTCAAATTTTTGTGCATGTTTCATTTTTATTTATTTTTGATCAAACTACTTGCTTATTTGCCAAAAATAAAAAAGGTAATCACTAAATAAATGTGCAAAATACAAGGTTCCGCCTCAAAGGCCCTTTCAAGTACAAGTCAAATTGTTTGGACAATACACGCATTTTGCCTAAAAATAAATCAAAATAGGACTACTCAGAGTCCTTCTCGTCATCCGAGCACTCGAAATACTGCCCTGCAGCAGCCGGATCCACCGAGGATAGGTAATCTCCAAATTCCTCCAGGCGGGAATACGAGAAAGGCCGCCTCTGCGCCTGTGCCCCCGAGGACTCTCCCTGTTCCTGCCCCGAGAACGAAGAGTGACGAGCTCCGAACCCCGCCATCTCACCAGAGAACTGGCCAAACCCCTGCATAAAGTCCGCCCCACCAGTCGTGGAGGCAGACGAGTCCCTCGGCCTAGATGGCATCGGCTCGTGCACAGCCGCACTCCTCCGGGAGTTACACCGCAGGAACTCTACGAGTCTCCTGGCATAGTTGGCCCACCCGTCCAAACGCCTCACGACCTGGTTGTACGTACGGCCAGACACCTGCAAATCAGGAAAGTCGTCAAAAAACAAACAGACAGCACAGATGCAACATTTACAGAATGCTACTATCAAGTACAGAAAATCAAATCACTCACCATAGCATTGGGGTCCACTCTGTACCGAGGCCTCATCTCCTCCGGAATAGGGATCACCAATCGCCTGTGAGAACCATCCATCCCCTCATACGCCAGCCGAGCGCGAGGGAGCGGGTAGTCTCGGTGATATGTAGGGCCCTCACCCTCCCTGTGCAGCACCTGTGGCCTCCTCAGCCTCGTCCTCAGGAAGATGTCATAGTCAGCGCCACTATGATAAACTCGGTATAGAATACGCCCTGTCTATACCGCTCCAGATCCTCCATCGGTATCAACTTAGGATGCTGCATGTGTGGAGGTGAGTCCATCGGCACCATAGGAAGGGACCCCAGACCATGCTGATAGGTCACCCTCTCCCCCAAATACATCGCGTCACAATGAAGCCCCACCAGCAGCTTCCGCCGATGTGTGACCTCCCTAGCAGCCTGGACCATAAAAACATTAATCCGGTTCCACCAAGTCAGCTGGATCCGCCCGAAAAATTCTCGGCTCAGGGCCAGAGACACCTCCTCGTAAGTCAGCCGAGTACCCTTCCTCGACGTTGTCGGCTTCTTCGCCGCCTTCTGCCAAATCAACATGGCAGGGAACAAGGACTCATACTCCTCCTTGGTCTCCCACCTCTGCGGGTGGAACACCTCCAAAACCCACACCTGTCAAGCACACGGAAAGTTATGTCAGCTACAGAGCAGATACATACGAGTACGAAATGAGACAAGGAAGAGAAAAAGATGGGAACTTACATCCAAAGTAAACGAAAAGCAGCATAAGGTGTTCTCCTCTCCCCGTGAGAACCTATCCAAAGCATGGTAGAGCTCGGCCAGTCCCGCCTCCCCCCATGCGAACCCTCCCACGGCATCCAGATCAGTCAGCGAGCCAAGCAGAGGGAAGTGACAGGATGTTTCAGAAGTAGGAAACAGGGTCGCTAACAAAGCAAACCATATGAACCCTCGAGCCAGACGCTCTGCGGTCATCCTCGGAGACCCCTCCAAATAAGCAATAATACCCCTCCTCAGATGAGCCTCCATCGGCCTGTACCAAATACCCAAGCCCCTGGCATCGGTAATATCAAAACCCAGCAGCTTCGACAACTGCCTCGGGGTGTAGCCATCTACCTACACCAGCGTGTTGCCCCAGAATGGCAACCCCGTAACCGCCGCAAAGTCAGTGGGAGTCACAGTCGCCTCCCTCACCTGAAGTGAAAAGTGTGGGTCGTGTCCCACCAGTACTCGCTCAGGGCAACGTACAAGGCCCTCGCCCTCTGCGTCGAAGCCACCGCGGCTACTGCGCTAATGAATCCAGCCAAACCGGAGTCAATCACAAACTGCTGTGGACTCCTCTCTCCGTCCTGAGCCTAGTCTAGGAGTATCTCCCACAGCGATCTAACTGCCTCGAAGGCTCCCCTGCTCTTCAAGTTGCGAACGTCAACTGGCCCTCGCCTCTGCAGGTGAACACGGCAAAAGTACGTTAATACAGAAACGACATCAACAGAATGCACGAATGCATGTCGAAATGATGAAACACAGATATAGTTCTCATTTTCCTAAAATATGTCCATCCCAGTTGGAGTATTAACGGTCCAAAATTCCAAAAAGTTCAAAACATTTCGAAAACTCCGTCGAATTCAAAACTTTCAAAACATTTCGAAAAATCCATCGAACCCGGAACTTTCAAAACCTTTCGAAAACTCCGTCGAACTCGGAACTTTCAAAACATTTTGAAAACTCCGTCGAACCCGGAACTTTCAAAACCTTTCGAAAACTCCGTCGAACTCGAAACTTTCAAAACATTTCAAAAACTACGTCGAACCCGAAACTTTCAAAACATTTCGAAAACCCCGTCGAATTCGGAACTTTCAATCATTTCGAACATTTCAAAAAATTACTCCGTCCCAAATTAAGTTTACTTTAATTTCGGAAAACACCTCTAAGCGTGGAATTTATCAACCAAAATTTTTATGTCATCTACCCATAACGTCAATTGAACTACACTCTAGTCAATTTCGACAAAGGCACATAGCAAAGTCAAAGCCCCAATTCGGGCACCAAAATCCCTAACTCATTTCTAGTCAAATTCCTAAAATTTAAAGAATGCACATTCTTAAAATTAACGGAATTTATAGGAAGTTTACCTGTCTTTCGATCCCTCCCTTGGATTTGTGAGTGTCCCGAGCCGGATAAAACTCCGTTGGATCCACGGGAAGAGCGGTGGTTCAAATGGTCCTCACCAACCTCGTTCTTTCATTGTCGGTCCTCCTATAGCGAGCCATTGATCCCAAACCGGCATCCATGATGATTTTCCCTCGAAAATTTGAACAAAGCTCGCGAAATGGGAAAGAATTTTCCTCTATTTTTCTCTCTTCCTCGCCTGAAAAAATGGGGAAATGGTACCAGTTTGCGTCGGCCTGTTGCTGATTTGAACCTGGTCAAATTCAGTCTCAGTCTGGCCAAACTCTTTTGTAGCTGAAAATATTCCTTGCCAATTTGGCCCCTCAGTTTCTCACAGTTTCAATTTTACCCCTTTTGACCCCCAAAAGTGTAAAATTTCCCCAAGTTAGACCTTTCTAACACCCCCTCCCCCGAGATCAAGTCCCATTAGTTTCTCACTAACGTTCGTCTCCAGACGTTAAATTTCCCGTTAGTCTCGTCTGTCTCCAGACGTTAAAGTTTTCACTAACGATTCTTCTCCAGACGTTAAATCTCAAATCGACATTTGACATTCAAACACCCATTTCCGCCCCAAATCGACATTTGACATTCAAACGCTCAGTCCCATCTTCGAACGTTAAATCATAACTTCGTCTCCAGACGTTAAATTTTCAGTTAGTTTTCACTAACGTTCGTCTCTAGACATTAAATTTCCTGTTAGTCTCTCACTAACGTCCATCTCCAGACGTTAAATTTTCAGTTAGTTTTCACTAACGATTAGTCTCCAGACGTTAAATCTTAAATCGACGTTTGACATTCAAACGCCCATTTCCGCCCCAAACCGACGTTTGACATTCAAACGCTCAGTCCCGTCTTCGGACGTTAAATCATAACTCCGTCTCCCGATGTCAAAATTCCCACTGGTTTTCACCAACCTTTACTTCCCCGGCCGCCAGTCGTAAGCCCGATCATCCCACCTCAACGACCATCAAGGTAAGCCCGCACAACAATCCCTCTTCGGCCATCACCGTAAGCCCGAACATTCCTCCCCAGCAGGATCCTAAGACCATCCCTCTAAGAAGAAACGTCAATCAATCCCCTCAGTTCCAACTGTCTTTGTTAGAACTCTGGACGCTTTTCCCCAGCAATGTGTCAGCCTCTCCCGAGACCACATCCCGTTCCTGACCCCGTCGTTAGAATGTCAATCCTTTCGTGATATTATAACATCCATTTGACGCAACCATTTTCGTCATTTCCACCCTATCCCCAGCAGATAAAACCTGGCCGTCATCATAAGTCCATCACCCAGGGCACTAACGCCTTACAAAATCAATCTCAAGGCACGAACGCCTTCATCTCAGGACAAACGCATCCTCGTAATCCTGGTTTGAGGTGCCACACGCCCTCGCATGTTTTAGTAATCCCGGTCTGAGGCGCCACACGCCCTCGCATGTTTCAGTAATCTCGGTCTGAGGCGCCACACGTCCTCGTATGTTTCAAGTAAATCCTGTCTGAGGCACCACACGCCCTCATATGCTTCAGTAATCTCGGTCTGAGGCACCACACGCCCTCGAATGTTTCAGTAACTCCGGTCTGAGGCGCCACACGCCCTCGAAGGTTTCAGGAATTCAAGGTTCAGACGCCTCACAATAGTCTCCATTCAGGTTCAGACACCTCACAATGGTCTTCATTCGGGTTTAGACGCCTCACAACAGTCTCGCTTAGGTCAAGTTCCACACGCGCGGCTCCTTGCACCTACGAGCTACGATCGGCTTGATTCCCGCTCGGGATACGTAGGAATCCTTTCGCTAAGGGTCCAGCCAACTGACCGCCCAGGTCTTTCAAAGTAAGGCATCCCCCGATTTGGTTCCTTATCTTTTTCAACAACCCCACTTCCTTCGAAAGTGACGTCGCTGAGAGGCTAACTGTAAGTACCCAAATTCGGATCGCCAAAATCTTTTAGAAGTTAACCGGAATCCGTTAACTGGCCCGCTCCAGGTTAACCGGAATCCGTTAAGCTCCCCGTTCTCAAGCCAACAGGACGTCCCGGAACTACCCCGTGGATTCCAACGTCAAAGCATACTCAACACACATCGTCGCACGTAAAAGTACAGCTTTTCTTGAAAAACACACTTTTCGGCACTTTTCGGGGGCATTTCGGACATTTTCCGGACAGTTATTTAAAAAACGGACAAAACCGAAAATAATGGCACGAAAAACCATGCCCTGGTGAGTCACAGGGGCACGTGGCATGCATGTCACAGCCCTCCGATCAACATCAATCAGATTTCAGTGTGAAAAGATCAAAATACCCCTGGGATGCAGTCACAGTCCGTCCGGACTCTTTTGCAGGCAAAACAGAAATGCCAGCAAGTCCCTCCAATTTTAAAAATACCACAAAACCCCCTGGAATTCAGGTTAAGTCCGTCCGGACACTTTTGCAATTTTACCCTATGAATACAGAGGGCTGTCAACATTTCAAAAAAAAAAAGAAAAACATAACACATTTCTCTCCACAGTCACGGCCCAAACCATTTCCTCCCTCTCCTGAGCCCCGTTTTGCCTCGTTTTGCGTGAAAATTCCGTATTTCAACCAAATACTAGCCACACCACCTCGAAACACCGTTCCAAACACTAAATCGTATCCCGTATATGCCTCTCGAGCCAAAAGAGTCAACCCCTAGCCTTAGGTAACACTTTCTCTCCCTAAACACTCGTTCCATCTCGGTTTACACGCCAGTCGCTACAACCGTTTCGGACGAACAATGTTGAAATGTAGACGTTACCGTCAACGGGGTCCGATACGTTTTAGTCCCTGATCCTCTTCTCTTCCCGTAAGAGAAGTAATCTCGGGTTAAAACGGCATTTCGACCCCGTTCCGTTACTTTTTATGTCATTTACAATTCCGGATCGTTTGATCCGTCGAACGTCATTTACTTTACGCAACTTTACAGTCCGAACCGTTTGGTTCGTGATAGTCATTTAACGGTCCGAATCGTTTGTTCCGTTGAATGCTATTTACTTAACGCACCTTTAAAATCCGGGTCGTTTGATTCCGTCAATACCGCACTTTTAAATACTGTCATTTACAAGTCCGAGTCGTTTGGCTTGTGATAGTATTTACTTATCAAAGTCCGAGTCGCAAAACGATTCGTTGATCGCATATCATTTATTGCTTTTTTCCCGTAAAATCGCTAACAATGTAATGCCCGGTTCAAAATCGGAGTTCGACATTCGAACTCTCTTTCAAAAACGCGCGAAATGACGTTTGGCATCCAAACGATCATCTTCAAACTTAAAACCCGACATTTGACACTCAAAAATCATTTAATACTTTTTTCCCGTAAAATTGCTAACAATGAAATGCCCGGTTCAAAACCGGAGTTCGACATTCGAACACTCTTTCAAAAACGCGCGAAATGACGTTTGGCATCCAAACGATCATCTTCAAACTCAAAATCCGACGTTTGACATTCAAACACTCTTTTCTTAAAAGTCAACGTTTGACACTTAAGTTCAAAATCAACACTCGTGTCACTTTTCCTAAAAAACTCCAAAAACTGACATTTGTCATTCAAACGCTCGCCTTTTCAAAAAGAATCACAAAATCAACGTTTGACATTCAAACCAAGATTAAACTTGTCATTCAAGCCCCCATTTTCAAATGCAAACACACACACACAAACGCACACATTTTCGAGAAAGGTAGAAAGACTCGTCATACGAGGCATTTCGGGTGATCTCAAAATACTCTTTCCGAAACGTAACATGACCTCCAAATCTAACAATCTCTGGTACTCAAAGCCTTTTCCTCATTTTTGCTACCAATAAAAATGACACCCCTTTTCAAAGCCTTTTCCTAAGTTTTTACTACCAATAAAAATGACACCATTTTCACTAAAGTCGTTTTTCAACGTTTGGGCTAAAAATACAAAACCGCGTGGCGACTCCTCTCCTTCCCGAAAGCGAGGTCTCAAACACCAACCAACCCCGCGAAAGACAACCGCTTCGCTCGCTTGAATCCGGGTAATTTCAGCGACCCTCGAGGAAAAGAACCAGAAGAAAAGTGCAAGTTATGTGATAAGAGCCACAAGACTGAGAACTGTTGGTATAATGACCGAAAATGTTACAATTGCAATAATACATGACATCCTAAATGGAAATGCCCGGAACCTCAGAAGGATGCTACTACTCCAGGGGCAGGAGGCGACAACAAGGGAAATGTGGGAGGTCGTGGTCGTGTGTTCACCATGACAGCCAGAGATGCGAGGGCCACTAATGATGTCGTGGCAGGTAATCTTCATCTCCTTACTCGTAGTATGTATGCATTGATTGATACGGGCGCTACTAATTCTATAATTAGTACCCGTTTAGCGAAATGCTTGAAATTGAAACCTGAGGCGTTAGAAGTACCTTTTGGTGATAGATACCCCGACTAATGAGTCCATCCCTATATCATCTGTGTATAAGAATTTCCCTTTGAACATAAGTGGTAGAGAACTCGAGGTTGATCTAATAGAATTAGAAATGAATGAATTTGATATCATTTTGGGAATGGATTGGTTATCTGCGTACCATGCCAAGGTCGACTGCTTTAGGAAGGAAGTACATTTTGAGTTACCTTCTGGAGAGGAGCTTCACTTTCAAGGATCGAAGCCGAGAAGTCGATCGGGTCTTATATCAGTGATGAAGGCTCGGAAGATGTTACGGAAAGGATGCGAGGGATTCTTGGCTTACATAGGCAAAACGGATGGGAAAGAGGTGAGCATAGACTCCTTGTCAGTAGTAAGGGACTTCAAGGATGTGTTCCCAGAAGATTTGCCTGGATTACCACCAGAAAGGGAGGTGGAATTTTCTATAGACCTAGTTCCAGAAACTACACCAATATCAAAGGCACTGTGCCGGATGGCGCCAAATGAACTTAAGGAATTGAAAGAACAACTCCAACAATTGTTAGATAATGGGTTGATTAGACCGAGTGTGTCACCGTGGGGAGCACCGGTGTTATTTGTGAAGAAAAAGGATGGGTCAATGAGGATGTGTATTGATTATCGGGAGTTGAACCGAGTGACGGTTAGGAACCAATATCCGTTACCAAGGATTGACGATTTGTTTGACCAACTTTGGAGAGCTTGTTATTTCTCGAAGATAGATTTGAGATCGCGATACCATCAACTGAGAGTGAAGAAGGAGGATGTGGCAAAGACGGCCTTTAGGAAAAGGTACGGCCATTACGAGTTTTTGGTTATGCCGTTTGGGTTGACGAATGCACCGGCAACATTCATGGAGTTAATGAATAGGATCTTCCAGGTGTTTTTGGATATATGTGTGATTGTATTCATAGATGACATATTGGTTTATTCGAAGACTAAGGAGGAACATGAGGAACATTTGAGGTTAGTTCTACAGATTCCAAGGGACCAGAGGTTGTATGCTAAATTCAAGAAGTGCGAGTTTTGGCTTGAGAAAGTGGCATTCTTGGGACATGTAGTGTCTAAGGAAGGAATTGAAGTAGATACAACAAAAATAGAAGCTATAGTGGATTGGGAGAGACCAATAACTGTTAGTGAAATAAGAAGTTTCTTGGGGCTAGCAGGATATTATAGGAGATTTGTTGAAGGATTTTCGAAGTTATCGGGGCCGTTGACTAGATTGACACAGAAAGGAGCTAAGCTCGTTTGGTCCGAGGAATGTGAAAAGAATTTTCAAGAGCTGAAGAGTCGGTTAGTATCCGTACCTATTCTTACAGTACCATTAGGATCAGACGGATTTGTGATATATAGTGATGCGTCGTTGAAAGGATTAGGTTGTGTGTTGATGCAGAACGAGAAGGTGATAGCTTATGCGTTAAGGCAACTGAAGAACCATGAGAGGAATTGCCCGACCCATGATTTGGAATTAGCAGCGGTAGTGTTTGCCTTGAAGATTTGGAGACATTATTTATATGGGGTAACATGTCAGATTTACACTGATCATAAGAGTCTTAAGTACATTTTTACCCAAAAGGAACTTAATATGAGGCAAAGGAGATGGTTAGAACTACTTAAGGATTATGATCGTACCATTCTATATCACCCAGGGAAGGCCAATAAGGTGGCCGACGCAATGAGTAGGAAGAATCGAGGAACCTGAGCGGCGTTGATTTCTAAGGGGGTAAGTATGTGGAATAATATTGAGGTTTCAAACTTAGAAGTGCGAGTAAAAGGGTATTTGGCTCAGCTGAGTGTTCAGCCGACACTTTTGAACAGAATTAAGGAAGCAAAAGAAATTGACGAAGAGGCAGTGAAGATGCAAGAGAGTATAGCCAAAGGAAAGGCAACATGCTTTCATATGGGGACCGATGGAATTCTAAGGTATCAGTCGAGGATTTGGGTACCAGACAACCGAGACATAAAGAGAGAGAGATCTTACAAGAAGTGCACTGTTCGAAATTTTCTGTTCATCCCGGGAATACAAAGATGTATAGAAATTTACGAGAATCATTTTGGTGGAATAATATGAAGAGAGATGTAGCAGAATTTGTATCTAGATGCTTAGTATGCCAACAAGTGAAAGCGAAACACCAGAAACCAGCAGGATTGTTACATTTATTACCGATACCAGAATGGAAATGGGAGAATATAGCAATGAACTTAGTGGTTGGATTACCGAAGACATTGAAGGGCCATAACACGATTTGGGTTATAGTGGACAGACTTACGAAGTCGGCCCATTTCTTGGCAATTAAGCTGACAGATTCATTGGAAAAGTTGGCTAAATTATATGTAGATGAGATAGTGAGACTACATGGAATACCAGTATCAATAGTGTCCGATCGGGATGCAAGGTTTACATCAAAGTTTTGAAAGAGTCTACAACAAGCTTTAGGTACCGAATTGACAATGAGTACAGCTTTTCACCCACAGACAGATGGACAGTCAGAAAGGACAATTCGGACGCTTGAGGATATGCTAAGGGCTTCATCACTGGATTGGCAAGGGACTTGGGACGAACACTTGCCATTGGTGGAATTCGCTTACAACAACAGCTATCATGCTAGCATTGGTATGGCACCATACGAAGCTTTGTATGGAAGGAATTGTAGATCACCTGCTTGTTGGGATGAAGTTGGTGAAAGGAAGCTGACAGGACCAGAAATTGTGCAAGTGACCGCAAATAAAGTGCAATAGATAAAAAAATGGCTATTGACCGCTCAGAGTAGACAAAAGTCGTATGCAGACCGCCGCCGACGAGATTTAGAGTTTCAGTTGGGAGATCGTGTATTCTTGAAGATTTCGCCGACAAAGGGAGTAATGAGATTTGGTATGCGCGGGAAGTTAAGCCCGAGGTACGTGGGACCGTTTGAGATTTTGGAGCGAGTAGGGTTGGTGGCTTATAAATTGGCTTTACCACCTGTACTTGCTGGAGTGCATAATGTATTTCACATCTCAATGATGAGGAAGTACATCTCCGACCCGAGTCATGTGATCGAGTACAAGCAGATGAGGTTTCGTGCCGAATTGAGTTACGGCGAGCAACCGGTGAATATCGTAGACCGGAAGAATCAAGTGTTGAGGAAAAGAATAATTCCTTATGTAAAGTTGCAATGGAGCAACCATACAGAAAGAGAAGCTACATGGGAGCTCGAGAGTGAGATGCGGGATTCGTATCCCACCCTATTTTCCGATTGAGTGCGTTGGTTTGGAGGACCAAACCCTTTTAAGGGGGTAAGAATGTCATGACCCGTTTTTTTTTTTTAAAGTATTTTATTTCCTTTCTAAAATTAAATTACTTTACCTCTTTTAATTAAATAAATACTCCTTATTTAAAAACTGAAAATTTGTTTTATTTTGGTTTCCTAATACTAGTTAAATTAGATGTGGGCTTAGAAAAATTCCTTGGGGCCTAGGAAACCCAATTCAATTAGGAATTTAAAACCCTACTTATATATATATATATATATATATATATATATATATATATATATATATATATATATATATATACTCCCTCCGTCCCGCCCGAAAGGGCAATTTTGCCTCCTAGCACGGAAATTAAGAAATGAATAAGAAAAGTGATGTAAGAAAGAGAAAAAGGTTAAATGTTGTGAGTATGAAAAATTAAATAGGAGAGAGAATGAGTGGGAGGAATAGTTAGGAGAGAGAATGTTGTGAGTGTAAAAGTAAAGTAGGAGAGAGAATGAGTGGGGTAAGAAGAGTATAAAAATAATAAAAATTTTCCTTTTTGAGGTTGTGCCCTTTTAAATGGGACGCCCAAAAAGGAAATTTGTGCCCTTTCGGGCGGAACAGAGGGAGTATATATATATACATATATATATATATATATATATATATATATATATGATTACCCTTTATTTTTAAAACCCTAGCAGCCTATTTTCTTTGTACCGTGAATAAGAGAAATAGAGAGAGGGGCGGCTGAAGGAGTTAACGGCAGAAGAGGGAGAACCGCAGGGAGAGAGAGAACTGAGCCTAAGAAGAAGAAGAAGAAGAAGAAGAAGAAGAAAGTTTCTTCATTGCTTGGGGGTTTTCAACATTAAGGTAAAGATTTAAACTCCTTTTTTTATATATGATTCTAAAGACCTTAAAACCCTAGATCACCTTGGGACTTATTAGGGTTTGAATAAATAATATTTTCGATTCTTCTGGGGATTTAATCTAAATAGGTTTATTGTTTGAACTTGATGAAAACCTAATGGAGGTTAAGGGTTGGTAGCATGTTATTTATTCTTGGAATGGACCTAAGATCATTGCATGCTAAAGGATTAATTGGATTTAGGGTCTTGTGTGTGTTTTAATGTGTCTGTTGGTGTGTGTGTGTGCCTGTTGTGGGGTTGTGTCTGTGCATGCGTGTGTTCTGATGTGTGTGCAGATTTTTTTGAGGTCTGTTGCTGATGTGTGCATATTGCTAAAGCTGTCTGTGTGCTGCAATCGCATGTACAGAGGGTGCATATGTACGTGTGCATTGATGTGTGTGCGAGTTGTCGTGAAGCTGGGAGTGGGTGTACAAAATTTTGTGTGCCTGTTGCTGCTGATGTGCGTGCGTGTGTGTTGCTGTGTGCGTGTTTCTGCTGTAGGGTGCGTGTGTGTTGCTAAGTGTGGGTGGCTGAAGGTGACAGCCAGAGTATGTATGTGTGCCGTGTGGGTGAGTTTAGGATTGGGGTGTGTGTGTGCTTGTGTGTATAGTATATGCTGAGAAAGATAAGATTAACGTGAGTAAATTAAATAGAAGAGAATAAGTAAAGATTGAATGCTTGGGAATCCTATGGTGATTTGGGAAATCAAAAAATATGAAAGTTAATCTCGAAAAAGGGAGTTAAGAGATAACTCGTAGGTTAACAAGGTTAAAAGAAAATAGTTTGGGGTTAAGTGAATGTAAATTAATTGTGCCCTAAGAGAATCTTTTACATAATTGTAGATTCGTGCAAGGAGTAATTGCAAGAAAGCGCAAACGTTTAAGGTAAGGGATTACGCTCCTTAGCATTCGATTGTTCTTATCCTTTGTGTTAGGATTCTAAAAGTTTCATAAAGTATATGCTACCAAGTGGCCGGTAGTGATTTGTATTCCCTCGTTTTGAACGTTCTTGAAATATCTTACCATTGATGCGTTTTTGTTCAATGTGTATCTATGTAAATTGAAATTGACTTATGTGTTCTCGTACCATGAACACTATGTATATATGATGTTAAATTGTCCAATTGTTAAGGACTTTATATGTTTGGGGTCGTTACATTGAAATGACCTAAGGACTTTTTATGTTTGGGGTCGTTACATTAAAATGACCTAAGGCCTAAACAGATTGAAATGGTCTCAAAGTTAAATAAATTGATCTAAACAGATTGAAATGACCTCACTATAGAAGGAAGTGATCTAAATTCTATAGATGTGATTATCATGATGCATCAGAATAAGGGGGCGCTTTGATAATAG
Organism: Adenophora triphylla var. japonica; assembly: GCA_022495995.1. Taxonomy (NCBI): domain Eukaryota; kingdom Viridiplantae; phylum Streptophyta; class Magnoliopsida; order Asterales; family Campanulaceae; genus Adenophora; species Adenophora triphylla. Next base: position 18,940 of record JAFEMH010004819.1, on the reverse strand, counting down.
CGTGAGAGAACCTTATTCAACGATTGCCTGAAAAGGTGTATCGGAGTCGCCTAGATGAAAGGTGCAAAAGTACTTGAAATTGACGGACAAGTGTGTGTAAAGTTCTACCTGTTATTTGTAAAAGTGCCACTACTTGTTATTTGAAAAAGTATCTTTCTTTGACATTCTCAGTACCTAAACTATTTATTGTACATGTTATCCTTTCATTGATGTATTGTTTAACTCCGTTCGTTTCGGCCGTCTCTTCTTAGAAATCGAAGAGACCCCGTATGAACTTACTGAGCTTTGTTCGCTCACCCTTTCATATTCTTTCCCCTCCCAAGTAATAAATGATTGGAGTGGATTGGCTGCGTGTTTGATGGATTAGCGGCTTTTGGAGTTCAAATAATTATTTTAGAACATTAAGTATTTTGAGCTAGTGATTTGTACTAGCCGTAGAAATTGTTATCGTTTTCAGCATTTAAGTTTATTTCAAATAGTGGTTAGTACTTTTGAATTATGGTTTTAGTAGCCGTTGGAGGCTATTCTATTATTAAATTAAGTATTATTATTATGTATGGATTTTTGGGTCGTTACAGTTGGTATCAGAGCTTTGAATTTAGATCATTTGGAAAACTTTTAGAGCATTAAGTATATTAGAAGAATTAGTACTTAAGTATAATTGGGCCTACCTGAAAAGTAATTGGGGCGAAGAATTTTAGGATAAAATTCTTTAAAAGTTAACCATGAAATTTGTGAAAATTAAGAAATTGTAATAGAAATGTGCAACTATTATTATTGATGATTTATTTTTCTATATTCTAAGATTATCTAACAATTTTTGGAGTTGTTCTTTCAATTCAACTGTTGTAAGACACAACTTTGGGTCATACAATAGTCCTTTCCGGATTCTAGATTGGTGTGGCAATGCGTTCTTCATTTTCACTAGGAATATATGCATTGTACTATGCCAATTGGCTAACCTAGTAAATATATGTCGTATGATATACTCCCTCCGCTCCAGATCAAGGATTCATCTTTTCCTTTTGGTCTGTCTCAGACCAAGAGTTTATTTTCATAAATGGCAAATTTTTGAATATATTTATACCCTTATCAACTCCATATAGTTACAAAAAAAACCATTCATTATACCCTTATACATTCTCTCTCCTATTCTCTACCACACATTTAACTACTATTCCTCCCACTCATTCTCTCTCCTATTAAATATTGAGAGAGTCTCCTGTGAGAACAACAAGACCCGTCTCATGGATGAGACGGGTCGGAATAACCCAAAGCCCAGACCCATGACCCAAACAGTAAATCAAAGAAGCAAAAAGGTCACGTACAGTGCCCCATCCCGCCATCTTTATGTACCGCCTTACATGGAAATGGAAAATTACTATGAGTACTTTCTCTTTCTAGTTTTTTATTATTTCTTTTCTTTTTGCTTTTTTTTTATTTTTTTCTTTTTATTATTTTTTTCTTTTTATTATTTTTTTCTTTTTGCTTTTTTTATTATTTTTTCTTTATGCTTTTTTTTATTATTTTTTTTTATTATGTACTAGGATTTGTTATTTTTTTTTTAGTATTATTTTTTTCTTTTTGCTTTTTTTTTAGTTTTTATATTATTTTTTCGACTATTCAGTGGTTTAAAAAAAGTAATATTACTTATAGCAATATCAATTATTACTTAAACAAATGAGAAGTATTACTCAAAATTAAAACAGTTCCTAACATTATTATTAGTTAAAAAAAATAACACTATTACTTCACAAGTGTAGTACTATTACTTATAGCAATACCAACTATTACTTAAACAAATGAGAAGTATTACTTAAACAAATGAGAAGTATTACTTTATATGAATACAAATACAAACTATTACTTTATATGAATACAATTATTACATTATGTTATAGTAACTATTACTTTTCACAAATACAAACTATTACTTTATATGAATACAATTATTACATTATGTTATAGTAACTATTACTTTTCATACAAATACAAACTATTACTTTATATGAATATAATTATTACATTATGTTATAGTAACTATTACTTTTTACAAACCGAAAAAAAAAACAAAATTTAAAAATTTAAAAAAAAATCACCATTACTTTTCTGTATATATGTATTACTTTATATGAATACAAACTATTAATTTATATGAATACAATTATTACATTATGTTATAGTAACTATTACTTTTCACAAATACAAACTATTATTTTATATGAATACAATTATTACATTATGTTATAGTAACTATTACTTTTCACAAATCGAAAAAAAAAAACAAAATTAAAAAAAAAAAAAAAATTTTTGGGTACAACACAACTATCTCACTACTCTCTCTCTCTCTCTACAGGCGGCCTCTCTCTCTCTCTCTCTCTCTCTCTCTCTCTCTAAACGCCAATGGCGTTTACCTAGCTCCCTCTTTCTAAATCGCCAATGGCGTCCTCACCAACTCTCACTTCCTAATCATCTTCCTCTAGCTCCCCAAAAATCAACGACCTTCCTCACCAATTCTTCCCCAATCGATTCTCAACAGAGATCTCACCATGGCCGGCTCCCTAGATCGTCTTCCTCAAAGCTCTCCCTCTCTAATGGCGTCCTAAGCACCCTCTCTCCCTCAATCACCAGCTGAATCGAAGTGAGAAATTGATTGAGATTGATAGGGAGGTTGCCAGAAAATAGGTTTTGGACAGGGGGGTCTCGTCGTTCGGTTTGGAGAGAGGGAGCTCAGTTGTTGTTCGATTGAAGGGGGAATTGGGTGCGGTTTTGATTTGGTTGAGGTCGCCGATTGATTGGGGGTGTGAGGGAGAGGTTTAATGGTGGGTTTGGCCGGAGAAGAGATTGGGGAGGGGATCCTGTTATTGCGTTGCGTATAGAGATAGAGACGGTTATTGCGTATAGAGAGAGAGACGGGTATTCTTGGGGCGGGTTGGGGTGGGTTATGGTCATGGATCCGACCCGTCTCATGGATGAGACGGGTAGTGATGTTCTCACATGAGTTTTTGTCTTAAATATTTTTAACTTTTACATTTTCTCTTCTATTCCCTACCACATATTTAATCTTTACATTCTCTCTCCTATTCCCTACCACACATTTAACTACTATTTCTTATCCCACATTTAACTTTTATTCATTTTTTAAAAAATTTCTTCAAAAACGTGAAATTCATCCCATATACCCATGATATGGGAGGAGAGAGTACATCATTTGTTTATCGTACGACAAACACTTCTGTCGTGCAACATATCATTATAGAAGACAATTCTGTTGTACAACATACCTTTCACGAACAAATTTGTAATATTGGATTTGAGACAAAAATTGACTCATGAGGATTTTTGCTCATCGTAACTGTTATATTTTTTGGAATTAATTAGTTAATATATAATTAATGAGGTAATTTCTTCTTTATATCTAACTACTCCCTCCGTCCCGTTTGAAAGGGCAATTTTGCCTCCTCGCACGGAAATTAAGAAATGAATAAGAAAAGTGATGTAAGAAAGAGAAAAAAGGTTAAATGTTGTGAGTATGAAAAATTAAATAAAAGAGAGAATGAGTGGGTGAAATAGTTAGGAGAGAAAATATTGTGAGTGTAAAAGTAAAGTAGGAGAGAGAATGAGTGGGGTAGGAAGAATATAAAAATAATAAAAACTTTCCTTTTTGGGGTTGTGCCTTTTTAAATGGGACGCCCAAAAAGGAAATTTGTGTCATTTCGAATGGGACGGAGGGAGTATATATTTATTTTTAAGTATTATTATGTTTTGGTCAAATGTTTTAATTAATATGCATAAAATATTGTACATTGAGTTCGTCTTATAAAAAACTAGTTTTTTCTTAAGATAAAGAAAAACGTGTTTTCAAAATAAACGGTAGCAATTTTGTAATTACTGGCAACCATGTTCAAAATAAACGGTGGCATTTTCGTAATTAATGGTTCCCCCGTTTATGCCAGTGCGTGTTTAACAAACTGCCAGTGTGACAAAGTGCCAGTTCATATGTAACAAAGTGCCAGTAAAAAAAGTGTCGATGCAGTTTAATAAAGTGCCGGTGTAAACCTGTGCACTGCACTTTGTTAAACCGACACCGACACTTTACACGGGCACTTTTAAATACATGAACCTAAGACTCTTCACACCGGCACTCGTTACACTAACACCGGCACTTTGTTACACTAATATTTTTGCCGGCTCTCAAAAATACAAGCACTCGGCATTCAAAAATACATGGGTGACATTTGAAAACACATTTACCGGCACTCAAAAATGCATATACTTGGCACTCAAAACACCGATAATTATTTTTGCCGATATTCAAAACCATGAACTAGCATTCAAAAAAACATGGACTGACATTCAAAATTACAAGAACTGGCATTCAAAAAATACATTGACACTCAGTTACACACTTACTGGCACTCTATTATACACTAACTGGCACTCCAAAATACATGGACTGGCACTCCAAAACACATACACTGACATCTAATTACCCAGTCCATCAATGCATCAAATTCTCAAACTGGTACTCAAATACTTATAAACTGACATTAATTTACACTAAAACTGACACATAAAATCCCTAACATTGGCACGTAAATAACACGGCAATCAAAACCCTCTCTCACTAAACGCAAATCAATCTCTCTCTCTCTAAACGCAAATGAGAAAGACGGCAATTGCAATTGTAATTGTAGGTGTGTTGAACGCAAATCAATCTCTCTCTCTAATCGTTAATTGGATTTTGACAGAGGAATGGTGGTCGCCGGCGATTGCTGAGAAAGAAGGCGATTAGGATCCGGCAATTGGTGATTGAAGGGAATTGAAGGTCACCGGTTGGTTTGGGGATCAGAGAAGAAGGGTGAGGTCGCCGGTTGTTCAGGTTGGGTGATTGGAGGTCGCCGGTTAATGGTGGTTGTGAGAAAGGTGTTAATTGCAGGTTTGGCCGGTGAGGGAGAGCTTAGGTTGGAGAAGCTTGGGCCGGCGAATGGAGGGAGCGGTTGGCGTCTGCGTATAGAGAGAGGAGAGAGAGAGTAATTCCGGATAGAGAGAGAAAGAGAGAGAGAGCTGTTATGTGTTGTGTGTGTGTTAACGGTGTATATAGAGGAAGACGGTAAAACACGTTTTTTGTTAAGTTAACAAAAAATGCGTTTTTTATAAGTTTTTGGCTTGTACATTTAGGTAATATACAAAACCTGATAAAAGTTAAATTTGTTTTTTTATATATGATAATTACTTTATATTATTTTAAAATTTGATTGGTTGGAAAATATTTTTCTAATAAAGAAAAAAAAAAGAATTAAGTTTTTATAACCCTAAAAATTTCAGAACTTGCACTAAACTCCTTAATATCTTATACTCCGCATCAATTACAAACTCTTCCAAACCATGCATCACATGATGCTAGACACATAAACACATGAGACATAATTGAATTTTCTAATCGAAAACATCAAAACCCCTGAATTTGCAAATATATATATATATATATATATATATATATATATGTATATATATATATGTATATATATATATATGTATATATATGTAGGGTCCTATTATAACGGTAAACTACATTTATATGGTAACCATAAAGAACCACTAATTGGATTAAAAAACATATCAATCTTGATTAAAAAAAAAAAAAAAAGAGGGGTGACATTTTCGTAATTATTTCATTTAAAATCCCCCTCAAATTTCAAAATAAAATATCTCAATATCTATAAGTCAAAAAAAAAATCGAAAACACTGATTTTTTTGTCTTGACGAGACGATTCAAACTAGATCCCTGAAGATAGGATTTTGAAAAAATAATATTGAACAACGTCTAATTTTTAAAACACTGTGTTGCTAGTGAACACTAGCTGTGTTGTCTTAGTGAACACTAGCTGTGTTGTCTTAGTGAACAGCTGTGTTGTATTAGTGAACACTAGATGTGTTGTATTAGTGAACATTAGTTGTATTGTCTTAGTGAACACTAATTAATTAGTGAACACTAGCTGTAAGTGAACACTAGCTATGTTGTCTTAGTGAACACTAGCTATGTTAACACTAGCTATGTTGTCTTAGTAAACACTAGTTGTATTGTCTTAGTGAACACTAATTAATTAGTGAACACTAGCTGTAAGTGAACACTAGCTGTAAGTGAACACTAGCTATGTTGTCTTAGTGAACACTAATTAATTAGTGAACACTAGCTGTAAGTTAACTAGTTATGTTGTCTTAGTGAACACTAGCTATGTTGTCTTAGTGAATATAGCTGTGTTGTCTTAGTGAACACTAGCTATGTTGTCTTAGTGAACACTAATTAATTAGTGAACACTAGCTGTATTGTTCATTAATTAATTAGTGAACACTAGTTTTATTGTCTTAGTGAACACTTAAAGCTAGTGTTCACTAATTAATTAGTGAACACTAGCTGTATTGTCTTAGTGAACACTAATTAATTAGTGAACACTAGGCGTAAGTGAACACTAAGTAAGTGAACACTAGCTATGTTGTCTTAGTGAACACTAATTAATTAGTGAACACTAGTTGTAAGTGAACACTAGCTGTAAGTTAACTAGTTATGTTGTCTTAGTGAACACTAGCTATGTTGTCTTAGTGAACACTAGCTGCGTTGTCTTAGTGAACACTAATTAATTAGTGAACTCTAGCTGTAAGTGAACACTAGCCGTAAGTGAACACTAGCCGTAGTGAACACTAGCTATGTTGTCTTAGTGAACACTAATTAATTAGTGAACACTAGCCGTAAGTTAACTAGTTATGTTGTCTTAGTAGAACACTAGCTATGTTGTCTTAGTGAACACTAGTTGTATTGTCTTAGTGAACACTAATTAATTAGTGAACTCTAGTCGTAAGTGAACACTAGCCGTAAGTGAACACTAGCTATGTTGTCTTAGTGAACACTAATTAATTAGTGAACCAGCTAAACTGTAAGTGAACACTTGAAATTTGTAAGTTAACTAGTTATGTTGTCTTAGTGAACACTAGCTATGTTGTCTTAGTGAACACTAGTTGTATTGTCTTAGTGAACACTAATTAATTAGTAAACTCTAGCTGTAAGTGAACACTAGCTGTAAGTGAACACTAGCTATGTTGTCTTAGTGAACACTAATTAATTAGTGAACACTAGCTGTAAGTGAACACTAGCTGTAAGTTAACTAGTTATGTTGTCTTAGTGAACACTAGCTATGTTGTCTTAGTGAACACTAATTAACTAGTTAAGTAATGTACACTAGTTAAGTAATGTACACTAGTTAAGTAATTAACTCGTGCACACTAGTTAAGTAATTAACTAGTGTGCACTAATTAACTAGTTAAGTAATTAACTAGTGAACACTAGCTGTGTTGTATTAGTGAACACTAGATGTGTTGTATTAGTGAACACTAGCTGTATTGTATTAGTGAACACTAATTGTATTGTCTTAGTGAACACTAATTAATTAGTGAACACTAGCTGTAAGTGAACACTAGCTATGTTGTCTTAGTGAACACTAGCTATGTTAACACTAGCTATGTTGTCTTAGTAAACACTAGTTGTATTGTCTTAGTGAACACTAATTAATTAGTGAATACTAATTAATTAGTGAACACTAGCTGTAAGTGAACACTAGCTATGTTGTCTTAGTGAACACTAATTAATTAGTGAACACTAGCTGTAAGTGAACACTAGCTGTAAGTTAACTAGTTATGTTGTCTTAGTGAACACTAGCTATGTTGTCTTAGTAACACTAAGTTTGTGTTGTCTTAGTGAACACTAGCTATGTTGTCTTAGTGAACAACACTATGCTGTTTGTCTTAGTGAACACTAGCTATGTTGTCTTAGTGAACACTAGTTGTATTGTCTTAGTGAACACTAATTAATTAGTGAACACTAGCCGTATTGTTCACACCATTAATTAGTGAACACTAGTTGTATTGTCTTAGTGAACACTTAAAGCCAGTGTTCACTAATTAGTAGTGAACACTAGCCGTATTGTCTTAGTGAACACTAATTAATTAGTGAGCTAACACTAGCCGTAAGCGAACACTAATGTAGCTGAACACTAGCTACGTTGTCTTAATAACACCTAATTAATTAGTGAACACTAGCCGTAAGTGAACACTAGCCTGTAAGTGAACACTAGCCGTAAGTTAACTAGTTATGTTGTCTTAGCGAACACTAGCTATGTAGTCTTAGTGAACACTAGCCGTGTTGCCTTAGTGAACACTAATTAATTAGTGAACTCTAGCCGTAGTGAACACTACCGTAAGTGAACACTAGCTATGTTTGCCTTAGTGAACACTAATTAATTAGTGAACACTAGCCGTAAGTGAACACTAGCCGTAAGTTAACTAGTTATATTGTCTTAGTGAACACTAGCTATGTTGTCTTAGTGAACACTAGTTGTATTGTCTTAGTGAACACTAATTAATTAGTGAACTCTAGGCCGTAAGTGAACACACTAGTCAGTAAGTGAACACTAGCTATGTTGTTTTAGTGAACACTAATTAATTAGTGAACACTACACGTAAGTGAACAGCTAGCCGTAAGTTAACTAGTTATGTTGTCTTAGCTTGGTCTGTACACTAGCTTAATTAAATTAGTGTTTTAAAAATTAGACGTTGTTCAATATTATTTTTTCAATATCCTATCTTCAGGGATCTAGTTTGAATCGTCTCGTCAAGACAAAAAAATCAGTGTTTTCGAATTTTTTTTTCGACTTATAGATATTGAGATATTTTATTTTTACATTTGAGGGGGTTTTAGTTCACAATAATCACGAAAATGCCACCCCCTCTATCTCTTTTTTTAATCCTGAGATTGATGTATTTTTAATCGAATAGTACATTAGTAGTTCTCATGGAAATTCTCATATAAATTTGATTCTCATTGAATAAACCTTCTATATATGTATATACGTATACATATATATGTATATATGTATGTATATACATATATATGCATATATATGTATATCTATATATGTATATATATGTATATATATACATATATGTGGCGACCCCAACCCTAGACACTAATTTTAAATATTATATTATATGCTTTTAATATTTATGTTAGCTTTATGTGTTCAATTATGTCTTTAAATTCTTAATTTAAGATAAATTGGGTGAGAAGTAAATTTAGAATCTTTTAAGAATTTATTGGATATTAAATAAGAACCATGGAGAATAATAAAAATAGGAAATAGATAAATAGTGAGAGGAGGTTAAAATGGGTAGAATAAATAATTAGGGGGAAGGATTAATTTAAATTGGGTGAAAGCCTTTAATTCTAGATTGATGGGGGGCCAAAATATCTAACTCTCCCTACTCTTGCCATGTGTCCTCCTCCCTCCCATCCTCTTACTTCCTCCCTTCACCATTCTTTCTCATACTTCCCCTAGAGAAAGCCTTAGAACCTCCATTGAAGCTCCAATTTCCAAGTCTTGAAGCTGGCCATTTCTCCACCATTTTCAAGTTCAAGAACATCTTTGAGGTTGGATCATCAAGGAGAATCAATCAAGTTAAGAAGATTCAACTTTCCATTCTAAAACCCTAAGGTGAGTTGTTATGATTTCCCTTCTTATGAATGTTCATAAACTCTTAGATGTTATTCTTGTTATATTGATGTTTATTTCATGCTTTGGGAACCTTATAAGAGTTGAGTGATTGGTAAAGGAAATGGAATGAAGATAATGTTCTTGAAAGATGATTTAGAGAAAATGAAATGGGTGGAAGATTTAGGGGTAAATAATCTAGGTTTACTTTATCTTGGGTTTTCATGAGTTAGGATGAACTTGGTAAGGCTAAGAAATCCTTTGGGTGTTCTTGAATGTAAAGTAGAGAAAAAGAAAAGGAAAAGAAGCTAAATGTAAAAGGTTGAAATTTGGGAATTCTTTGGAAAAAGGCCTTGGGCGGTCGCGAGGGCATGAGCGGCCGCCCGTGCGGCCAGAACTAGGGTGCCTTGGAAATCCTCTTGGGCGGTCGCCCAAGAGGAGTTGTGCGGTCGCCCAAGAGGGCAAAGCAACTTGGGTTGTTTTTGAGGACCACTTGGGCGGTCGCCCAGTGGCATGGGCGGTCGCCCATAATGCCGAGAACCTCCTTAGTTTCTTTTCTTACCGATTTACCAACAAACTTAGTGGCATGACTCCTAACCTCTATAAACTAATGGAACCTAATCAAATTCGGATATGAATCAACCCTTCTCAACTTAGATTAAAGTAGAACTTGGGACACTTAAGCATTGTGACCACAACTTGATAAATTTAGCATGAATCCCTATAGAGACCTTGTAATACAGAATATTGTTCGGAAATTGGTTATTAAGCTTGATTTGTACTTCACCAATGTAGTTCGAACTTGGGAGGTAGATCATGAACTCTTATTGAGGTTATCCGAAGTTGTGTAATGACTACGTAGGAATTGTTTATGATATGTTGTTATATTGCTTATCCCCTTTTGTGGATTATTTAGCATGTTATTATATTATCCCAAGTGTGGATTATCCGGTTGTATTGTTACCTCATTTGATTATATATATTCATTGATTATGTTATGCATAGTGTATTACTTGAATGTTGCACTATGATGTTGGTTGAGCATGAGTATATATTACCATGTGGCTATGTTGCTTATCCCCTTTGTGGGTTATATTTCAAGTAACTATTATGTGCTTGATAATGTGTTTAATCATCTGATATTGGGGGTATAACATAATACGATCAATTATGGAAGTGTGACCTAATGTGATCGGATTATGTTATACCTGTGACCGTCCCCTCTGTGATGTACCCGATTTTTTTTGTGAAAATCAAAACGGAGTCGCCACGCCATTTTTATTTTGAGGGCCAAAACTTTGAAAAAAGCCCGAGATCAGAAATTTAGGTTCGGAGGTCATGTTACGCGTCGGGAAGGACGTTAGTGTGCACCCGGTGCGCCTCGCAAAACGAGTCTTCCAAACATTTGAAACCCTTTGTTGTGTGTGTGTGTGTGTGTGTGTGTGTTTGACCAAAATAAGTTGAAACTGAGAAAAACAAAAATGGGGAACTCTTTATAAGACTTTGAACAATCCCCAAGATTTTTGGTGTGATATTTGGATTGAGTCTTGGCATTCAAAAGATTTTTGGATTTGAAAAGCAATTCTGCCAGAATGAAAGAAGGCAGTTGACCCTTGACTTTGAAATGGACTTAAAGGCTTCAAAACCTCAGAATCTGGGGAATGTCCGAGAATGAAAGTTGCTTAAAACACCCTAAATAGGGTTTCTGAAAAGGAACTTTCCATTTTTGAAGTAATTTGAGGGGTCAAAACCTTCTGGAAATCTCAGATGTGAAATCTGGATTTCCAGAAGCTGATGAACTGGCCTCTAAGAGAAAAATTAAAAAAAAGGAGTTTTACTCACTCAAAAAATAAAATAAAAATATGTCTGGAAATCTCTGGATGTTGGCTACAAAAAGTATTTTGTAGTCAACACCCAATTCCAAGTTTTACTGGGTCCAAAAAATAGGAAAATGGACTGAGGTCTCAGAACAATGCTACTGGACAGCAAAATATTCTTGAGGGAAAATGTGATTTTTTGGGGGATTTGCATCTATGTTCACCCCATTTTCATCCCTAGACTTTATACCACTACTTTTTGTTAAGTGGTTATCATATTCAAGTCATCCTTGGGGAATTTATGGGGTTTAAACATGTCCTTTGCAAAGGGAAAGGGGATATTTTGTAGAAATGAAATTAAAGAGACAAATCAACTAGAGATTTAAAGTGTGGACCATTTGAGATAGTCATTCATGAAGATGAACTTCAAGATGACCATCTTGGGTCAAAACTTAAGTTAAACTAGACATCAAGTAGATCCAAATAAGAAGAACAAGATGAACAAGAAGTTAAAAAAGGATTTTAGGGTTTTGAGAAGGAGGGCTTTACCAATGGTGACACCCTATCTTCCTAGGCTTGGAATTTGACTTGAGGAGTATCAAGATTTGGTGTTTGGCTTGAGGAGTATCAAGGTTTGGTGTTTGGATTTGTGTTTGGAGTGAGATTGGGAAAGATTCAAGAGAAAATGGTGGCAATCTAGGGATTCCCACTGTTTTCTCTCTATATTTCGCCAGAGTTTCGTTGCTGTGATCAAATTGTGTTGTGTAAACTGAGAGAGGAGGGTTCAATTTATAGGACACTGTGAGTGTCAATCATATCCGCGCGAATAGGGTTCGACGCGTGCACTGTTCATCTGCTACAGTGTAGGCTGTTGGACAGGAGGAATATTTTCGAGGAAAATTCAAAGTGATTCTTTGTTTTTCAACTTTCTTAATTCGGATTTTTCCAATTTCTTGTCCTTTTTGAGATTCTTTTCTTGGTTTAACTTTAAATGGCAATGCCCATTTTACCCTTACTTTGTTAGAAAAGTTAGGAATGTTAGGAATTGTTGGAATTGTTATAACTTTCTTTAATTTTCTAACGAAAATTCTAACAAGCTCAAATTGGAGCACTTACAGTAGTCCCTCGGCGACGGCGCTTTCGAAGGAAGCGGGGTCGTTGATAAGAGTAAGGCTCCATATTTGGCGAGATGATCGAGTGATCGGGTGGGCTGAACCTAGCGATAGGCTACCTACGTATCCCGAATGGGAATCAAGCCGGCCGTAGTTCGGGTCTTTGACCACGGAGATGATGGCGTTTTAGGTACCTCGAACCTTGATGAGCGATTCTGCGGTCGGTTCTTTGGAGAGAAACTTCTGTGGGGATAAGAGATGACCATTTTGGTCGATGGGTGAAATTGTATATCCGTCTGCTTGGGGATAGGAATGACCATTTTCGGTCGGATGGCTGAACCTAATGATAGGCTACCTACGTATCCTTAAGAGGAATCAAGCCGATCGTAGTTCGGGTGTTTAACCCTAAGATTGGACTATTTTGGGAAGTCGCCACGAGATCGACTATTTTTGGGAAGTCACCCTATGATCGACTATTTTTGGGAAGTCACCCTACAGGTTTTGATTTGTTTTTGGGAAGTCGCCCTACGGTTCGACTATTTTGGGGAAGTCGCCCTAAAATCGACTATTTTTGGGAAGTCACCCTATGATCGACTATTTTTGGGAAGTCGCCACGAGATCGACTATTTTGGGAAGTCACCCTATGATCCGATCGTTTTTGGGAAGTCACCCTAAGGTTTTTGTTTTGGGAAGTCGCCCTAAGATCGGCTATTTTGGGAAGTCACCCTATGATCGACTATTTTTGGGAAGTCGCCACGAGATCGACTATTTTTGGGAAGTCACCCTATGAGTCGATTGTTTTTGGGAAGTCACCTAGGGTTTTGACTATTTTGGGAAGTCGCCCTAAGATCGACTATTTTTGGGAAGTCACCCTAAGATCGACTATTTTTGGGAAGTCACCCTATGATCGACTATTTTTGGGAAGTCGCCACAGATCGACTATTTTTGGGAAGTCACCCTATGATCGACTATTTTTGGGGAAGTCACCCTATGATCGACTATTTTGGGAAGTCGCCCTATGGTTTGACTATTTTTGGGAAGTCGCCGGGTAATAATTTTGGTTTGTCGAATTAGGGGATGATTACGATTTGTCGCTTTCCTCGTGTTGTGTGTTGAAATCGAAGTGATAGCGTTTTAGGTGCCTCGAACATTGATGATGGCGTTTTAGGTGCCTCGAACTTTGATTTGAAGGGATCGGTCTTACTTTTCTTTTGCCGCTTAGGATAATGGGAAAAGAAGCGGGATTCCGTTAACTTATTTGGGGATTTTGTTAGCCTAAGTTGGAGTTTAGTTCGGGAGTATGAACCTAAATGGGGACCTAGTTCGGGAGTATGATTCTAAGTCGAGGTTTAGTTCGGGAGTATGAACCTAAATGGGGACCTAGTTCGGGAGTATGATTCTAAGTCAAGGTTTAGTTCGGAGTATGAACCTAAATGGGGACTTAGTTGAGTATGATTCTAAAGTATGAATCTAAATGGGGACTTAGTTCGGGAGTATGATTCTAAGTCGAAGTATGATTTAAGTCGAGGTTTAGGCTGTTTGAGGGCATTCTTGCAGGGAAGATTAGAGTTTATGATGATTATCGGGGAAAAAGGGTGGCCAGGTGTTGGTCAAGCGGCTAGACCTAGGGTAGAGACGCCTACGTATCTGACGGGGAATCAAGCCTGGATGTAGTTCGCTATCTTTGAGGATGGTTTTTGACGGTATTTGGGAGTCACCCTAGGTTTGACTATTTTGGGAAGTCACCAAGATTTGACTATTTTTGGGAAGTCGCCACAGGGTTTGACTATTTTGGGAAGTCACCCTAAGATTTGATGATAATGTTCTTTTAGAAAAGTAGTTGACTAAGATATGCTTTCATACTGTCTTTGTGCTTACCTGTAGGCTGCCGGAAGAATGAGGCTACGGCTGATGGTGATGAAGAGTTGTTGGATCGCCGTTCGCGGGGCATTTACGCTAACGATTTCTTTGTCTTTGAAGGCATTTTGACTTTGAAGGAGGAGTTTCGTTGAGTCTGCATCTTGATGGTGATCGTCAACCTTGTAGAAGTTGTTGAGCTTGTTTTCACATTGGGACTTCTTGCTTTTGAGAACTTGGTGTCTCTGACCGCATTGTATTTGAGAGCTTGGCGTCCCTGACCGATTCGCATTTTGAGAACTTGGCGTCCTTGACCGAACTGTATTTGAGAACTTGGCGTCTCTGACCGAATTGTATTTGAGAACTTGGCGTCTCGGCCGATTTGTATTTGAGAACTTGGCGTCTCGGACCGATTTGTATTTGAGAACTTGGCGTCTGGCGGCCGATTTGTATTTGAGAACTTGGCGTCTCGGCCGATTTGTATTTGAGAACTTGGCGTCCACGGCCGAGCATTTGAGAACTTGGCGTCTTCATTTGAGAATTTGTTTCGGCCATTTGTATTGGACAACTTGGCGTCGTCTTTAGCAAGTTGAGAACTTGTCTTTGCCAAGCGGTCTTTGGAGGTTGTCTTTCATCCATTTGTGGACATTGGAGGTCGTCTTTGGTGAAGATCATCCTTGCCGAAAAGGGGATTTGATTTCACGTTTGAATTCTGCATTCGTTAGTGAAGAGGAAGATGCATATATGACATTCATGATGACAGATGCATCCATAGAGCAAAAAATGATTGTGAGAGTATCACTGCATATGTGTGCGAGATGATGCATTTACTTGCTTTTGAAGATGCACTTAGCCTACGCTTTTTGGCAGGGAAATTACGATCTTCAATCACTTAGGATTGTTCAAGTTTTGTGCATGCTACATGAGCCCTTGGGAGATTTTTGTGGGGATGCATGGTGATGTATGTGTCTGGAGACTGTTTGGAACAAATTTTGAGCACGTGGGGGATGAGAACCCTTGATCGCGATTTAAACAGCGGTTGTTGGTGAGGTTTTGTCAGCAGTATCACATGGACCTCAATTTTGATGAGATTGGATTCGGATCCGGGTCTTGGTTGAAATTTTCCCTCTCATTCTTGGTCATTTGAAGCTGATGCTGACAGGCTCTAGGGCACGTTGAAGCTTCTTCCATTTGGGTGAGCTGTGACTTTGGCCGAAACCTTGTTCGGAGAATGATTCGATGGAATTGCTAATGCCAGGAGAAACCTTGACCTTGAATTCTGATGCTACGGGAAGCTGCTGTGTAACAAGTTCTGAAGCTGAAATTCTTTCTTGCGACTTGATAGAATTCGGGTCCAAAAGACCATCTTGACAAAGTCCGGATCTGAGTAGGCAAAGTCCAGTTTTTGAAGAAGTGACTTGGCGGAACCTATCTTGTAGTGAAGAACCCAATGTGGACCCGAAGATGACTATAGAAGCCCCGGCTTGAAGAGGCGTACGGGAGAACACAGGAGAACCGCTTAGCAAGCCCGGCGTGAAGAAATTGAGTAGTGTTACGAGAGGCATTATGTGACCGAGGCACCATCTCTTCAAATCTTAGTCAACCGAGTCTTGGACAAGACTCGAAACGTTTACGTGCGGGGGCACATCTTTCGAAAGTGGGAATGAATCCCGATTTTGTGTATACACACTCGCTTTAGGTTTGACTCTTTTGAGAGAGTATAAGCATCACAAGGTGTGGAAAAGTGTATGGAAGCCCACCTGGTGAAAAGACGAGTGTTTGGCTCTATTTCCCTATGATAGAGAGAGAAGACTTGTCGAGACACTTGAAAACTTGTCTTATTCATGATGATCGCGAAATTTGCTTAAAACCCTTTGTTAATGTTCGGGTTTATTCAACTCCTAAATCGATATGAAAAAATATTTTGATTAATCACGAGGAGAAAATCAGCGATATCGAGAATCAAGCTCGGAAGGACGGAAAGTGTATAGGGACGATCTTTGATGAGACCGGATTTTTGAGATTTGTTTGTGATTTCGGCCAGGACCATTTACGGTTGCCTACGTTCCCTCCATTATGAAGAGCTCAGGTCGCCGTAGTTCGGGCTTATCCCGAATGAAAAGAGAACGAATGTTGAAGTTCGAGGATGCGAGGACCTTTGGGGATTTTGAAGATTTGGAGGATTGAATAACATATCCCCTTAGAGTGTCCATGAAAGACACGGATGCGGCTTGATGGGACATCATGACAAGTGTTTGCGGAGTAGAAATGAATTATGCTCACATGAATCAAATTCGAATTTGCACAATCTTTGATTGGTAATTTTGAACCAAAATGGATTAGATTCCAATTTAAGCAAGCAATGAAGCATTAATTTGATTTAGATCTTAAAGATATTATGATGAAATTGCTATCAGATAGGAATTGCGGTTGGGTTTCCGGGCTTCGATCGGCCATCGGGTAATTTTGGAAGTTATGACCTCTTAAAGTGAGAGGTCGGCTGGGCCTTTCTTGTTGAACCTCTAAAAATGAGAGGTTGGCTTGTAGGGATGTGTTTGGGAAATCTATGGCGGGGAAGATTGATTGCCTCTAAGAATGAGAGGTCAAATTTTGACTTTGGCCAAAGGCGAGGATAATGGTAATGGGAATATCCTTTCGAGAGGATGGCTTGGGATTGATTTAAGGTAATGGTGAGAGGAATATCCAAGCTATTGACAACTTTTGCGAACTTGCGAGAATTCGGGCTCATTTTGATCATCGGAGGAAGCTTCTTGAGAAGTCGGGGACTTTTCTTGAATTGTGAGGATCGACAGTCCTTCTTTTTTTTTGAAGTTCTTGCTTGAACTATTTCTTTCTTTTTTTTTTTGACTTGGAAGGCCTCTGAGGAGTTGAGGATTATCTTTGTCCTTCCTTCATGGCTTGAGATATTTTGCTGCATCAGCCGACTCTCGAAGCTAACTTCTTGGGCTTGCTTGGACTTTCTCTCGGTAAGGAGCAAAATGAGTGGCTAAACGGGGTTTCAAAACACGTAGATCTTCGAAATGAAAAGGGTATTACATTTGGTGAGGGTGAAAGGTAATGGCTTTCCTTATGGGTGAAAAACCGGCTTCAACAGCAATCCTTACTCTTAGGATGACCTAAACGAGATTAAGTCTTCATTGTTTGCTTAAGCTTTAAATGAGAAAGATCCATGCAAATTCATCGAGCAACGAGGGGATGATGATGAAAGGGATGTGAAGCATATGAGATGCGAAGATGGGGGAGTTGGTAAGCCCCAATTTGGGAAGGATATCCAATTGATTTTCTCACTCCAGATTAATTTTAAATATTAATCATTTCAAAAAGAATTAGTGGTTGAGCGGCACTGAAGTGATCATTTTGGGATAAAACCATTTCAATTAAGTGTAACGTTGGGTGCGTACAAGTGATGTCTCGAGTCTAGCAAGAAGAGAAGAAAAAAGACTTATATTAAAAGTTAGGCATTTAACCACTATGTCCAAAATGGACTACAACGACAAATGTCCAGGAAGGACTTAGGTAGAAAAGAAAAGTACTAGAACACTACCGAAGGTTGACTCAAAAGACTATTTTAAAGATAGGTAGCCCCTAGGTCTAGCCGCTCTTTCTTGTTGAACCATGCATCTATTCTTCGACCAGCTGAGAGCGGGGCTATTGCGAGATCTTTCCATCAGGATTTCCTTGGCAATCTCTTTCTTAATCCAAACACTTTCATCTTGCCTGCGATGGCTGATTCATTGACCTCACAAAGGGGGCGAGTCCCAAATTCCATTATGCCCACAAGGCTTGAACCACCAAACTTCGATCATGTTGACACCTCTCATGTTGTTAGGGGAGCGAGGTTATTGATGAAGTATTAGGCCCTTCAGGCATCTCCTAACCTCCCTTGCTCAATCAACCCTTGAATGGCCTTTTTCAGGGGGGACGCAATCATCCAATCAGGTGCCCATGGTACTGATAGAAAGGCACAATGCTTGGAGAGTATCCAAAGGAGCGTTGGGGTTTCTTGGCTGATAATTATCCAAAGGCGACAGGAGCAAACCTTCTTTTACCAATCCTACTAAAGATATCACTTAAAGGCATCCCAAGGTTTCTCGAAGTCTTGGAGCCGGGATCTCTGGATGCATCAGGCTTCTTGCAGGAACAAAGGAAGTGGCATTGTTACAGTCCTTGTCCCGCGTAGCCGATCGCCTTCTTTGCCTTTAGCGAAAGCGAGAGTAGTGTTGGAGGTGGAGGAAACCCCGATATCTGTAGGCGAGGTGCGGCAGTCGGCATTGCTGATTTGTAAGCCTTTTCAAACTTAGCCCGGAATTAACCATTGCACGCAAGTTCGGCGTAGGGGAAGTGGCTGAGGGAAGCTCTCTCAAATGCGGCTTCAAGCATGGGCGAAAGATGTCCTAAGCTGCTCCTCGTCGAGAGGAGGAATGACCATTTCAACTGAGCTTTAAGTTCCACCTCTTATAGAAATCCCCAATATTCTCATTAGGTCTCTGCATGTCGTTGTTTTGCAGGTCAACTCTGTTTGTCTCCCATTCCAAGTTGGCTTTATACTTATCTGTGAAAGTACTGGTAATCTGTTCCCAAGTAGCCCTAA